>JAOEGL010000001.1:160146378-160642446 GCA_034509955.1 Urosaurus nigricauda | reverse complement strand
CAGGGGAAGTTGTGCAACTCTTCACACCTGGAGAGGTATGTCATTCTGGGTCACAGAGATGGAGTAATAACTTGAAATTAAAAGCATGTCTTCCCAAAAAGATGACTTAGAGAGAAAAGAGGAAGTAACTAAGACACCACCTTCTGTCTTGCAAAGTATCTTCAATAGGTGCCCATGACACTTGCACAAAACCATTCCATACTACAGTGGTTGTGCTCATTGGGGAAAGTGGTGTTTTCAGGAATCCAAAATAGTGCTCATAGGAAGTATGGAAACTGTGATACCATTACATATTCAAGAGAATATGGGCACTAAAGAAAGACGGGGGGGGGGGGCATATATTGTGCAAAAATTGATGGTGCCGGAGGGTCCTTAATGAAGTGCCTATATGAATAGCTCAGGTGAGATTGCTGAAAAGTATTGCTACAAATGTCTCTTATCTGTAAAGAGAGAAAATGCACTTTACTTTTGTTGAGCTCATGATTTAGATCAATCAAATAACCTTAACCAAGTCCTAACTTAGTAATGGTAGTGAGATTTGCTTTTATGAAAAGTAAAATTGGCATTTGGTAACAATGGTAAAACTGGTAGCAGTGGCCAAGATCCAGCTAGGTCCTTGTGCCACTTGAAGCCCATCAGCAGTCAAAGGAAGTGATTTCCTACCCCTGCCAAACATCTGGTGTCTGTGTTCCTGTGTAATGCAATGCTCTCCTTTCTTTGGGAACAGATACCAAAGACAAACAGGCTGTACCAGGGAAGGAAATCTACCTCTTTAAAGATTTCCCTGAAAGCTTTAACACAAGGACCCAGCTGGAACTTACTCAGTGTATTTCTAACTTGAGTCCTACAGGTGCATGTACCTGCCTGCCATACAGATGCTTGGTGTTATCAACTTTGACAGAGCCAGGGACTGATTAGGTAGCAGAGAGAAGAAGTAAGGGGCTACATTCAGTCTGTACACCAATACGTGCGTAAATCCAAGATCTAGGAAAGCAAATATTTAATTATATGTAAAGATACATTTAAAGCCCCTGTTTTGCAGATTTTTGCATATACTCAATTCCCAGTGCAAGAAGACGTGGGTTTATTCCATGTTGCATTCCTCTGTGCATGAAGGGTTTCGAATAATTTTCAATTCTCTATGTCAGTATACTCAGCGTCACTGAATTTATGACTGTTTACACATGTGGGCTTTGATGTGAACTTACAAATGCAAAGTTTATGTTAAATAAATTATCAGGGTTGTTTGATTATGCAAAACTATTCCAGTGTTTCTATGAAGCGTTTATTTGTAAAATGTTCTGAAAGTTACAGATTTTATAAGTTATGTTTATAATTGTGTGGGGATGTGGGGGATTTCCCCTAAAATATTTGTTCTTGAGAAATATGTAAATTAATAAATGCCTTAATATCTCTGATTTTCCTTTTATTGAGAGTTTCATAAGAGAACCTACCTGGAAATAGCATAAGATTAAAGGGAGCTTTAATGGTTATTAAATTGGATTGATACTTGCCAGAAGATTACATTAACACTGTACTTTTCACTTTATTAAAATGTTTTGTATTCTTCAATATTTAAAAAAAATGTCGATGTTAATAAAGCCAGAATCTTATCTTTAATTACTGAATGATTTTTGAAAACAAACATTAAGCAGATCACAAAGGGGAATGGGAATAAAATCAAAGCCATTACTTCAGTAAAGCTATGCCTACTCAAAGTATCATACTTCTCCTGAGCTTAATAAATGATCACCACTGAGTGTTGGCATTAATCAGGTGGGAAACAGTACTTAACTGGATTCAGCACTGACTTCGCCATCCCATCCTACCTCTCATGTTGTTCTAAAGGATCATGTTGTTCTAAAGTTTTTGTAGGAACCCAAGAATTCTGCAGAGTACAGGAGGATCAACAAAATATTGCTGTGACAGAAGTGTCCTTTATGAACAGAAACATCATTAAATTTGCAGCCTATATCCAGTAATATGCTACATTAGTGCTTCTCAGGCTGTCTGGTATGGAGGACTGGAATTTTTTCCCCCAATTTGTCCAAGACTGGCATTAAAGATGTGCCCCTTGGAAACTCAGGGTGGGAAGACACACAAGGAAAGTTAGAAATAGAAAACAGTGTCTTCTGGATTCCTCATAAAAGTACATGTGTGAGGATGGGTGATTGTATAATACAAGAATACAACACTGATATCCAGCATCAGGAAGATATTTGTGACTTGAGAAAAAAAAAATAGGTTTAAATAAACAGATGCATGCCACAATCTTGCACTGACATAGCTATAATGATGGAATTCCCATCCCCAAAAACCTACCTCTTCAGCCAAGCAGTGCTGTAAAGCTCTCCCGGTGAGTCACACTGAGATCAGCAGTTGGAGAGAGCCCTTAGACTCCTGTCTCAGCTGCTTGTCTTAACATGCCCCATCATTTCCCAGCATCCTGATGTGTAGAACCTTGGAAACACTTCAGTTGGGGTGTTGCTTGGCTTAAGTAGTAGGGGTTTGGGGGTCAGTTTATGAAGTTGAAATTTTTAGAAACAGTAACAGACATTCTATTGGTGAATTACAATGGTGTAAAACTTATGCAATTTTCAACTTTTTTTTTCACTGTGGAGGTTGGAATTCTGTTCTGGCCACATGAAAAAATTCCTCCCCAACCCACCTTGCAAGCAGCCCAGCCCAGTCCCCAATGCAGTCGTTACTGTGGTGTTGGGAGCAGCTGGATCAGTGAGGAAACAGCCAGCTGTTTTTCAGTACCTGGGCACGCATCACATCATCTGCAGGGATGACCCAGGACCCTACAGATATCTGTTGCAGCATTTCCAGTTATGGGGAAATATCTGGACACTTTCTTATTCACAACAAAGAAATGGCCATGTTGGGCAGAGGGGCTGCACTGCTAACAATGTGGGTTGGGAGGGTGAGCATCAGGAGATGCAGGAAGGTGGTAACATGTATTTCTCCCAATGCAGGATCCCAACTATTGTTTCATTTTTACCTTCTATGGAATAACCACTAGCAGATAAGTACGCCAAAGTGTATGAAATCAATCTGTGTCATGGATGCATTTACCATATGCATGACTGCTTAATACTGTACAAAAACAAGTATGGCCACACTGGTCCATGAGAATAAAACAAAATCCACAGGTGATCTATACCTTTATTACAGCTAGTTAAAATTCTGTAAAAGCATTCAAGCGTTTGAGTTCACCACAATTCTTGGGTGGTACAACAAGGAGTGGGGTTGTAGAGAGATGCATGGAAGTCCAAAGATGGCCCAGTGTTGTAGCTGTGAAGTCTGTATCCCTGGGTGCACAAATTCAGTCCCAAGGAAAAAGATATTATATGCAGGTGGGTAAAGGCGAAAGTATTTGATTCCACATATTGGGCTGGCTGCAACTCACGATATCTCCCTCTTGATAAAAAAAAAATTATGTGAAGTAAACCAGTGCAAGTCTCTCTTTAGCATCAGATACCAAGACAGGGAAACTAAAACACAATCATGAAACCATAAGGGCAACATATAGCCAGGGCCAAATGTGCCCCTACCTCCCGTACCTTGGAATTCCACAAGACAGCATGAATCAGTGGGAAAGAGACAAATACCTAGTCAGCAGGAGACATACAAATCACCAAGGCCAGGGTCATTTCCCATCTCAGTATTGTTACTGAATACACCCACTGCTGCTTTCATATGAGTGCATACTTTTTTTAGAACAAAAGTCACTGCTTTGTGATCTCTTCCAACTCTATGATTCTCTGCATGAGAACGATGATGACATGATGGTAAAACATGTACTACTGTTGACTGCAAAACCAGAGGGAAATATATATGGTAGTACATCTTTTGCATGCATTTTATCACCAGCACCTTGTTAGTGACACACAAACACAAGTCCAACGTATGCCTGCATGTATCCTTGTTTTGGCTGTTGTAGATCATATTCTCTACCTCCTTAATGAGCAAAGGCCCATCAGGACCCAAAGTAATGCTGCAATAGGTTTTGCTCCATGGTCATTCAGTGGCTGGTGGGCAGCGAGAGGAGGACAGAGAAGCATTTGACTATGTCCCCATAGCCAGATGCGAAATGATTACATCAACTGCTGAACCCTCTGGAAGACCAAGACGGGTCAACAGCAGATGCTATCACTAGGATGTGTCTAGCTTTTGGGACACAGACAGAAGCGTCTCCAATTCCTCCCCTCTTCCTCCAATTCTCTATCAGTGACTGAATGGCTGGTTGTGGTGGCTAAACCGTGATTCCTAGGGAGTTTGAGAGGAGAGAGATTTCCACTTGCTGAATGTTTACACTACGCTCTGCAGTACAAACTGTCTGCCAAAATCATCCCTGTATGAGTACTTCAATTTTCCCTTATTATCTGGGGTTTCTAGTAAACCCTTATTATTGGATAGTCACAGTATTACAGAATTGAATCCAATATTCTCTGAGCCTTTTAACACTTGGAACAGATTTTATAAATGTATGAGAGTAAGAAGCATTTTCTGTATGCATTATTATTTCTTACATGATAGTCATAATCTAATGCAAAGTTGAATGCATCTGTTAAGTACACAGATTTCAGTACACTGACAGTCTGTTAGACTGTCATGAACAGAACCACTGAAAGCAATTCAATTGATGAATTATGAAAGACAAGTTGATTGAAAGGTAATATATTAAATTTAGGTTGTTGGGACAACCCTGTCGTATTCTGTCTGCAGATCCAGCCCTTCTGACCCCGGGCACATACCTGATCTGTCATGGTGGTGGGTTCTTGAGATTGCCCCCCTGAAAGCATGGTCCTCGAGATTGAGCATGATCCCTGAAATTACCCCCCTGAAATCAATGGGACTTCAGATGACTAACTAAAGTATGACTGAATTTTAGCAATTGATTTTTTAAAAAAAATAAATGAAATTATTTAAAATTTAACATTTTTGCCTACATCTACCTAATTCAAGCTATGCCCACTGCAATGTCTTGCGACAGAGAAAAAGAGAGCTGCTATTTTTAACTTGCAGAGAATAAACACAAATCACAGAGCTCAAAGAAGTCTCATGAGTTATCTAATTTAGAGTCTTCTTTTTCTTTCTTTTTTATTATTAGTTTTTATACATATATTTCATCACTTTCTTGTTTAACATATATATCTTAGATATTTGAAACAAACATAAATTTGGATAATTTAAAGTCTTCTTTTTCAACCACCTTTCATAGCTATCTGTCCCAGATCCTTCTTTAACATCTCCAAGAAGATTCCTAAAACCTTAATGAATCTATACTGTTTTAAACTTGTATTTATCTGTGGCAATCATTTGTTTGTGTTATGTTTTTTTTTAAAAAAATACTCCAAACATGTACAAACATGTTACAATTAAACTTTAAACATGAAAAAAGAGCCAAGCTCGATCAGACCAATGGCCTCCGTAGTCCAGCACCCTGTTTTTCACAGTGGCCTACAAAATGCCCCTGTGAAGCCCATAAATGACATGAGTGAAACAGCATTTCCAAATCCTGCTTTACTAATATATTGTTACACCTTTCTCTTCCATGAATTGATATAACTAAATTTCTGAGTCAATTGCCATCTTCACATTGTAGGGAATCAAACCCCAAACCTTAGCTATGTGCTTTGTAAAGAAGTACTTTTGTCTTTCCCAAACCAGTGAGCTTCTTTCAATGGCTCCAAGTTCAAGCATATATAAAATATAAAAACAGTAAAAAAATCCTTTGGCTATCTCCCTTTTCCTGCTGTACTTTTAGATCTTAGTTCTGCTGAGGCTCCAATCTGAAAACATATATTAAAGAGCAAGGAAATTTAGCAGGACCTACTCCTAGGTCAACATGAATAGGATTGTAATGTCCGTTATCCCAAAATATAAATCCATTAAAGATGACAGATGCTGGGGGAGACTGAATAGCAGACTGCTTTTGAGCCATCCCCAGCATTACGCCATCAGATCACATCAGGCCATTCCACAAATTAAACTCATTTATAATCTGCTTTATAACTAGACACCTTAGTTAACTAGAAACTGAAGCTCCTGAAATGTAATTCATTTTGAGCAGATTTTATCATTATTCCTTATATTCCCTAGAGTTGATAGTGTAAGCTGTCTCTTCCAATTCAATCTAATTGTCCATAGACTAACAGCTCAGTGATAACAGCTGGGGTGGGGTAAGGGAAGCTTCATGCTTTTTCCCAGAGACAAAAGACTCTCCACTTAATACATATTAAGAATTCATTAATTAAGCCATTAAATTCTTAAAACAAAAGCAGACAGCAAAACGGGGATTTCTAAAGACTGAACCGGAAACATGACTAGACATAGCAGCAACTGGCTAAATAGTTCAAGTCAACAAAGAAAGCATTCAAAACATCTCTGTTTTTATGCTCTCCCTAAGAAGATTTCAGAATCTCTTCTCATAACCATTAGCTGGGCATGTAGTGACCACTGAAAGAAAAGCATTAAAATCATTTGTCTATGATAAGCCAGTTTTATAGAAGCTTAATTACACACAGGATTGATCTTTCGGTCTACAGAAACAGCCCAACTAAGTTTCTACTCCTATGTTTACTAGCTAGCAGTAAGTCTAGATAAGAATAAACAGTGAGACTTCCTTCCATGTAGCCATGCATAGGCTCAGTCTGCAGCAGTGGGCAAATTTATGACATTTTAAAAGTCTGATCTTGTTCATCCCACATGACTGAGGAAAACTTGTAGCTCAGTGGGGCAGCATGTTTTTGTTTTCTGAAGGACCCAGATTCAATGCCCAGATAGGGCTAGGAAAGAATCCTACCCAAAACCCTTGGAGAAGCACTGCTACTCAGAGCTGATAGTATTGAGATAGATGCAGCAATGGTCTGAAGATGGCTTCCTAAGTTCCTATGACCAGCACATCAATTCATGGAGCACTTTGATACAGAACGGGATCTCTCTGGTGGATAATTCTAAATACCGCAGCAAACTACAGATCCCAAGATGCTGTAGAATGAAGACATGGTAGTTAAAATGCTATCAAGTTCCTGTTGCTGAGTAATGCAAAACACTCAATTACTGCATCCTAATTCCCATGCAAAATTAGCTATTGACAAGCATGGTTTGTCAATCACTTAAAAAAGTACTTTAACCAACCGTTTTAAGGCATTGATATCTCCTGTTTTTAAACCACTTGCCCAATACAGTAGTAGCAGTGGTGGTGGTGATTATATTTATACCTGCCTTTCTCTCTTTCTTCACAGCACTCTTGAGGGATTTCCACCAAGGGCAGCATTTAACAGATTCAGCCCTGCTCAAGGTTTAGCAAGTGTTGCATCATACACATTAAGACAAAGTCCAGAAAGAACAAAGATAAGAAGGGCAAGGGCAGGAATGAGGGGAAAGAGTAAAAATTTTGTGCAGAATATAAATTATTTAATAATTTTAATAGAGGCAACATGTTTCATAGACTGATTGCTCCTTCTTCGTGAGCTCAGACTTGCCTGAGAACTGGGAGGAAATGTCAGTGAGAAAATTAACTGTTTGGTATTTTGCCCAGTCTCAGCTCTGTTTATAAAGAGTATCTGTTTCTGCAATGTATCCGCTGTTTTAAAATAATTAGATTTTTTACATTCAACACCAAACTTTTTCTCCTTTTTTCCCTTGCTGAAAGGAACTAATATATACTGAATTAGTTTAATACTGTAATACAGATGGCCCTCTGTATCCACAGATTCAACCATGGATTCACGTATTCAGTCATCCACAGCTTGAATATACTATATATATAGATATATTCCAAAAAAACAAACCTTGATTTTGCCATTTTATAGAAGAGATACCATTTTACTATTTTATTGTATTTAATGAGATTTGAGCATCCACAGATTTTGGTGTCTATGGGGCTCCTGGAACTGAACCCCAGCAAATAGCAATGCTCACTTTTTGTGTATTTTTAATTGTATTGTTCTTTTAAATTGTGAATCACTTAAGAGTCCCAATTTTGGGGGGGGGGGGGGAAGCAGGATGTAAATAAATAACAATAGTAATATATACCACATTCCAGTCTATTACATTTAGGTAAATTTCAGATAAATATTCAAGCTGCAATTCATGAATGCAAATTATGCACCCCTCCAGAAGTTGTTGAACTGTCCAACAACATGTGAAGGGTTGCATAATTCCCACTTCTTTTGTAACTGTGACGCAGTCAGCAAGAGATATTTTAACTAGCTTTTATGCAGAGTTAAGTTTCAATCCCATGTGCAATTACTTGTAAATTCTGTTAAAAGCAATGAGATTTCTGAATAAATATGACTAGGAAAAGCCTTAATGAGTCCAACAAAAAATGCTGGCTGGAATCCTCTGTGGTAGTGGCAAGTACATAACTTACATAACACTTGGACTGTTTCGTATTCATAATCGTATTCATAGCCCCTAAACTAGCAGAAGTTCCCCAGTACCCACTTATTGAGCAGCAGCTTCTGCGATCAACAGGGGTCTGTCCCCCTTTTGGTCAGGAAGCAGCTGACTGACGTTCCCACACCAAGTGAGAATTGTGACAGGGACCCTGCTTCTGCTTGTCACAAGAGAGATCACACATGAGAGAGATTGGAAATGACAGTCAGTTGCTTCTCGATTGATGGGGGGGGGGACCTCTCCCCCAATATTGACCACAGCAGCTGCTTCCCTGTCAGTGGGAATAATCCAGCCCAAGTTCCTATTCACATGTATTTTACCCAAAACTCCACCGTATTCATTGGTGCTTATTCCAAAGCCAGGACAGAACACCATGAACCATATCTTCAAACAAAACCTGTCCATATACCTCTGTAAATATCTGGAAGTGGATGCAGTGATAACAAATGAGAACAGTCAGAAGATACTACTGTACTAAACTATTCCTCCACCCTTTGCTAATATTTAATACAGTTAAGATATTTTCTTATTTTAGACATCAATCAGAAGAATCATATAATCTTGGAGTTGGAAGGGACAACAAGAGCTGTGTAATCTGACCCCTACCAGGCAGGAAGATTAAATTAAAGCACTTGTAAAAAATTGTTCATCTAACCTCTGTTTAAAGTCCTCTAATGAAATTCCATCACCCCACAAGGCAGAATAACTGAAGGAAAACAGTTGAAGGCACACAGAAAAGCAGGAAGTGGAGAATGGTTCAGTACTTCTTTGCTATTTTCCCGCTTGAAATAATCTGCCACATTTCTGCTTTATAGGAGCTTGGTAGGAAATCACCATTTTGTGACCATCAATTAAAACAAAAAACAAACAAACAAACAAAAAACCAGCTTCATTTATATACTGCTTCATACCACATAAGGAGTGTCTAAACGGTTTACAACTGTAAGCTACTTGCCCCCAACAATCTGGGTATTCATTTTAGCGACCTCAAAAGGATGCAAGCCTGAGTCCAGCTTGATCCCTTTTTGCTGGTCTTGAACTCACAACCTTATGGTTTTGAGTAAGTGGCTGCAGTACAAACATTTAACCACTGCACCACCAGGGTAGCCCTGTTCCAAGCCACATAGAATCACAGCTTTTAAAGTCATGCCACATCAACAGGAGGAGCCACTCATGTTCTGGCTGTATTCAAACAGAAGAGACTTCATCTGCAATTAATTAAAAGTATGGAGTCACATTCCAAACCGGTAAGGAGAAAGAATTTTTTTGTAACTTGATTAGATCTGGACCCAGGCCAACTATATGTAATCCTCCCAAATTACGGTAAGCATTTTCAGTGTTTGTCAAATTCAACAGAATATCAATAGGAGAAGTTAATTTTGGCTGGATTGTGTATCTCATAGAGAATGTTATCGCAGTCATATGGTTGACGTATGATGTGTTAATAAAAACAACACTGATACCCTCTGCTGGTCAAAGTGCATATAACGATTCAATGAAAAGCTGCAATTTGTGGAAGTCACTTTGAAAACTGGAAAACTCAGAACCTACTGTACTTGAAAAGTGTACCTATAAAGGAAAAAAAAATCCAGGTAAAGGGTAATAATGATAGCCAGCATCCTAGTCCCTAGCCTCATTATATCTTGGATGCAAAAAGTAAAAAAGGATACGACAAAAAGTCAGATGTGCCCCTGCCCCTGCCTCATTTCATTACAGTGTGTGTGTGGTAATTATCTTCTAACATTTTATGCTGTTTTATTTTTTTCACAATGTGCTACATTTACTAGATGAGTAAGTGGAGGTTCACCAGGGAATCACTGACCTATTTCTACTGAAATCATCAAGGATCAGATTCTTGCAAAAACGCTTTAATCTCCTCTAGCAAAATGCTTCTGATGTTTTGTTTTCTTAAGCAAGTGTATGTTTTCGGTATCACTTAACAGATGTTGTCTGCCTTAATTGTTAAGCAATTCTGAGGGTGTGTTGGCATTTTGTAACTTTAAATACATTGGTAAAACAGAGGATCTATGAAAAAGAACAAAGAGACCATATTAAGACTGGTCAGCCCAGCTCTGCAAAAAGAAATGTTGACTTTATTAGCCTGATTTTCCAGTTCATGTAATTTGTGAATATCAGGATCATTAATTTAGTAGGAATTTCACATGTTATATATTTGACAGGCTTGGAAATTAACATTTTAAAATAGGCCAGCTAATCATAGCACAGAAAAGGGTAACTCATGACCCAAATTTGTAATACGAAAAAAAAAAAATATTTTTTTTTCAAAACGCTTCCATTTGATAGAATGTAAAACTGGGACTGGCATTTTTTTATCTGAAGACCACCTAAAGTTTTCCTGATGCAAAAGCATGAAAGCTTCTTGAGAAATTCAGTGTCCTCTGACTAACAAAGGGGCCTTCTGCCTCACAAAGGATGGAGAAATAGGGGATTCCAAAGGAAGTATCTCTTTGTGTTGCAAATGGATGTTAAATTTCCTGGACTATGAGAATATCCCAGTAGCCACATGGCCAGAAGGAGGAGGGGCCAGACTGCAAGAAAGATCCATACTGAGAACAAAAACAGTAAAATGCAGGCCTATGACTAACATCATTCCCCACCCCACCCCCACCCCTCATGGTTTTTAACCCCTTTGCCTGATGAAGAAGCCAGTGGAGCTTCAAAAGCTTGCAGAATGTATTTTGTAAATTTTGTTTGGCCCAATAAAGGTATCACTGTTTGGTGGATTTTGGATGTCATTGGATCTCCATCAAAATGTCCTCCATTTTGCAATGCCTTGACATCTCAGCGGTGAGGACATATGGTCACCCTGTCCTGGGCAGAAGGCTGAAATGTAGGCTAGGTCCTGGAATAATAAAGGATGACAATCCCCAGCTCTGGCCACCCTGTCCTGGGCATGAGGCTGAAATGTAAATAAATAAATAATATTATATATTATAAATAATAAATAAACAAATAATAATAATAATAATAATAATATAATAAATAAATAATAGTGATAGTAACAAATCTAAATAATAATTATGATATAATAATATATAACATATATAGTATAAAAATAACTATTATTATCCCTGAGAAGACCAGGCAGGAATTTTTCCTGAGAGAAGCAAAGAAGCCAAGTTCCTCTTCTTTCCTCCATTGCCATCTGCAGCGATTTTAGTGGCGGCGACAACATCCGCACTGGCCGCATGAAGCTATTTTGGACCTCTTCTTAAACTGAGGACGCTTCCACTGTAGTCTCTTGAGCTTTATTATGGGACTTGGCTTGGAATCTGTACATCTCTTTTTGTCTTCTTTCCTTTTTTTTTCCATATTGTTAATTAGCTGGATTTCTCTCAACATCTATTTGATAATGGAGCCGGGCACAGCCAGGGGGTAAACATTGAGGTTGTGTGGGGACAGGGAAGGTATGGTGGCAACAGAGTGGAGAAATGTTACAAAAGTAGGGATCAATGTTTGATATCTATCCCTTCTTCAGTCCACTCTGTTTCCCAGGACAAGGTGGAGAGTGTACCAACCATACCACAATCCCTTAATCCGCTCCTTTGCAATGTCAGGTCGGCCGAGGGAAAAACACACATCATCCACGATCTTCTGGTGGATGAACAGGCCGACCTGGCATGCTTTACCAAGACCTGGCTGGGAAATGCCAGCGCTGCCACGTGGGTGCAGGCTCTCCCAGCCGGTTTCATGGTCAGTGAGCAGATAAGGGAAAGTGGGTGAGAGGGCGGTGTGGCTATAGTCCATAAGAACAATCTGACCTTGATCAGGAAGCCTGTCTGGAAAACAGTCCACGTCGAGTGCATGTACCTAAGCCTGAAGACCAGGGACAGTTTGGGGATTCTGCTAGTATACCGGCCACCCTTTTGCCTAGCAGACTCCCTAACCGAGGGACTCGGCTGGTTTCTGAGTTGTTGTTGGAGTCGCTCAGACTTCTCGAGCCACTCGCCTTATTGCAACTTTGGACGGTTTCAAGAGATCCGTCAGGACGCATCTCTTCCGGCAGGCCTTCCCCGACGATGATTAAATCTATTCCGCTGTTGTCCATCTAGACTCACCCTCAGAGACATTAGTCAGTTCGAGGCCGCCTATCATTTTAATGAGAGCCACATGAATGTTCTATGGTTTTATTTAATGCTTTTAATCTTACCTCAGTTCAATTCTATCTTAAGGGGCGGGAGGAGGGATTGGGTTGCTATATTTTTAATTGTATCTGTATTTTATAGGTTGTACCCAGCCCCGATTGCTCACCAAGAGGGACGGGATATAAATAAATATATTATTATTGTTGTTGTTGTTATATTTACACACATACACACACACACAACATGCTTCCAGGGGCTCTGCCTCTGTCCTGTCTGCAAAGGAAAATGGCCACTAGGGGGGCTGCTGGGCCTGGCCCACTGCGAGGCAGGAGGAGGCTGACTGGACTGAGAGAGAGAGTGAGACTCCAGCCCAGGCAGCAGCAGCAGCAGGGTCCATGGGCGCCCTCTCAGCCCCCGACACCGCCTGGGCCCTGGCCTTGGCCCTGCTGCTGGGCGCCGCCTGGCCTGCCTCAGGAGGAGGAGGAGGATCTGTCGGTAAGGCCCTAGTCCTCCTCTCAGCCTCAGGCCAAGGGAAGGGAAGGGAAGGGCAGGAAAGTACTACTGGGGGGAGCCGCAGCCCTTCTGCCTAGGCCCAGGCCCCCAAGCCCCCACCTGAGGGGCCCAGACTACTAGGCCCTCCTCATGTGTATAATAACCGCCATGGAGGACAAGGCACCTCCTCCTCCTCCTCCTCCTCCTCACACAGGAGGGGGAAGGCAGGGAGGAGGACTATGATGCCCCAGTAAACAAGCTAAAAATACTCATAGTCATAGTCAGAATGGAGGACAGTCACAGAAAATGGAGGGCATGGCCAAAGAAAGGGTAAAAAAAAAAACACTCCCAAGGATGTAAATTTGTGCTTCCTAATCATAGTCAGAATGGAGGACAGTCACAGAAAATGGAGGGCATGGCCAAAGAAAGGGTAAAAAAAAAAACCACTTGTATAATTGTAGATCCATGCTCCTTGTTCATGCTCAGAATGGAAAATATTCAAAGAAAATTGAGGCATGACCAAAGAAATGCTAAAAAAACACTCCTAGGGGATGTAAATCTGTGCTCCTAATCATAGAATGGAGGACAGTCACATAAAATGGAGGGCATGGCCAAGGAAAGGCTAAAAACACTTGTATAATTGTAGATCCATGCTCCTTGTTCAAAATATTCAAAGAAAATTGAGGCATGAGCAAAGAAATGCTTAAAAAACACTCCTAGAGATGTAAATCTGTGCTCCTTAGTCATGGTCAAAATGGAGGACAGTCACAGAAAATAGAGGGCATGGCCAAAGAAGTGGTAAAAAAAAACACACACTTGTGTAAATGTAGATCCATGCTCCTTGTTCAAAATATTCAAAGAAAATTGAGGCATCACCAAAGAAATGCTTTTAAAAAATCACTCCTAGGGATGTAAATCTGTGCTGCTTAGTCACAGAATGGAGGACAGTCACAGAAAATGGAGGGCATGGCCAAAGAAATGCTAAAAATCACTCCTAGGGATGGAAATCTGTGCTCCTCAGTCATAGTCAGAATGGAGGACAGTCACAAAAAATGGAGGGCATGGCCAAAGAAATGGTTAAAAAAACAACCTTGTATAAATGTAGATCCATGGTCCTCGTTCATGCTCAGAATGAAAAATATTCAAAGAAAATGGAGGGCATGGCCAAAGAAATGCTAAAAATCACTCCTAGGGATGGAAATCTGTGCTCCTCAGTCATAGTCAGAATGGAGGACAGTCACAAAAAATGGAGGGCATGGCCAAAGAAATGGTTAAAAAAACAACCTTGTATAAATGTAGATCCATGGTCCTCGTTCATGCTCAGAATGAAAAATATTCAAAGAAAATGGAGGGCATGGCCAAAGAAATGCTAAAAATCACTCCTAGGGATGGAAATCTGTGCTCCTCAGTCATAGTCAGAATGGAGGACAGTCACAAAAAATGGAGGGCATGGCCAAAGAAATGGTTAAAAAAACAACCTTGTATAAATGTAGATCCATGGTCCTCGTTCATGCTCAGAATGAAAAATATTCAAAGAAAATGGAGGGCATGGCCAAAGAAATGCTAAAAATCACTCCTAGGGATGGAAATCTGTGCTCCTTAGTCATAGTCAGAATGGAGGACAGTCACAGAAAATGGAGGGCATGGCCAAAGAAGTGGTAAAAAACACTTGTATAAATGTAGATCCATACTCCTTGTTCATGCTCAGAATGGAAAATATTCAAAGATGAGAAAATGGAGGGCATAACCAAAGAAATGGTAAAAACACTCCTAGGGATGTAAATCTGTGTTTCCTAGTCATGCTCAGAATGGAGGACATTTGAAGAAAATGGAGGGTATGGTCAAAGAAATGGTATACCACTCATATAAATGTAGATCCATGCTCTGTAGTCATGCCCAAAATGGAAGACACTTGTTGGGAATTTCTCCTAAACAGGAGGTTGAAAATGTAGAGCTCTCCTGCATTGCCACCCTTTCGCTGGCTCCTTTTTTTTTTTTTTTATTTCACTTTATAATTTTATGTTTATAATAAAATCTCACTCTCTCCTCACAGGGTGAGCAGAGGTCCTCACTCCAAAGGAAGAAAAAGGCACCCCAAAATGGAGGACCTTCAAGAAAAAGGATATTCCCAAAGAAAAGCTAAAAACACTCATATGAATGTATTCATGCTTCTTAGTCGTGCTCAGAATGGAGGACTTTTTAGAATTTCTCCTGGATAGAAGGCTGAAATGTAGGACGTGTCCTGGGAAAGGAGGGCGTCTGGTCATCCTGTCTCCTTGTGATCTGTGGGCACCTCAACACCCAACAGGGAGGGAACAACTTTTCTGGTAAGATAAGTGTCACAGTGGGTGCATTTTCTGCACTGTTGCAATAATGTGGTTTTGGCACCTCTTTAAGTGCTGTAGCTCCATCCTGTGGAAGCCTGGGATTTGAAGTTTTACAAGGTCTTCAGCCTTCCCTGCCAAAAGAGTGCTGGTGCCTCACCAAATTACAAATCCCAGTATTTTCTAGGATGGAGTCTTGGCACTTAAAAAGTGTTGTCAGATGGCATTGTTTCTACAGTGCAGATGCAGAGAGTACAGGCAAGTTAGGATGACTAGGGGGACCTAAATGATGATATACTCAGTCTCTGCCCTACAACTAACTCACTAGTACATTTCCTTGTAGATATGAACTCAGCCTAGTCAGCCTCACAGGCAAAATGACCAGGGGTCCTCCTTTTCCAGGACATGGCCTAAATTTCAACCTTGTGTCCAGGAAGAATTTCAAAATGTTCTCCATTTGGAGCATGACTAAGAAGCACGGATTTACATTTATACAAGTGTTTTTAATCTCGTCTTTGGTCATGCCCTTCTGTCCAGGAGGAATCTCAAAATGTCCTCCATTTTGAGCATGACTGAGAAGCATGAATGTACATTTATGTTAGTATTTTTAGCTTTTATTTTGTCATGTCCTACCTTCTTCTTGAATGTCCTACATTTTGTGTTGCCTTGGTTATGACATCTGGTCACCCTGCTGACAGGGTTGTCTTAAGGATAATGTGACAGGGCTGTGGATGCTCCTGAACCAGCAAACTCTCATTTGGGGGAAAAATAATACTTCCCAGTAATAAAAAGGAGGAAAGGAAAGGAAGATGGGGAAAAAGAGAAATATGGCACATCTTTAAGAATTTAAGGTGCTGCAACATAACAAGGCTACTGCCTCTTTGCAGACTTCCTAGTAAGCATTGTGTGCAGATTTCAGGTTTGCTCCTGAATAAATATGCATAGGCTTGTATCTGGGCCAAAGACCTTCCTTTGAGTCTGTTTTAATGTGATGGTTTACAATGCAGTTCTACTTATGTCCGCTCTGATGTAAATTATATTAATTTCAAGGGCTTTTGTTCCTCAATATTTGGTTACATTTGAGCTTGATTTTTTTTTCTGACCTTGTGGTAGTTTTTCATTAGTTTTGTGCCAGGCATATTCCTATCATTGATCGGAAAGGCAGAATTTCTGACTTCCCTTCACCTGTGAAAGGTACAGCTCAAAAATTGGAAGCAAGCAAGCTAGTTCTAGAGTAAGGGTATTGTAAATGAATGTCTCTAAGCATAGTCTTACTTCTACAATAGCAACTATAATTCATATTTATTTATAGGTAAGGGTTTTCCCATTGACAGAAGCCTTGCATACCAGCATCTTTCTCTCTCATTAAACAGTGAAATAAAACATGTGAAGTACTGTATAAAGCAAAAGCTGAAGTTGTTGGATCTGTGTCACAAAAATAATGGACAATTTCTGCCTATGTTTATTTCTTCCCATCGAGATTGATGATTTCCACTAATATGACAATGAAAAATCACAATAAACCCATATTTTCTCTAGTGCTAGCCTTTAAATTTTATTCCACAAGTTATTTCTGTAGTATTTGTTGTTGTTGTATGCCTTCAAGTCGTTTCCAGCTTTTGATGACCCCAAAGTGAACCTGTCATCGGGTTTTGTTGTCAAGATTTGTTCAGGGGGAGTTTGCCTTTGCCTTTTTCAGAGGCTGAAAGAGTGTGACTTGGCTAAGGTCACTCAATAGTTTTCCATAGCTGGTGTCCAGAGCTCAAACCACACCATCAGACTGGCTCTCCTTTCTATAGAATAAGACCCATGAAAAAAAAATGAAGAGAGGTGTGTTCACTTATCAAATATATTAAAATATTTCAGTAAATTTGGTTGTAGACATCATGAAGTGAGTCCAGAGCTGAATGAAGGCAGGTTTTTGCCAGGATAAGCGAATGTGTACTACAATATAGCATGTGGTATCATGTTTTTCAGCCACCATCATCATCGGAGGAATCAAATAAGATGACGGGGATATTAATTTCCTGTTTTGTCCATAGGAAAATGAGAAAGTTGCATTATGTTGGGGAGTTGTTTTGTTCAAAGTCTGTTTGGCTGAGACTATAGCTATTGAGAAACACAAAAGTAAAGCAAACAAAGCCTTCAGACACAGGGACTGGGAAGAAAAGCCTTAACAGCGTTAGATCTGTTCTATCAAATATATTCAAATTAATTCCTCAACCCTATACTAAATGTTTCCGGGGAAGCATGTGTGCAGTCCCATTTCTATAACAAAACTATCTATAGCAATGATAGGAATATGCCTGGCACACAATTATTAAAAGCTAGCTGAACTCAGTCGTAATTTGTGGCATAGTGGTTTGAGTGTTGGACTACAACTCTGGAGACCAGAGTTTGATTCCCCACTCAGCCATGAACCCACTGGGTGACATTGGGCAAGTCATATGCTCTCAGCCTCAGGGGAAGGCAATGGTAACCCTTCTCTGAACAAATCTTGCCAAGAAAACCCTATGATAGGTTCACCTTAGGGTCATAAGAAACTGGAAACAACTTGAAGGTACTCAGCAACACCAGCACCGAAATGTTGTCTTGCTTTCCAGGTAAGGGCACAATTGTAAAATAACTGGTGACAAGGGAGAAGTCACCTAGGGCAGGTGTGAGGTAAAAGTATACGACCTGGTTGCCATGGGCTTGAGATCCCTGAAATGGATCAGGACTTAATCATACTTAGAAAGCATCTACACTGTAGAAATAATGCAGTTTGACACCACTTTAACTACAGTAGCTCCATCCTACAGAATGCCCAATTGGGTTGTGTGACCAGACTGCAATCCAGAGACTGACGTTTAAATTTCAGTGGTGATATGGAAAATGGCAGTCACAGCCTATATAGAATCATAAAATCCTAAGAGTTAGAAGAGACCACAGAGGTCATCAGTCCAACCCCTTGCCATGCAGGAATGCACAATCAAAGCATCCCCAACAGATAAACCATCCTGCTTCTGTTTAAAACCTCCAGAGAAGGAGATTCCACCATAGTCCAAGGGAGTGTGTTCCACTATCATTTTATCTACTCTCGTTTCTCCTGCCTTTTATTGATCGGGACTCCATGCACTCTGTTCAAGTGATGTGGCAAGCTGGGTGAGTGGGTGACTGAAGAACACCAGGTGGAAGAATCCATGGCTTCTGAGCCCTCTATTTCAATGTATAATGTAAAATTACCACAGTAATGACTTGATGGCAGAGATTATTCTATCTCTGAACAGAAAGTTGCTCATGGTTTATTTATGTGCAAACAGAAGGATGACCATCAAATAATGTAGCATTTCCAAAACTACATATAATTTATAAATAAGAATGTTTAATGGAGATCTGTAACATCCAACCAATGGTACCTTTATGGAGCCAACTAAATTGCACAATGACATGTTGCAAGCTATTGAAGTCACACTGGCTTCTTCATCAGGCAAACAGGAGAAAGAAATTGAAAATGTTAGTCATAGGCCTGCATTTTCTGTTTCTGGTCTTAGTTCAGATGGTAAGGAGGGCTACCTGCTGGCTGGCACCTCCTTCTTTGGCCATGCGGTCACTGGTAGATTTTCCAAAGTTAAAGAAATTTCATTTCCATTTGCAATTCAAATATGGGAATAATGCAGCTTTCTAGATGTTGTTGGACTGCACATCCCAACAGTCCTAGCCAGTATAGCCAGTGGTGTACTGGGAGATACAATTCAGTAGCATTTGGAGGGTGGAACAATTCCTCCATTTAGAAAGGCTTATTGCAAGTATGGAAGAATCACAGAGGTCAAGACTAACTGGCACAAATGAGCATCTGTCAGTGATCATTGTTTAGAGCTACTAAACTGCTTAAAGAAAATGTGATATATTCTGAGTTCTTCTGCTAAAATGTTCCTCAGAAATACAGTATTTGCCTTGGAGAAGACAAATACATTAGCATATAATGCTTACTTCCTTTTAATCTGGTTTGGAAGAGGAACTATTATTTTTAAATGTGCTGAGATTATCATCTTTCAAAATGGATGCTGAGTTTTCAAGCACTATTAGTTTGTTCCTGTATCTCAAGGGGAAAACCTTGGACTCTCCAGAAGTTTTGGACTTTATCCCCCATAATCTCTTATCATTGGCTGTGCTGGGTGGAGATGATGGGAGTTGTAGGATAAATGTCTGGAGGCCCAACAACCCCTCAGACTTGATTTAACTCACAAAAGGTCAAGATTCCTTAATTCTGTTTCTAGCTTGCAAACTTGACAATACCAAAACTTGAGGTAAGAGTGAATGAAGGTGATTTTTAACTGATGCTTTGGAAATCACCCATATTTTTAAAAATAAAATCTAAAGGTACTTTAAGACACGTGAGCCAAAACCAGGATTCTTAGGAGGCGTGCTTAGTTTTAGGATGTCATTCTCACAGATTTTATTGAGCATACTTTCCAGTGTAGGTTATTTACAGGTTAACAGATGAGGAGCATCATCCTGATTGGCACTTTCACTAAATCAAAAATATTCCTTGGATGCCCCCTAAGTTACCAGCTGCAAATTGGGCCACCTGGATAAATTCCAACAGAAACAGCCCAAGATCCTGTGGTGCCTGATTCAGAAAATTCAAATACAGTGGTCCCCCGGTTTACGAAATTAATTCATTCCAGCACCCCTCTCTTAAACCGAAAAGTTCGTAAACCGGGGCCCCTTAAACCAGCCCCCACACCATTTGAATTTCCTGCCATTTTCTTTTCTTAAACCGGGGTTTTTTCCGTGAACCGGGGCCATTTTTCCGGCCCCGGCTCTTTCGTAGACTGGGGTTTTCGTAGGCCGGGGTATTCGTAAACCGGGGGACCACTGTAGTACCACCTGCCATGTTGTTGCTGTTCTTGTTGTGTGCCTTCACATCCAGCTTATGGTGACCCTAAGGTTTCCAGCTTATGGTGACCCTAAGGCAACCCAGTCATGGGGGTTCCTTGGCAAGATTTTTTCAGAGGAGGATTGCCATAGCCTTCCCCTGGAGCTGAAAGCATGCGACTTGCTGAAAGTGACCCAGTGGGTTTCCATGGTCAAGCTGGGAATTTATCCCTGGTCTCCCAAGTCATAGTCCAACACTCAAACCACTATGCCAATACTTTATGGTAAAACAATATATATAATAACTGAGAATTTGCTGACCTTTAATGGTATTTCACCTAGGCCAGGAGTCTCATTGCCTAGATGTCAGAATCAAGAGGCTGAAATTAGCATGAATCAATATGAAGCAAATCAGAGATTTAAGAAGCTTGCAATGATACTAGAAATGAAAACAAACTTTTTTACTATATTGGTTGAAAATGCTGAAAATATTACTTAGTGTACTTCTTGGTATCATATTTACTTATATAAAGCACACTCCCTTAACCTGGTAAAACAGTGAAATTTGCCACAATGGCAAATGGATCAATTTGAACAGAAATGGTATTGTTAAACTGAGAAATGGTTCATCTACAGTGGAGGAGGAGATCTTGGAGACATCTCATCCACCAAGTCACCATGAGTCAGTGTCAACTTTAGGACAGTTAACAACAAGCCACAAGCTGTTTAAATTTTTTAAAGTCCCAACCAGGTTTAGGTGATCTTGTAAGCTAGTGCAGCTGGTCAAAAAGCAGTGATGTATAATCTCTAAAGTGATCACCAAACAATAATCTGGCCTCTGCCTGTTGCACTAGACCAGTTGAAGCTTCTGAGAGAAGCAAGTGACTAAAGATCTAGCTTGGCTGTTACTAATAGAATAGTCAAGATGGCTCAAGACAGTTCGTTGCCTCAGATGAAGAACAAGATAGCAACCCCTTCTTTTTAATGTAGAAAAACCATCTAGACTAGTAGTTGAATTTTATTGAAGTTGGCAATTACCTGAAGACAGCAGGTTGTATGTCACACAGCCTTCTCATTCAATTCCTGTCTTCTACATCCCAGTATCTAACATCTGAGGGAACTACTAGTCCTGATGCAGTGTTGAACACTTAATCACTAATGCTACTGGTTTCAAGTTGGATTCAGTCATGGAAGTTTTGCTGGTTTACATCCTTTTAATGTTGTTTATTTTTAGAGAAATATGTGGAACTGTAATTGCATATTTTGTTTTGTAAAGTGCCCAAGACATGTTGGGGCTGGCTGTGTCAGTTGAATTGTTAGTATCAATGGTAACATAGTAGCAATGATGATAATTATTCTCTTCCTTGTGCAGCATGTCCGTCTTCTGCTTGGATTTCATTTGGAAAGAGCTGCTATGTTTTACTTCAGGGACCATTAGAGACTCACAGTATTGATGATGCCAGGGAGTACTGCAAAGGCAATGGTAATCCAATTGATCTGTCTCCCACCCCAAGCCACCCCTTTTCAGTTTACTAATGAGATAGCGTGGGCTATGCCTATATGTGAAGAAGAACTTGATTATTGTAATGTCTTAATTACTGTTTGGAACTCTGAGAGTCATGATAATAAGGATGATTATATATCACAGAGCATTACACCCATCTGGATAGATTTATCCTGTTAGTAACAATATTGAGATTGTGTCTAAAGCTTCATGGCTGATCCATTCAATTTAACTAGTTCTTTTTTATTTTTTATTTTGTTGTAATTGCAGAAATACAATTGCACAATCTTTCAGTTAAATTGATCTCATTGGCAGCCTTTATGTAGAAGCAGTTGTGGAGAATAGGAAAGGGAACGAGCAGGCAAGTGGACAACTGTTTTTGGACTTTCTCCCCCATAAGAGAGAAATCATGGGAGTTGTAGTCCAACAGTTTCTGGCTAGCCCCTTCCCCTTGTTAGCACAACATGTTTTGCACTTTTTATTTTTAGGAAATACTTTTAACATAAAATTGTCTAAAACACCTCTCTCCAGCCTAGTTGTATATATTATGTTTTGCTTAGGTATTTTTTTATGTGTTTTATGTAATTGTTTATGTAATTTTGTTTAATGTTTAATGACTAAAATAGTTAAGGGATGAGGGATGGAATTTTAGTTTGTATACTTTACGTACTGTTTAGGTATTTATTTATTTGATTATATAAATCATTTATGCATTATGTGTTTTTTATGTAATTTTTTAAACCACTTTGATCTTTTTGGAAAAGCGGTATATAAATAAAAAATTTTTTATTATTATTATTAAATAGTTTTGCCTGCTAGAATTTTGTAAGTTCTTTGGCAATGTTTTTATTATTTTTATTTTATTTTGCTTCATCTTTTACATCCTTCATTACATCTCCCTAAGTTTTACCCACATAATTTTGGCCTCCAAACCTGCCCTCGACTTATATATGAGGTCGACTTATAGTCAAGTATATACAGTATGTTGTAGCAGACTGTGTTGTATGTTTGGGGGCCTGTGATGAACTGGGGCTTATCATTACCAGATGAAGCAAAGAATATACCTTAAGATACCCAGTGTTCTCCTTCAACTACAGATTGTTGGAGGGGAGGGATGGAGGTGGACAGAAAAGGCTATCTTTGAGGATTGTTTATCCTCTACTGGTATGTTTTTCCTCATCAGATGTCCTAAACAGCTTTCAAGATTTCACAAAAACTGAAAATGACTGACCTAGCCCAAATATGTCATCAGATGTTATTTGACAATCTTTGTTGTTCATTTACTGAACATTTTAATGGCAGTTTTAGTGGTCCAGCTCTCAAAATTCCCACAAGTACCTGCTTTTTATCCTAGTGAGATATAGTTTTTCAATATGGAGCCTAAAGGATGAGTGTCTTCAATCTTGAATTACCATCCCCTTGTGTAATTCACACAGAGGTTTGTAGGACTGAATTGTGTATAGCATATTGGTTGCTACTCTCCTTATATACAGAAACAAAATTTAATGAGGTAGTGTTTAAACAAATATGAAACAACAGGCATTTGATTTGTTTTCATATGGTTTGTTTTAGGCTACAGTTATGGAATTTGATTGTGTTGTTTTCTCCCTCCTAATGCAGCCTCTGGAGCTGATATTATTAGCATAAATAACAAAGAAGAAAATATCTTTATCCAAAAAAGTTTACACACTCATTGGCATGGCCCTGAATATATATCGTTGGGCATGTTTTTTGACACAGATGGTAAGTGACTCAGAAGCGCTCTCCCTTCCTTCCTTCCTTCCTTCCTTCCTTCCTTCTTTTCTTTAAATATTTTTATCCCCACACTACATCATACAATCTCATGGTAGTATACTTTTCCTTTCCTTTTCCTTTTCCTTTTTTTTTGGGGGGGGGGGGGGAAATACATATTCTCCATTTTAAAACTCCCTAGGTTTTTCACAGTAAAGCTGCCTGTTATGGAAAGAATTATTTTGAAGCTCCCCAAAGGTAGCTAAAAACATAAGTGAACACTATTTTTGCAAATGGTCACCCAGGCGTGGGAGCAGGAGCATGTGGGGGCCACAGAAAATAATCCTTGAGAAATATAAAGACTGCCCCCACCCCAAATTAGAGTGTTACACAGACTAAACACAAGGAGTCGTATACAGCCTCCAGCACTGTAGTGGTTGGAAAGAAGATGAGGTGGGGTAGCCTGATGCTGACAGGAATCTAGATCATATTAGATACTGGATCATACTATTGGCGAAGATTTAAATTACTCTTTGAAATGTTATCCTCTGCATTCATTGAGGATAACTTTTAATGGTTGTTAGCTTGTTTATTATTTATGACATATTATGCCTGCCTCGTATCATCTCAGTTCATTTTTATGGCCATTGTGCATGCAGTGCCCAAAAGCTGCTTTCCCCCCCCCACACCTTTTCAGAAGCATAACCCCCCCCCCAACACACCCATACCCACATGGTCATTTACGTGTTGCTGGAGAGCAGTGGGATTCCATCTCTCTTCTTGGAGTGCTACAACAGGCATTCTCAGATGCCTGGGAGCTCTACAGGAGGTTCTCTGTGGATGGTCCCTGCAGTTTCCTGTTGTAATGCATCCAGCTCCAGGAAGAGAGCTAGATAGACACATCTCTCTCTGCTCATTCCCATCCTCTCCAGTAACATGGAAATGGCCATGTTGGGGCCATTTCTTCCAATGCAAGTTTCAACCAATGTGTTTTCCAAAGCAAGTTCTAATCCACAAAAAATATAGCACACTACGGTGCTAAATGTATTCATTCATAAGTTGGTTCTGTTGAACTTAGTGGTGCTGAAGCCTCAGTGTTTAGGATTACACAATTTCTGCTTAAAGTGACACAGGAATCTTTGTAGGGATTTTTTTCTTTTTCTTTCTTTCTCTGCACCCATCTAACACATCTGCATATAGGTACTACCAGTGTTCTACCATTTTAAGTTTAAATTTTTTTTAATTGTTTTGTCCTTTTGAACAAAACAACAACAAATGCTTCTTGGGATTTTTCATGTTGTTTTATTACAGATGATGCTTTCAAATGGTATGATAAATCCAAAGTGAATTTTACAAACTGGATGGATGAAGAAAGTAATGAGGAGCTCCTCAACACCTGTGCCACTATGCACACTACCTCAGGTGGCTGGAAAAAAACAACTTGTGAGGACCTCCCATTGACTCAGATCCTCTGTGAAACTGCCAGTATGTAAATTATGTGCCAAGATTTTCTTTAGTGATGCACTGTAAAAGTATTTCTGTACAATGCTGGGGATTCCATAGATAATTGAATTGTACACAGGTATTTATAAGTTTCTCTTGTGGATAAAGTCGGTTGGGTTGGATCCAGATAAAGCTTCCCATGGACAGGGTAATTCCGTCTGTTACACAGAGTTAGGATTTTTTTATCTACTCAGGCTTTGCCGTTGGTTGAAGGAAGGAAGGGGAGATATTAACTAATTTCCCCCAGCTTCCAATCCACTTTTTCCTTGGAAAAGCTGTTTTGAAAAAAAAAAAAATTGCTCCACCAGAACAGTTGGGCAGGTGGTACAGGGAAGGAGATGGAACTCAGCAAATATTTACTTCTTTCCCTTAGTTTCCATGCTTAAGATGCCACTTTCTAGTCAGGGATTTCCCCAGGTAGAATGATAAAAACACTCTATCTAACCCAATTTTCCTTTAAGCACTTTGTATTAAATACAAACTACATGTGTCCTACTTCCCTTCAGTCTTGCAAGTCTTCTGATACACATTTTAAGCTAAATTTGTTTTATTTCTAAGAGCGGAAGAAAGTCAAATGGAAAGATTCCCTTCAAGAGAATATAAAACAGCCATAACCACAAGGTTGTAAATTCAATCCCAGCCAGGGGCTCAGAGTCGACTCAGCCTTGCAAAGTTGCTAAAATGAGTACCCAACTTGATTGGGGCAATTAGTTTACAGTTGTAAACCACTTAGAGACTGCTTAGTGTGGTATGAAACAGTATATAAATGAAGATGCTATTGCTATCCAGCCCACCTTCCCGCTACAGATAGCAAAAACCGTTTTCAACACGCGCCCATTTAAAAAGCTGGGGCTTGCCATCCATGGAAGCTCAGATCTGTGGACGGCAAGCCCACAGTTGGCATAGGCACACAGTATAAAGTTAATAAATAAAGGAATAATAGATAACCTGAACATTAGAAGGTTCAGATAGTCAATAAAATCTAGATGTTACCAGCTTTTTAGAACTACTGGAAGGGCAACTACCGGTTGTGGGTCCTGTGACGCAGTGGTACATTCAGCCCTTGGTAAATGCAAGGGAATCCGTTCCAGACCCACCCACCCCCTGCGCAGATACCAAAATACAAAAAAGATAAAACTACATGCATTGAATATATTTTGAATATGTTTGCATAATCAAATGGTATTTGAGTGCTGACACATATGAGCAAGGGAACTCATAGAGATGAGCATAGATGCAGTTCCATAGTGTGAATAACAAACAGAATGCATGAGATTATTTGCATAGTCCTGTTAAAAAGAACTTGTGAATGATTCCTTAGTTGGCTACATCTTCCATTATCTATTGAGTATAGCTCTGCAAGTATTGTAACTCCTTTTTTGGGGAACTGAACAGAAGGCTTAAAAACAATTAATATCTTTTTTAAAAATTTTCTTTTGCATGTATACTTGTAGTTCTGTATGAAAAGGAGTATTTACTGGGTGAGTATTCTCTTTTTTGTTTTTTATGATCTCCTGTAGCCAAGCTCTGGTAAAACAGTATTTTCTCATGATTAGCACTTGTTCTTTCTGTCTGAAGAAAACTGAAACGTTTATGCTTACCAAGTTGGATCCACATTTAATTATTGCTAGAACAGACCTACTGAAATCAATTGAGACTTGTATTAGTAATGACCAAGTCAATTCCCATTGATTTCAAGGATTCTGCTTTTTTAACTATCGACTAAATCTGGATCAAAGTCCATGTGGTCTGTCTAGATACACAAGTGTTTGTGGTTAATGGTCTCTGTTCACTGTTATGCTCAGCATTCAGGCCCAATTAAATTTTGATAGTATAAGCTAGTAGTAACTCCACTCAGCACTTTCAATTAACTGTTATCCTTGTTATTCACCAGAGTAGGTCCCTGATTGAGTACCAGAGGAGCTGTCAAATGAAAGAGAAACGGCAATTATAAATCTTACATGGGCATACTTGTTAATGATGCTGATAAAGCTTTTTTGGAGCTAGAACACGTTAGTACAAAGTAAAATGTAAGAAAACAGAGGCTGAAGTAGATACCATGTATACTTGTGTGTAAGTTGAGAAATTTTAATAAAAAGAATTCACCCTGAAAATCTGGGTCAACTTATCCACAGTTCAGTGCTGGGTTCTGTAGGAGTTGATGTGGGATGGCTTTAATCTTGAATGAACACTGGCTATGGTCCTCACAGGTGTATGCCTCAATGTAGTTGGGAATCTGCAGCCTAGTTTCTTGGAGGGCATGGTCTACATCTCCTCCTTCTCCACCTTCTCTTCCCCTCCTGGGAAGGACACCTTGCTCTCTTTGGTTGCTGACCAGAAGCACTCTCTCCAACTCCCCCCTTCACTGGTTTTCCCCTCCCTCCCTGTGCCTCTCAGAATTTCTTTCTTTGACGAGGTTCCAATTGTTTCTTCTGCTGGTTCTCCACACCCTGGCATACTGCTCAACCCTGTCTCTTTTCCCTGTGTCCCTTACACCCCTTTCTCTCTCTCTCTCTCTTTCCTCAGCAGCTCTAATCACAATTCCTGCCTTGCCTCTGTCTCCAGTTGGTTTCCTCTCTTCTTTTGTCTCTATTTCTTTGTTTCCACCTCTTGCACCTACTCTCTCTTTCTCCTTGTCTTTTTCCTTTGACTCACTCCTTTGGCACTGCAAAACTGGCTGACTGGCTGTTTCCCTTCTGCCACCCTTTCCCCTCAGTTTACTACTACAGTAACCTCTCAATTATCCGACATATACTGGACCGGCTGATAGTTGGATAACTGAAAATGTTGGATAATCCAGAAGGTCCAAGAAAAACCTTGAAATCACTATGAATTGCAAATGTATTGAAATTTTATTGCAATAACAGTAAAAGTAAATGTAAAGAAATCCCTGATCAACATTGTGATGTACAGTATAAACAGTTCAGTCCTCTGAAAATTTAAAGAAATCACAGCAGCTGCAATGTTGGATAATCCGGAATGTTGGATAACCGAAGGTTGGTTAATCGAGACCCTACTGTATATGCCTGTGAACCTTGTTCTTTGCCTATTTTCTTCTTTCAAGTGTTAGGAACATAGCGTGTATGTACAGAGGAGCGGGCTATAAATAAATTATTATTATTATTATTATTATTATTATTATTATTATTGCCAACTAAGACCTTGGACTGTTGCATTACTGAAGGAATATGCAAAGTATTCCCATAAATTCCATATTATATCCCCAAGGCCATAATTTTTTTTTTTTT
This sequence comes from Urosaurus nigricauda, assembly GCA_034509955.1. Taxonomy (NCBI): domain Eukaryota; kingdom Metazoa; phylum Chordata; class Lepidosauria; order Squamata; family Phrynosomatidae; genus Urosaurus; species Urosaurus nigricauda. Next base: position 160,614,269 of record JAOEGL010000001.1, on the reverse strand, counting down.
TTTAAAAGGAGTTGTCCTTGGAAGCAATACAGTGCCCAGCTGCTTTATGCTTCCTTGATGGGTGTGTTCCAAAACCAGAAATAACTTCTAGGCATTTCCTGGTTAACAAAAAGAGGCCCAACACTTGGTGAAATTGCACCCTTCAAACCCCAGAGGACATGCATGCGGGGAGGCCAGTATCAAACCAATTGCCCATTCTTGTAGTACAGTAATATGTAGAACTGAAATATGAAGTAAAGGTTATAAAATGGTAAATCCACAGAAATCTCCAGTAACTGCTAGACTAGTTTGAAAGCTAAGAAACATTTACAACTTTGCTGTAGCAGTAATGTGCGTAATTTGATTGTGTACCTTGGATGGAATCACTATTGTTTCAGAGGAGAAAGCCTGGACAACTACCTTAGTCATAACTTCAAAAATAGTTGTGGCAGTGTCTGCAGCATTTCTCTGGTTCCTTTACCAAAGGAGGGTTTCTTCTGGAACAAGATGTATTGTACACAATCCTGCCATTCAAGTTTCATCAAACAGTGACGAAGAGGTTCTTATAGAAGAGGAAAATGAATACACTGCTTAGCTTCTGTGCATTTATAATACACAGTTACACAAAGGACCAAGAGCACATTCTGTGAGCAATAATGGAAGAACCCACAACAATTTTAATCTTCATGTATTAATGTAATTGTTTCTTCCACATTTTCTGTCTATGTAACTGTTTCACATTTTTCTGCAATTTGTCCTTTACCTTTGACTATGCCAATGATCTCAACAAAGTTTAGTGATTTGTAGGTATGGTTGTTTTTTTTTAAAAAAAAAGACTTCAGAAAAATATTTATAGCCAGCCCTCCATATCCATGGATTCTTTATCTATGGATTGAGACATTCCAATAATTTCCCAAAAGCAAACCTTGATTTTGCCATTTTATATATGGACGCTATTTTACTATGCTATTGTATTTAACGGAATATGAGCATCCACAGATTTTGGTATCCATGGGGTATTCTGCAAGCCAAACCCCAACAGATACCAAGGGCTCATCGTATATACATATAAGGTAACAATCATGCTCGATAACACATGATGTTTACAAATTATCCTAATCTAGACTGGTAACTATGCAGAAAAACTCTTTAAAATCTGCCTCAGGTACAGAAGTGATAGTATTACCAGATGTGTAAGCCTAAAGCAACTGCTAATACCAACTAGGGTAGAGCCATTGAATCACTTGCTGAATTATGAGTCAACACATAGGTAATTCCAATAGATTCAATGGGTCTATTCTAGTTTGGATTAGCAGTTAGATTCTGGGCCATTTGCTCCTGCTCAACAGCACTGTGCTAAAACTTGTTTCTGAAGAGCATTCACAATTCTGTTTCCATGCTTTCCAAATACCAGAATTCTAGTCATGGGTTAGAGGGAACTTCTGATTTTAAATCTTAATAGTAAATCAAAGGCTGTGAAAAGCCTGCTGCAGGTACTACTTGGACAAAGATGTGACAAGACATTTTAAAAGCAGGTAAATCAGTCATTTTAGTCCATCAGTTGTGGGAGTATGTGATATATTTTTAAGTATGTGGTATATTTGGATTGTACTTTCATATAGCTGTACTATATACTTTCCACAACTAAAAGCCCAGTAGCACTATATTGAACACAGTACCATGTGAATCTACATTACAAACTCTGTAACTCTGTTAAGTGTCTGGTATTGTTGAATAAAACTTTTGTCTATTTTTAACTTGTTATTCTTGAGAACATGTGGGAAGCAGAGCATGGCTTTTTAAGAACCTCTCTAAATCTGTATACATAAAACAATCCAGTGTTTAGAAAAGCATAGGGAAGTGTTGACAAGTGTAAAGAACTAAACAGTAATTCCTAAAATGGCTGAGCAAGTTAAGTATTTGCTTGAGAGACATGCAACAAATTTGCTGCATATTAAATTGCAGTGAGTAACTGAACAAAGCACGCAGGATTATGTTGTAATAAACCATCATTTGACATCTGCCTATTATAGAAAGAGGGGTGATCAACCAACATCAGGATGCCCTCCCTCTATGCTAGAAAATAGCAGTATTAAATTCTGTATTTTTATCCTGTTCACTTGTATTTTTCAACCTGAACTGCTAGTTTCTGTATCCATGATAGATCTTCAGCTGTCTGCTGCTCTTTGTAAAGATTTTCCCAAAGCATCAAATGGAAATGTGTGACCCTGCAGATATTGGATAGCAAATCCCATAAGCCAAAAGCTGAAATACACAGTATCTATCCCACCCAATTAAGCTTTAAAAGACTACTTATGTAGCACATATGTTGTATTTTACAAAGGCAGACAAGATGTATGCATTGAAATTTTTATTTAACAAACAAGTGACAACACTAGAAAATACAATGGTAACCAGTGCTTCAGCAGTGAATGTGGGTTCTAAAAAAGGTTCATTAAGATAAATAATTTGGTTAAGATTCTGAACCATAGATTTTATTCCTTTCAGGAATGCTGAAATGCCAGTGTTTACAGCTATATTCCTTACTGGAAGATCTACATAATAATATCAAATATAATCCGCAGTTTTGAAATCAATACCTATAAAAGCCATCATTAACGCATATTAGTAGCCCCTTGCATGTTTATTGCTTTGAATTAACCAATCCAAGAAAAACTTAGAAACTGAACACTAACTTCACAGAACCCACTCATTCACTCATTCACCCTCTGTTATTAACACTGGAAGCAAAATGATGAGACTTCCCAAAGGTATTTTAAATGAAAAGCTAACACAGAATTATCCCTTCCTTGTGAATTGGACTTGAGAGCACACTTAACATTACCACTTAGCCAGTAGAAGAGCAAAATTTGAGAAGTGTTTCCCAGAATTTTCACTGATAACTGCAAGAAGTTTATACAAAATGAAATTTTCCTTATACATAAAAATCTGATATTTTAGAAGAAGGCATATATGTCATAATTTCAAAGGAGAAACACGTTCTTTCAGACTAAATGTTCAAGTCTCTGAATACCAGTGTGCAACAGCAGATTTTTCAACTCAGCAATGCTTCAGAAATCTAATAGTATTCAGTGTGTTTTACTAAGAAAAAGTATACGGATGGTTCTTGTGTCTGTTGAGCATCCGGTCCTTGCTTTTGCAATTATGCAGTATCAAGTGTTCTCTCAACATCACCATCTTCAGAATCATCATCATCTGAGGCTGCTGGAAATAAAGGATACAATCAAAAACCTTTCTACAACTCTAAGGTACATAAAGTCATGTTTAATTTGAGTAAGAACATGTTTAATATGACATATACAGAATTTTGAATTAAATATTTCAAGATTAAGCCCTTCACAAATTGAAAGCCACAGTCACTAAGATTACTTCAATCATTACTGGAACTGAAAATGGAAGAGAACACCTACACACATTTATGCTAAAATGAAATGGGGAAGTTTGTCGGTTGTTTCAACAAATTATATGAAAAACAGTGAGACAAGAAATCAAACATTCCTGGAAAGCTTTAAAGTAGCTTATCGTTTTTAAAAATGCTAAATGTTAATGCAATGGTGTGTGTGCTGGGTGCCTTCAAGACATTTTCTAGCTTATGGCAACCCTATCCTAGGTTTTCCTTGGCAAGATTTGTTACAAGGAAGTTTGACATTGCTTTCCCCTGAGGCTGAGAGCATGTGGCTTGCCTAAGGTCACCCCAGAGGGTTTCATGGCCAGGCTGGGAACTGAACCTTGGTCTCCAAGGTCATAATCCAACACTCAAACTGCCATGCCATACTGGGTCTCTAATGCAATGATATGTTAACAGTTTTAATGTGAAGTAGTTCACACAGTCTCTCAGAATTCCTTCCAGGCAGTGCAAAAATGCCTATTCAACCAACTGACCTAAATTCTACTGTTTGATTTATAGCTGCTCAACTTTAACAATGAAGGGCCAAACCGTGTAGCAGAAGAAACTTTATTTTGTGTGCAAATCTGCTTTGTTTTTGTTCAAATGTATTTACATGGAGGACAAGTTAACAACATTAAATGCCACCTCCAACAGGCCACCTAAGCTTTATTTCCCAGAAAGGGACATAATCAGTTAGGATTAACACTAAGTCACCTTAGTGTTAAAAAATCAAGATACATTTTTAAAACGACAAGCCAGACGTTCTGTGTATCAGCAGCCTAGGTTCCAAAGTTCCTTGAATAGGAAAAATCTATCCATGAAACCGAGTATAGCAATTAAATATATTTGATTATACATGCTTGAATAATTCAGATAGTTATATTTGTAGGAAGAACAGACAAGGAAATAGTAATTAACAGAGGAAGGGAGAAAGATGACTGAAAGATACTGGAGGATTAAAAGAGGCTGAACAATGTCCATCCCTGGAAGGACCAGTAACAAGTAAGTAGGAAAGAGCAAAGTGGAGGTAACTAGATCCTTACAATACTCTTTTCTACCTTTCACAAAGACTAATGCTCCCTTACAATTATGGGAGAGAAATTCTGCTCTGTGAGCCAGTTCACATATTCCAGGTTCTTGCTGTGTCAGGTTTCATTCAGTTCCAGCAGAAGAAAAGGAGCAGACAACTTAGACTAGCTCAACATCAGCTGGTACCAAACAAGTGTTTGGATGCCAACTCACTGGGAGGGAAATGTAGGACATGAAACTAGGTATCTACAGTCAGGTCTCCAAGGGGAAGAAGGTATTGACGTCTGTCGTGTACCTAATATGCACGCTCATAGTCCCTTTTTTATTCATCTTGCTGTCCCACTAACAAAGGCCACCTTCATGACAGCAGAGTCAAGCAACTATGAAAAGGGCCCCTTTGCAGAGATACTGATTTTTGTACTGTATCATCCTAGAAGCAAAAAAATACGCATTACAGGTGGGTGCTAATGAGTTAATACATATGTATTGCTCAAAAACGCAAATAGCAAAGCCAGATGCCTTGTATGACACATAGCTGAACTAAAGTCATTGGTCATACAGCAACTTCCTTTTCTTAAATGGAATTCTCACTAAACTTCTTGTCTGAAGGCAACTAAGAATTCTTGCTAGTACCTGGGAAGATTATTATGCTCCTTTTAGAAAAAGATAGGAAGTCAGCTGGTCAAATTGTTAATGTTCATTTAAAAGCCTAAAGGTGACAAGCAGAATCCCAAAAAAATCACTTCTATGACCTAGCTGGATTGGTCTTGCTTATGGACAAAATACAACCAAAATGAATCACTTCAGGTTTTAGTGATTTCTAGAGAATTCTAATGAACACAAGCATTTACTAGATTTGGAATATATTTATCAGTGTTCGGATGGCATGCATATTTGTGGTACAACACAACAAATGTAGACAAACAATGTAATGATCACATATTCCGAAATTCTCTAATAAAGATCTGGCTGCAGTATGAAAAGAAACTATACAATGAACTCTCAACATGGCTATCTCCATTTGAAGCTTTTTGCAAAAAAGAAATAGAAGAACTGAACTGGGTAAAATACCACGATATTTTAAGCTGGACAGGAGAGAACCCTAATTTAGTGGAAAAACAGTCGCTAATGGACAAAGGAATTAATCTCAGCTGGTTCCAATACAGACATCTTGATGGAAGAATGAAAACGGATCTAAAACTTTCAAGTATAACTAACAAAAAGAACGATCTAGATAAAGCATTGCTTGGCCAGGAAGGGGGTAATATTGCAACAACGTACAAAACATTACTAAAATTAGAACAAGAAACAGAAGTTATAAAACCTTGTATGATCAGCTGGACACAAAACGTAGGACATCCAATCCCATTAGAAAAATGGGAGAGAGCCTGGGGCTCAGATTAAAATTTACATTAAGTATGGACATTAAGGAAAACTTACATAAACCGGCCCTCAGGTGGTACTACACCCCAGCAAAAGTAAGCAAAATGAGTAAAACAAACAGTCCTGTTTGCTAGAAATGCAAAGAATCCAAAGGTACCTTCTTTCACGTGTAGTGGACATGCACTTCTGCAAAAAAATTCTGGTCACAAATACACCATAAAATACAAACAATTGTACAAACTCCAATAAAAATGGAACCAGAGCTCTTCCTTTTAAACATGATTGAAGATGAAGCTGGCAAGATGAGGAAGCATCAGAAGATCTTGCTGTACCTAATCACAGCGGCAAGGGTTACCTATGCTAAAAGCTGGAAAAGTGAAAAAATACCAACAGAAAAAGAGTGGGAGCTCAAAGTGTTAGAATACATGGAAATGGACAAACTAACACAACTGCTGAAAGAAAAGTCAATAGAAAGATGGGAGGAAGACTGGAAATGGATAAAAGGGTTGATGGATGTTAAATCTGGAAGCTTCTAGGTTCAGTTGAGCTATAGGGTATATATATATATATATATATATATATTTGAAATTATAAAGGGTCATATAAGCAATTTGATGTCGGTGTTCATGCATATTCGATTCATACACAGAATATATTAATTTGAATAATAATTAAAGGGGAAAAAGGATAGCTTGGTTATAAAAAATCATACTTTTGATGTTATTAAAGAAATTTTGTGCTTAGACTCATCAGGGTTAACTAATGACACTGTGTAGACTTAATAAAGCAAAGTATATTGTATAGATATATGCTGTAAAGAATTTATGGCTAAGCTGGTCCAGTTGAGTTATAGGGTGTTATTTTTGAAATTATTGAGGATCATATAAACAATCTGATGAAGGTGTTTATTTGCAGAATATACTAATCCGATTAATAACTAAAGAAAAAAAAAGGATAGCGTGGTTATAAAAAACCATACTTTTGGTGTTATTAACGAAATTTCAGGCTTAAATTTATCAGGATTAACTAATGATACTCTAAGTAGACTTAATGGAGCAAAGTACATTGTATAGATATATGCTGTAAAGAATTTATGGCAAATCTGAACTTTTGAAATGGCTGTTGTAGACATGTACCTGAAGTGGTGTAAATCTGTACATGATTTTGTTTATTTTAATATGAAAATTAAAACAAAGGATTTGGAATATATTTATCACTGTAAATGCTAGACTAATAATAATAATAATAATAATAATAATAATAAATTTTATTTATAGCCCACTCCTCTGTGCAAACAATTGGAGCGGGGTACAGCAAAATTAAAAAGTAAAAGCTAAAAAAAATACAAATGACCAATCCCAACCTCCTACCCTTTAAAATTAAATTAAACTAGAATAAATGAAAACCAAGCAAATAGATTAAAACCATAGTACAGCATCATAAAAACTAGCTGTTCCTTGGACAACACGGACTGTGGCATTGAAGGTATGGTGTTGGGAACTGGGAGGGGAATCACAAGATCTAGTGTCGGAGCCGGGAAATTAAGGAGTTTCTGGGAAGGCCTGCCGGAAGAGATGCGCCTTTACAGCTTTTTTAAAGCTGTCAAGAGACGTAATAACACACATCTCATCCAGCAGGCCATTCCATAGTTTGGGAGCAGTAGCAGAGAAGATCCTCTGGGAGGTCCGTGACAGCCTAGTTTTCAAAGGCTGCAGCAGGTTCCTCCCAGAGGACCCAAGTGTGCAGGGGGGGGGGATCATACGGGAAGAGGCGGTCCCTGAGATAAGATGGCCCCAAGCCACGTAGGGCTTTAAAGGTTAACACTAACACCTTGTACTGCGCCCGGAAACTAATCCGCAGCCAGTGGAGAGATTTGAGCACAGATGTTATGTGCTCTCTCCTAGATTCCTTCAGAATTCCTTACTAATTACTATAGTTTTAAATAAAACAATTCACTCTCTTCAGCTTTATGAGGCCTGTCATTGTATAAAAACTGCAGCTCAACCCAATCACTTAAGATCCCAGTGTTATACATCTCAAGACAGATTTGTATTATTCCTTTATTCCTTTATCTTTCAAATAAAACTAAAGCTAAATAAAGGGAAACCACCTACTTTCAATATCATCCATGTGTGCCTGAAGAGTTCTTGCAAGATTAATAAACTAGAAGCAATCCAGAAAGAAGGCAGATATAAAAGTTGCAGATCACCACAGGACTTAAAATCATTAAAATTCAGTTTATGCCTTTCAAGACTTTAAAACATTCTTAACTTTTCACCTACATAGTCCCAACCCTGAAAGTTGAAAACCTGCAAATACACCCTTGATCACTTAATAATTGTGGAAACTACAAGAGAGTCTACTCCAGTCATGGAAGTGGCTGTTAACTATGTTCTAACAAGGCACAAGTGGTACATGCAAATCTGAAGTAGGGACATCTATCTGTTCATTTTATTTTATTTTATTTGGGTTGTACCCTTTATCAAAGGAGCTTCAGATGGTTAACAACATACATTTTAAAATACAGGAATGTAGGAAATGTACTAGCAGGCAGAATAAAATTAACTTATGAACTGAACATACGGTGACTATAAGTCCATTTGGAACTTTAAGCTTTGCTGACATATAGGCAGGTTCAGCAGTATTCCCTATAGTTTATGGAAATACACACAAATATTTTCAGATTTTAAAATAGAACTATTTAGACTTCCTGGACTTGAATTGCCAAAATTTGTTCAAAAGGCTATCCCCACATCAAACTAAACATGGTTAATTTTTGGGGTGAGTGTGAAAGACTACAGCAGGTAGGAGCAAAAATGAACAGATGATCCTTTGATCCTGACCCAGTGCACATTTTAGGAGAACATGGAACACACTTTAATAAGTGTCACAATCTGCCTCTATCACATAAGAAGCACACACCACTTACCCGGACACGTGTGTTAGCCTCACTTGTAGTTCCCAGCATATCTGAAAAGCGCTGTTCACACAAGTGTAACAACACTACAAGGTAAAGCCCAGAACTGATAAATTCATAGTCTGCCTGGAGAGAGAAGGTATCATCAAGTCAAATATTAAGTTGCCTGAAAAACACAACTGGTGATATGTTACACTGTCCCAGTAGTGCTTGTATACACAGGAGTCTAGCTGAAAATACAGATTTTAGAACAGATGTACAGTACTTTAACTAGATAGCTCTATGCTTAAATAGCCATCTTATGAAAAGTAAAGCTTGAGAGCAAGTTAATTAGCAGCATGTTTTTGAGGCTCCTGTTTGCTAAATAAAAAGAGTGGTCTTGAGATATTCCCAAACCTCAAATACCAATAGTTTAAATATAAAGAAATAAGGACCAACTATTAAAAAAAACAGAAAAAATACATTACAATTCAATAAAATACTGAAAAATTAACACTGCCATTTATACAGCACTAAACTTGCACAATAAAAAGTGTTTCAATCGCATCTTAGTAATTAAGACATGGAAGTCTTAGACCTGAACCATTAGTGTCAAGGACGTTGCACTGAAGATAATAATAGTATCATCTGGTGGCCAGTTTTACAGGCCATCTCCAAGCAGTTGTATGCCTTTCATCCATTCTCCCCTACCATACTCATATCCTCATGTTACATACATTTGTTTTGCAAGCCTATGCCAGTAACAGGAGGTCAAGGTCACACTGTAGAACAAGATTAACATCTATGGCATCAGAAAAAGACACTGCTGATGGATATTGTTGCCACAGAATAAAGAGCAGGTCTCTTCCAAGTGACTAAGTATCTTCTTCCTCATCTATATATTCTATAGCCTATATTCTGCTGTGATAGCAGAACCTAATTTTCACTCATTCAGTAATTACTCAAGCTTCCATCCTAGAGACCTCTTTAGAGACAAAAACCTCATGGTCACTCCCAAAAATCAAGAGGCTGCTTCTGCCTGAAAAACCTCCATAACCCACAGGATACTTCTCTTAAATCTGCAAATAAGGTTAGACTGTCTGTGTTCATTTGTGCCCCCACATTTAATCCACATCTCTTCCCAAACGGAAGGGCAAATTTAAACATACTAACCTCTTTCTCACACTCATCACACACATACACAAGACATATAGTGTGTTCTACACATGTATTATATGACTCAAATTTGAACTGAACAGATATTTTCTTTGAGAAAACATGCTGTCCTGAGTCAGAGCACTAAACTGACACTTACCAAATTAGCCAAAACATACTAACTTGTTCATTTGCATGTGCTCTATGAAGTTCATGGATATCAAAATTGTCAAGATTGAGATGTAGTTTCTCTTTGCACAGCTCACAAGTAGTTACTGCTTCCAATGAAGAACCTGAAGAAATTATGAAAGTTACATCTTTTTTAAATCTTGTAACAAAAACTTTCTTCAAAAACTAAGTCAGAAATAGTTAACGACAGAGAAATCCTCAAACAAAATTATCTTTGCATATTCTATTGCAAGCTCGACAAAAATTCCAGGTACAGACATCCATGATCAGACCCATTGGAAATGTCACACTCCAGTTCATATTTCTAAAATTATACTGTTCACAAATACACATTTTGAGACTAACTCAAATAAAGGAGTTTGTAGCCTAAACTTTCATAGACTCAGGTCCAAAATACACTCCAGAAATAATGCACTACACCAACAGCACGTTCCACTTATTGGAGCTGCTTCCACTTACTGAAGGGCAACTGACAACCCATTCCATTCTCTTTCTCCTGAACTACTGTTCTAAAATAAAACAGCCTTACCTGAGTGAATCTTGGATCGTAGCCACTTTTTCATACACTCCTGGTGAACATACTGCAGACTTCCGGTGCATTTACATGGCTCTATTAAGAGGTTAGTAGGAGAAGTAGATGACATCTGACAAATTCTACACAGGTCTCCATCCTCTTCTTCCGAGTCCTCTGAAAGGAGGCTAAAGGCAAAAACAAAAATTTGTCATGCAGAACTGGAATAAGCTCTCCTGCTAATACTGATCAATCTAAAATACTCAACTATAACATTACAAATGACAAACAATTAATATTTTAAGTAGTTAATGATGCTAAAGAGATATTTTTCATCTAGGGGTACTATATCATTCTCAAGAACAGTGACTTAAATCTAGAAGTGAGAGCCCAGAAAAAAAATCCAAGAAAAAAAATGAGGACCCCCTCAAAAGTCCTTTTTCCACAAATAATTATGGATTGTGGAATGTTTTCTCTCAAAATGAAATGTTTCAGAAAGGTGTTTACAGCCACAATATAATTTTTAAATTATGTAAGACAAATACTTTTATGTATGATTCTGAATGGTACCAGATCATTACAATTCCTGGTCTCCCTTTCTCAGTTCTTTTTATAGTAATGGTGTCCCTTATATAAAATGGCAAATCAAGGCTTGCTTTTTGAAACTTTTCTTTTGAATATATTCATGTTGTGGATGGTTGAATCCAAGGATTCAGAATCCATGGATACAGAGGGCCAACAGTACTAATGTTGATGATTTCTTCCGTTTTTACTGGAGATTTTTTGCCTGCTTCTCCAACTGACAAAACTTTGTAGTTCATGTCTACTCCTTAACAGTTCAAGATGCTGTTAGGTAATTTGGCCAAACCAATTTTATTTACTTTAAGAAAGTGATTTGCAATTTGTAAAGGTTGCAGATAATGCGTTTCTCCACTTTTATTTAAAAAAATAGGAAAACAGGATTCCCCCCCCCCCCCCCAATTGGCTTCAACAGTTCTGAAAATTTTATTTTAAATCCCAGCTTTCTGTCAATGAATAGATAAGTATTAATCTGAACAGGATGGAGGGTTCCTGTCCGCCCCCCTTCCCACCTTCCCTCTGCAGTCCTGTACACCCTACTGAGTTTCTCTGAAGGCCTTGGGGACTACTGGGAACGTTCTATGAGCTGCAACTTTAAAGAACATTAATACAGACTACCACAGGATCCAAGACAACATTTCTAAAGCAAAGATGAAGATGATGATGATGATGATGGTACCTTTCTTTAATTTTTTGAAGACGCTCAGGATCTCTTGAAGGAGGTATTTTTGACTTATCATTATCCTGTCCATCGGGCTGATTCCAGCCTGAGGGAATTATATCTACTGTTATCATAACATTGTCAGACAAGCTGTTTCCCAGTGTTGGGGGCACTGCAAACCGGAAGAGAGAACCAGGAAACATTCCTGATATTCCTGAATTTCTTCTACCATGCACTGATTCTGGCCCAGAGGCAACTGATGGAGCACCATTAGGTACTGCAGGTGTTGGTGGTCTTGAACCAGGTCTTGTAGATTCACTTTGTGCTTCAAGAGCTGGCTCCCCACTGGACTCTCTTCTCCTAAAAATATGCAAAGATCTAGGAGGTGTTTCAGAGGTAGAGGTTCTTGCAGTTTCATCTCTTCCTTCTCTTCTTCTTCTGGAAAACAAAGGTGTACACCTGTTCCTGAGAGAAGATGATAACCAGGAACCTGCATTTCTATTTTCGGACTCCTGTCTGTAACTCTCAGCTTCTGAATCAGTACTTGGATTTGGTGCAACACCTGACAGGCCCCATCGTCGTCTAAGAAAACTAAATCCCTGAGAGACATCAGGAGTCTGAGATTCTGTACCTTCAGAAACTGTGGCTGTGTTGGCAGCACTAGCCTGGGTCGAGGTCTGAGCTCTTGGAACGGTTGAATCTTCAGGTCTTGAAGTGAAAGAATCTTGGCTAGACCTCCTGGAGAAAAATGTGGAGGACATGCTAGAGGCTAAACGAGACAGTAACTGCCTTGTTGTGCGCCTTCCTTCAGTATCTGTAGGGGGCTCACTCAGTGACCGTTGGGATGGCATGACTCTTTCAGAACTGCTTAAGGAACTGGTTCCACTTCGCATGGCACCATGGATGAACTCTGGCTGTATATTCCTTTCAGAAGATTCCAGCTCTCTTGGAACATAGTTGGATCTTGAATTCCAACTATGTTCTCTAGAGAGTAATGATGACTGATGTTCAGAAGGCAACTGGTGGGTCATGGATGTGTTCAGCCTCAAAGAGCCCAGTGAGTTTTCTTTTGGTCTTGCACCCTGTGCATATGAAGAAGCAGATCTTTCCTGAAGATCTATCATAGAAACAATCACAAAAGAGCTATTAAGTCAGAGTCAACTATAACCTACTGTTATAGATTAGATTAGTTTAATCTAGGGGCATAAAACAAAGGATGAAGCAAAGGAAAATAATGCCAAAGAGCTTCTTTTGTGTCAAAACACTCCCTCGGAGTGTGGTTGAGCCTCCTTCCTTGGAGGTCTTTAAACAGAGGCTGGATGGCCATCTTTCGAGTATGTTTTGATTGAGAGTTCCTGCATGGCAGGGGGGTTGGACTGGATGGCCCTTGTGGTCTCTTCCAACTCTACAATTCTATCCAAACATGAATTATTAGCCACGAACGTGTATTTCCCACAAACCAATTTTATGAATATTTACTTAGAAAAAAGGTAGAATGGGAGAAAGAAGCTACCCCAAGGTTCAGTATGTTTCATGGCAGAATAGAGACTGGACTTTCACTTATCCTAGTGCCACTAACTACTACACCACAACCAAAGTGAAAATACTTTAGCATTTTTGTCAATGAGAATATTAAGTTGCCCATACAGTTCACCTTCCATATCAACAGACTTGCCATCTGGGGATTTAATCATCCATGGACAGCGAGCCCCCATTTTGGTTAGTGGCGCTGTGCACATGCAACGATGCTAATGGACGCTGCACCACCATTACCTTAATGGGATTTGAGCATGCACGGATTTTCGTATCCGTACCGGCTCCCCCGCAAATACGAACGTCTGACTGTATTTACAATTCAAAATTCCTTGCATACCATAAAATCCAAATATATCCAATAACATTTACACTGTATACAAAGTTATTTCCATTAGAAGTACAGTATATCCTCACGTATAAGTCTAGAAATTTTAGTGAAAAAATTGACCCCAAAAAACTGAGTCAACTTATCCATGGTTCAATGTAAGTACTGTATTTTAACTCTTATTTCAAAAGGAACCATCCCCTGGTGAACAGCAAGAATGTAATCTGTCCTAGGAGCACTGCCCCCCCTTTATTCTCTCATCCATCCAGCCTTTAGTGTGAGCACAAACAGTAAAGCCTGCTGAAATATTAGAATCACAGAATCGCAGTTGGAAGAGACCACAAGGGCCATCCAGTCCAACCCCCTGTCATGCAGGAAGTCTCAATCAAAACATACCCAACAGACAGCCACCCAGCCTCTGTTTAAAGACCTCCAAGGAAGGAGACTCAACCACACTTTGAGGGAGTGTTTTGACAGAAAAGAAGTTCTTTGGCGTTATTTTCCTTTGCTTCATCCTTTGTTTTATGCCCCTAGATTTGACCCTCAACTTATCCATAAGTCATATCAGAATCCATTAATTTTGGCCCCAAAACCTACCTTCAACTTATACATGAGGTTGACTTATAGTCGACTATATACAGTATCCTTTCAGCAAAGTACATGACTCAATAGTATAACTGCCATTTTAATTTTCAGTTGACAGCAATGATAAGTAGAACTCATGTATAAAGAAAGAAGCACAGACATTAAACTTCACCTTCACTTTTAAAGTTTCCTCACTTATCCAAACATGATGGATTCAATCCAGAGATAGATGAGCTAAATTCTGTTCATGCAACATGTTCCCAGTTCCCTCCACCACCATTATAGCACCCAAGCCACTGCCTCTATAGTTCTTTTCTGCTCATATAGGAAAACATCTGGATCCAAGCCAATATTTAAAGCAAACAAGAAATACATCTTTAGTCAAATGTAAACTAAAATGGCAGTTATGTAATGCAAAACTAGCCTTGCTTAATTAGTCAATACAATGGTAATCACAGAGATTTCAAAATGCCAGTAAGAGTTTAAATCTGGTTTCACTCGAGCTAAACCTTAAACACTATAAATGCTACAATAATCAGAAAAGTCAGTGACATTTTCATTTCAATCTCATTAAAATAAAAAACCAAGTAACATTTTTGAAGAGCAGCCAAATTTTTTAAAAAACTAATTGATCAGTTGTAGTTACTTTCTGCTTTCAGATCATAAACTTCCTCCAAATTACTGATGTTAAGATAGTAATAAGAAAACAATTCAGCAAAATTTTCTATACAAAAAGCCTCTACTGTTGCTAGTCACTTTAGTATGGCAATCACAATTCAAGCTATATGCCACTCACAGATGTAGCCATAGCCGTCTGGTAGAGATTCTGTGGCTCTAAAAAGTTTGGGGCCCACTAGAATCACTTTTGGGCTAATGGCTATTTATGCACTAATGGTCTATATAACACATTACATTCTTCCTACAGATGCACTTCTAGAGACACTGTACACTTTTCTAACAAAAGATAAGCATCTTTAAAAAGGGAAAAGACCAAGGAGAATTGTTTTGCTAATCAACTACCACAATCAATGACATGTGGCAACAACAGTGGCTGCATCTAAGCAAAAGTCAGATGTTCATCTGTGAACATTACAATGGAACCAAACAATAAAATTTGCCTTAAAATTGTCAAAGTTTCAAAATACATACATGATGAAGATGGGAAATCACCATTCCTGTGACTATAGTCCACCAGACTACTAACAGATGGGTCTGTTCTTTCTAGCTCTCTCTCTCTCCTTTCTCTCACGAGTTCAGTTCCTAATGATCCAAGTACCACAGATGACGATCTGGGGACATCACTGTACCTCCACGGGGAATCTAAAATGTAAGTAAACCTGTTATGTCTTCCTGCTTCCTTGCTGCACACCTTGAACAATCAACACATATTCATGTCTTCCTGAATGCACATCATCCTATTCAGTTCACACATCTCTCTTCTAAATATTGTTATATTTCCATGCAAAAAAGGGAAGAGGCTGGACATTTCATCTTGATCATTTCAGCAAGTTACCACACTCTCATTATGTTTTTTGGATGACTTTCACAGTCAGCTCAAGTTTTTATATTTTTGGCTATACTAATTTACTAACAGTTTTAAGAAACGTTATTTCATAGTCTGCCAGAATAATTCTATATAAGAAACTCTGATCTCAGAATTATAGCATTACATATATTTCACTGTCCCATTATATATAATCCTCTCTGACACTATCTCCACTTGATGACATGGACTCCAGTATCTAAAAGCTTAGGAGGCTGTGCAGACCACCCCTAAGGGACAGCCTGCAGCCGCCTCCAGTTGCACCGGATCAGGGCTGCGGCAACCGCAGTGTGATAGCTGTGCTGCCATACACCATGCCACCGCCCGGGGGCAGAGTCAGGGTATGTGACGTGGATGCCACACCCCGACTCTGTCCCCAAGCCGGCCTTTATGGCCAGTGTGCATAGCCTCTATGTCATAATAAATTTGTTAGTTGTCAGTGGGGACTATCTGCCAACTGAGGGTCTTGAGTATACAAAATATTCCATTAGTGGAGTGGTAAAGGTGAGGGCCTATTTCCCACCTCATGCAGCTGTGCCTCCACCCTACCCCAAATTCCAGCAGGACCCATGGAAAGTAGTACAAACAGAGGAGACAATCAGCAAAAATTGCTCATGTACCAATACAATCAGTAGGATCCAAGCATCTTCCTTCAGTAAAGGAACAACACTCTAAACAACGGGTGAGTCTCTGTGGTTTTTATATAATATTTTCATATATATTTTCATATAAAAACATGCTACTAATTAGAAGGAGCAGGTTTTGCATCAAGATAAAGTCAAATTTTGTAGGTTTTATGTAGCTCTTAGCATATAACTTACCTGAAACAGTGTTTAAACCATTACTTCTCACACTAGAGGTAGATGTATAAGAAAGTTTTGGTCTCTTAGAATCAGTATCCTGTGGCTGGTTATGCAGTCTTGAAGAATATGCTCCCTGAGTTCTTTCAGAGTCACCAAACCAAGAAGATGTAAGAGGCGAAGATGATGATGTAGACTACAAGCAATGTTTTGAAATGGTTAATGTTTTTTCTGCAAAATAAGATGGATCTATAACACGTCACTGAACCTGATCTACACAAGCAAAGTAGCAGGAGATTAAATCAAACATTGGTGAAAAGATCTGGGTAAGACAAGGAAGAAAGCTTGCATATGAATGAAGTTAATTTAAGAAGAACATGTGTAACTTTAGATCAGAGGAAGAGAACCTCCAGTTTACAGATATTTCCCATCCAAGGCATAGATATTCCTAGGTAAGTCTTGCTCCCCTCCAGGGAGAAGAGCCTCTTCTATCTCTGATCAGTGACTGGAGATGAATGGGACTGCTGCTATCTGACTCCCAACAGTGAGTATCAATAGGCAATCCCTACTGTTAGCTGAGTTCAGCAGTCACAGTTAGCAGTGATTCCCTTCTCTTGCAAAGCTAGCTTCTCTTAGCCAGCATTTGTAGACATCAACTTAGTCTTGCAAGTCAGCATATTTAAGCAGTATTTTCCATTTCTATCCACATTTTAAAAGAGTGGGTGCCTTTTTGGAAGAATTCTCATTCTGAAACTTCAGCTGGTACAGAATGCATTAGTTCAGTCTTTGGTTGCAACTAGAGAGCAAACATATTATCATCTGTTTTGTTTTTTGTTATACTGAATATAACTCTAACAAATGTTATATCTGCACTGGTTACTAATTTGTTTTCAATACGAACTTAGGTACTTCTGGGACAGATTTCATCAGGGGATGGTTCCTTTTTAAATAAAAGTTAAAGTACAGGACTTATACTGACCAATGGATAAACTGACCAATGGATAAACTGACTCAGGGTTTTTTTGGCCAATTTTTGATTAAAATTTCTAGACTTACACATAAGCATTTACAGTACTTGATTTTTGGTAACTTGTATGCTTTTTCTTCTTTTGTAACCTACTTTGGAGAACTGTGACTGCTAAACAGGATATACCTATATATTTAATTTAGGAAAATATGTTTGGTATGTTAACTTGAGGAATATGTCACTTCCTATAACTTTAGAATAATTCTGAACACAAGCATTTCTTTAGGAAAGCTGACAGACTTAAGTCACTTCCTTCTTGTGCATTTGTCACATTTAGTTGTGAATTATGCTGAGTTGGGTGCCTTTTTTGGAAGAGCTATCATTACAAGCATACACCTCATCCTTAATTTCTTTAACTTACTCTCAAACACCCCTTTATTTAAAAAGCAGCATAACCCACAAAATATCAAGAAGCCTCTAAATTTCAATCATTTCCAATTTAAAGCAGCAGCTGTTCACCAGATCAGCCTTGACCAATGCCTGGCAGAACAAATTTGAGCCACCTGAAAATCAGAATTGACTGGACCTATCACAACTCCTTTGTTAAGTAGTTTCATAGAATTGTTATCACAACAAGAAAGACCCAATTTTGTGGAAGTTAACTTTCCTGCCAATGATAAAATATGAAGAAAGAAAGCTCTAGAATTTAACCAGTATATAGAAAGATTCATATGGAAAGGGCCTATGTTCTCTTAAGTATACTAGGTCCAGGAACTTGAGACATTATATGCAAACACCATTATCCTGAATGGTTTAACAGGTTTAGATTTCAATGTAATATTCTTCTTGTGGTTTGTTTCCAATCTACAGCAAAGTGCCCACTATTTATGAACCATTTATGTTTTGACATACATGACTAGAGCATATGGTCAAGAAATTACCAGGGAATGTAAGACCATGGATAGATTTGCTATACACAAGTGGGTAAAAGCTTGCAAAAAACAATGTATCCATAACAAGAAATTAAGATTTATTTATTTTTTTAGGTGTTGACATTCCCACATCATCAAGAGCCTTATGAAGTTACAACTGCATGAGAGGGACAAGAATGCTCCTGATTCTGCAAGTTTCTACATAAGAGAGTTTAGACCTACAACGTAAGCTCCCTTCTACAGGTATCCGCCACCTCCACTGTATGGATGCTGGGGCTGTCCTTTCCTCTTCAGAGCTGTATAAGAGGAAATGTCTGAATAGAGGTAGGCCCTCTTCAGACCAGCTTAAAAGGGGTGGAGTCGGGACATAACATCCAGATGATGCGCACCCTGACTTTGAAGCCGTGTGCTGCTCCACACAGCATGTGGTGTCATGGTGCTCCTCCGGCGGTGCGTCCATATGATGCAGAGCCAAAGGAGCACTGTAAAGCTGTGGCAACATGGCTATGGTGCCCTTTCAAGGGAGCAAAAAGAAGCTGTTTTTTGCGGCTCCTTTTTGAACCCTCGAAAGGCCAGCTCAGGGCTGTGGTGTGAGGTTGTTGCAGCCCCGATCCGGCTAGGAAAAGAGCTGCATCCTGCCGCCCCTTAGGGGCTGTATGTACAGCCCCTTAATTTCTCTTCTTACATTCATTAAATTTCAACTTGTTCTCCATGTGGTCTTCCTCCTTGCTGTTTTATAACTTTTACACTGGGGCTTTCTAGATTGGCAGGAAAGTGTGACATGAAGTTGTCTTTTCCTTAAAGGCTTGCAGCCTTTAGATGGAGCTGCGCTGTTCCACAATTTTTAAAAAAGAAGCTGGGAAAACCAGCACCTTTTTAAAGGTGCTTCTTCTCCCCTGAAACACAAAAAAAGCGTTTTCATGGCACACTTTCCCTTTTTCTCATCTAAAGGCTAGAGTTTCATGCAGCCATGAACACACTTTTTTTGCCAATCTAGAATAAGTCACTATATACTTCTCCAATTTTTAGACATCATTTAGCCAACTGTAGCCATGCATGGTCATTTGTGTACATGGATTCACTCATTCATACACACAATTACACATGATTGAGAATTTAGATTTAACTCCAGCTGTCAGCCCCAAGCAGAGTATACCTACTACATAAATAGAAATTTATTATGCAAGTTCCAATGGTTTAGTGAATCTATTCTATTTGACTAATAACGGATGTAAACATTAGGAACATAAGTTATGTTCCTGAGGAACATATCAAGTCTCTCACAAGTTGGGGAATTTGCCTTCTACGGTACAATCTGATGGATCTAAATAAAGAACCCTGACATTTTTTTCACAGGAGCATGGTTAGAAAGCCTGACTTTTTAAATCACCTTTCTAACATACAGTGGTCCCCCAGGATACGAATCCCTCGGGATCCGAAATCCTCGGGACCCAAAACCGCCGGGGCCGGAAAAACGGCCCCGGCCAACGAAAAAAAACCCGGGTTGCGAAAAAATTTCGCAACCCGGACGCTTTAAAACAGCGCGCTTCTGGCACGCTGTGCATTGGTTAAAGCGGTCCCCCGGGTTACGAATGATTTCCGGGTTACGAAGGTAATCCCGGAACGGATTACCTTCGTAACCCGGGGGACCACTGTACATACAGCTGTCTATGCTTTTTATAATGATACATGGAGAGGAACTTTATTGCCACCTCATGAATTCATGGCATTGTTTCTCTGTTCCTACTTAACTGTTTCATGTTCTAGTCCTCCTTGGCCTCATTTCTTTCAAGTGATTTACAATTAAGATGTGATGATCTCAACTGATATGGTAAAATGTAGCCACAAATGGGTTTATGTCCATTATGTTTTAAAATGTGTATTTCATTTGACTTAAGAAAACATGAACATTTTTTCCATCCATGATGAACTGAACTTGCACAATTATTTTCCTGATAAGTGTGTAGCAAAGAAGATGCATTTTATAGTGTTTAAAAATTACAATTCACTAGAATACCTGAGCAAAAGATAATCAATAATCCATTGCCTGTAACCAGTGCAACACAGCAATAATATGACAATAAGTAAAGCATTTATGAAAAAAGGTGGTGAATCCCGATTTCAAAAAGTCAAGCACAAGTACCAACAGGTGCTTGAATTTTTCTCCTACAGTCACAGGCAACTGCCAGCTGTGGGACTCTGGAGGGCAACACTGTAATTCCTCCCAATATCACATTTCCTCAAATTTTGGGATGCCCCTCAAATATTTTTTGCTTTATTACATTCAACAGCATGTCCTCTTTCAACCTCTGGAAGTTGGAACTAGCCATTCTACCACATTTTCAGGAGTCCCCCATACTCTCTCAGACACACACCTTTTTGGTCTGCTATAAACCTTAATGTCAAATGGACTGACTTCCTGTTCTAGTTACATCATGTTCTGCAGAGTATATATAGTTGCATATGCTAAAGGATGTTCTCTAGAGACTTAAAGGATAAAATACCCCCACAAAACACCATAAAATAGCTAACAGCATTTTAAAAAATAACTCCCCTAGACACTGGGAAAGGCACTATCTGCCATTTTGAAGAAAAAATGATTGTTGGTCCCTCAATTTGGGGGGAAGCGGGTGTAGGAACTTTTGGTGGCTATATACAAGTTCACACTTTGCCCACCTCTACTCCACCCAACTAAATTTCCTTAAATTAAGCTTTATTTTTGTAACTTCCTGTGGTGCCACCATAATACTAAAGCACTGATGCTGTTTCCATGTTTTGTGAGATTTTTTTTTAACAAGAAATTAATTACAGCTAGGCATTAACCAGCTTTTCCTGGTACGGATTACATTTAAAGAGTACCTCTGAGAGAAAATGTAAAGGTCTCTTACCAATCTGTTTCTGCTTCCCAAAAATCTTCCAGACCATGGACGATCAAATGTTCCTGAGTAGCGAGCTGGAGATGAAGTTGGAAGCTTCCATGGGCTTTCATAAGCTTCTCTTTCTCCAACTGCCCAGTCTCTACTGGAACTATGCAGCCGGCTAGATTCCTATAAAGCAGTATGGTTATCTTCCTCAATTGTGTTCCAGTTATCATATCTCATAGTTAATAAGCATTTTCAGATATCAGGCAACAGCATTAGATTATTTAAGAGGTTTATATTGTTGGACATTTATTCATATCTTACTGGGCTGCTCTTGCTTATAGGCAGGACCTATCTAAAATGTGATTTTTATCTACCACAATACAACCGTTCACATGAACTAAAATGGGCACAGCCAGATCATGTGTCATAACAGGAGATAATATTAGACCCTAGAAAGAATTCTGCTTCAGATTAATATTTTCCAAGTAGAATATAGTACAGTTCCTGCTCAACAGTTCCTGCTCCACAGAAGAAAAAAATCAAAACATATGGATCACCACCAAAAGTAGCAATATGACCAAAAATACAGGAACTAAATAACATTCCATAAATTGCAAAGAGGTCAATATGCAATATATATATATATATATATATAAAACGAGTGTTCCATATGTGTTGACCTTTATGGTGTAAATTGTGATATTCCATTCAGTTTTATATTGTGGAATTTTTTTATTGTTTGTTTTTATGGACTTACATTTCATTATAGTTTGCACTATTTGAACTGTTAGTCAAACAAAAGATGGTGTAAGTTAGTTATATTTTATATAAGCTAGTTTTGTTCTGAGATGGCATGAACAAAACAACTGAGTAAGGCTGAATCATGTTCTGTCATCAAAAGAATGTTTACCTGGCATCCAGATTCCGATCTCAATGGAGCCTCTCTTGTACGATACGAGTCAGTTAAACTAGTTCCTCCACTTCCAGTGCCTGTCCTAGCACTTCGAGAACTGGATGTCTGAACAGATACTCGTCGTGGAATTCTTGATGGCTTTGAGTCCATTTTCTGTACACTGTGAAATAAATATTCAGGTTTCTCAATTAGATAATGGAGTCTGTACTTTATAATAATATATCAGTGAAGGTTATGTATTTATTAGTTATGTGGCTTACAACTGTAAACGCTGCTTTAGTGCTTATATAGCAGCCTGAGTACCAATATATTAAAGTTAAATGAAAGTTGC
The DNA here is from genome assembly GCA_034509955.1 of Urosaurus nigricauda. Lineage (NCBI taxonomy): Eukaryota > Metazoa > Chordata > Lepidosauria > Squamata > Phrynosomatidae > Urosaurus > Urosaurus nigricauda. Next base: position 160,591,682 of record JAOEGL010000001.1, on the reverse strand, counting down.
AAAACAAGATCATATCAATTAAGATATAGACTTTAGACAGGGCCTTTGCAATCCTTTCCAACTCTTCTGAATCAGACTATTATCTCCACAGACAACCAAAGACTACTGCCTCGTTTATAAGAGAGTCAGAATTCATTAATCACTGGTCAAAAAGCAACTCTTGCAACAGCTATGCACAAGACATGTGGCTTAGAAAGTTGATATCTTGTCAGTAAACAAAATCATCAGCCAAGTGGAATTCTAGCTTATTTCAACAGAGAACACATCTAACTCTGCAGTTAACAGGCTAACATGCATGCAAAGAAAAAATTCTCCTCAAAATGTGTATGCAAGCCTATTGTCTTAATCTGTGGTCTTTTGCATATACCTAGTTATTACAATACATACAGACTACACTGAAAGAGGATTTCAAATAGTCAACAAGAGTGTACTGTGTGGCAACTTATGTTCCTAAAGTCCTGCTTAAACTGGGCCAGCAACCACTAAATATTGCAACAAGTACAACACCCACTCAAAACAAGAACCTCTGGCATACTTTTATATTCATACATACAGGCAAGGCAATTTATCAAGATGCCAGCATATGCAATGCTGCACATACATTCGTCTTGCTCACCAGAAATATTTGCAAGTTTTCTCTAAAATGGTTACTAAGTGCCTAGGCTGCCTTTTCATATTTAAATATTGCCTCTTTGTTTCTAGCATCCTTCCCCTTGACTTCTCAACCATAGCTGTTTGCTCCATAGTTACACATATGTGCACATACTGTACACACAGACTCTTCTGGTTTGAAAACATTCACATTCCTTTTTCTAGCATCAGTGTCTTCCTCATTCTGGCTCTTTGGTTATACAGGTAATCTACATCTAGATTACCTTTTTACTGTAAAGTTTAAGGCACTTTGAGGAAGTTTTGTGAAATCAGATTTTTCCATCATAGAGACAGTAGGAAAGAATGGCATGATTCTTACTGGATAGTCAAACAAGAGCAGACCAAGTGAATCAACTGTTGAATGGTTTAGTCAACCCACAGGTTAACTCTGAGGCGAAACAGATGGGCAGGAAAAAGTGGCTTGAAGCTGCCTTTTCTGAAGCCACATTGAAACCCCACCATCCGCACCACCGGCTCCCAAGGCATCTGGAGTGCTCATGTTATGACCACATGACAAGGCTTCAAGCCAGGAAGAAACAGAAAAACAAAAAAGAAACATTCTTTTTGAAATGGCTTTTCTCTGCATAAGGGCACTTTTCTGCTGGCTTCAAGGCACGTACTTACATATAGCTTACATATAGCTTACAATTGTAAATGAAGCTGTTTGTTTAACAAATTGTAAGCCGCTCTGATAGTCTTGGCTGAAGAGCGGGGTATAAATAAAACATTATTATTATTATTATTATTATGTGTCATCTAAACGCCACACCTTCAAGCCAGCCTGAAAGCACCTGTTTTTGCCTGTCTGTTTTGCCCCACTATGACTCAAAGGATCTATCAAATAAGTTTCAGGACAACGGCTAGTCCAGGTCAGAAGTAGTGGGAGGCAGCATACACAAGAGATGAAAAAGAGTTAAGAAAGAATTGCCATATGAAAAAGCAGAGTACTTATTCCATAGCCAAATGGGGCAAGCACCCCATTCTTTCCCCTCCATTCATCCCTTGCGCATCAGCGAGGCATGTGAGTCCGAAGACCACAAGAACGGAGGGAGAACTGTACTGTTGTTATGTGCCTTCAAGTCATTCTGAGTTATGGTGGCCTTATCAAGAGGTTTTCCTAGCAAGATTTGTTCAGAGGAGGTTTGCCATTGTCTTCATCTAAGGCTGAGAGCATGTGACTTGCCCAAGGTTACCGAGTGGGTTTCACAGCCAAGCTATCTATAAGATTTGCAAACCATGTATAGCTGAATCCGTGGGTAAAGAATCCATGGATATGGAGGGCTGACTGTATCAGCGTAGAGATCCACCAAGGTCCTCCAGGAGTCTCAGTACTACTGTAATCATTGTGTGCCTGGCTCTAAGAATGTACCCAGATGCTTCTCCAATCCTGCTTGCTTCCTGAACAACACAGAATGGCCATGCAGGGCAGCTTCAGAGGCTTTACAGTAAGTAGCTCAGAGGCCGTGCTTCAGTGCAGCATAAGTCAGTGTATGGATATTTACACTGCACTGAGGGGATGTTGTATATGTGGTTTTTATTGGATCCCAATTTGGGATTTTGTTATCACTGTCACCATCAACAACTGTCTATATATTGTGTCTTTTCTCTAGGATTGGGACTCAAGCCCTCCACTCAGCCATTATATTTGAAGAGGCGTCGTTCATAATTTCCCTTTAGTGCTGCCATTAAAAATAAACCTTTGAAATCTGTTATTGTTCATGCCATGTCAATGGTATCCTACACACTAGGGAACTCAGTGACTCACTCAAAGAGTATTTAATGTAACATCTATTCATTTCTTTAAGGTTAGAAGCAGAGTATTTTTGATACAACTCATTTTTTCAATAACTGGTAGATAAAATATAGTGATTTTCTGAATGGAATCCACTTTGTTACCATGGCTAACAGGCACTGATTAGTCTTTCTCCCATGAAGTTTCACTGTTTTAAAAGCGAGAAGCCCAAATCTAAGTACTGTACCTATCCCTGAAGGCCAGTGTTGTTTTATTAATCTGTATTCTTGACCCATAATTGCTGAAGTTTTCATAATACATCATGAGAATTAAGATTTCAACAGACTTGCTTGCTGTGACATATAAATTAAGTTCTGCCTTCATGTTTGCCTATAGAAGTATTGAAGTCCTTCACTTCATTGAATATCAGCAGAGGAAATATTAGCCTTTTGAATTGTGGATGAGCGAACAAGAGTACTGACAGAAGTTATCTCAATTATGAGAACATATAATGGTGACATTTGTACAAGCAATTGTACTTTATTCTGCATAAAAAGGGAAAATTAGAAATAAACAATTTTGCACCATAGTCTGTCTGGAGAAAGTAGAGCTGTAGAGCATAACAAACAATATAAATGGCTAAATGACGGCTTAATTTTTTTGCCAACACAGGCAGCCAATCTATACATAACAGTGGCAGTCTATGCCAAAAACTCAGCAATCCAAATTATCAAGGTTATGTTGTGAGGGCGAGGGGAATCAAAATTAACTGAGAAAAGAAACAGAAGATAATATTGAGCTGGTGATGCTTCGTTTCCATGCAGCTGTGAATCAGCACACTTCAACAGTAAACAAGATGTGACATCAGCATATTAACATGTAAGGAATTTATCCATGAGAGTGGTGTAAGTCAAGGGTGAGGAAAATGCACATGCAAACTTCCTCTGAACAAATTTTGACAAGAAAACCCGATGACAGGTATACATTAGGGTCACTATAAGTTAAAAATGACTTGAAGGCACACAACAACAACAATAACAACAACAAAGCCTTTTAACTAGTGAACCACCCAAATTAAGAATCCAGTTTTACTGATACAGATCCTGTCATGCTGGTCCATGCCTCTGTTCTAAGCCATCTAAGGAGCCTGTAAGCTTTGAAAATGCAATAATCAGTTCTGAAGAGTATCAGCCTGCTCTCTGGTCTGTTGGAGTGAAGAGAAATCATTAACTGTTCATCTCAGCGAGCTGAAAACTGATACTTTAACAGCCTTTCTCTTCAGTGAGTCTGCAATAATCGTCTTGCAGTTGCAGAAACACACAACAATTAATCCATCAGGACAGATTTCTTGATTCTTTCTTTCCTTATCCCCTAAATTTTAAAGCATCATACCTAATGATGAGATCTGGATGAGTCTGAAAGCTTGCACCACTTATGAGTCACTTCTATAACATGTTAGTGACCCTAACACAAGCCATTAACTGTCTCTTAACTCATGCTTTCCCAGCAGTTGCTCCAAGGAATCTGACAACATAGTTGGGCAGAAGTTTAGTTGAACTAAGATAATGAAAACACTTCAGATAAGCCATGGCAGCTATTTTAGGGAAACATCAGGAACAGGAGTTAGCCCTCCATATGTTGTTGGTCTGGAACTCAAAGCATTTCTCACCACAGACTATGCTATGCTATGCCTGCAGTCCAACATCTGGAGGACAGCATGATTCCCAACTTGATGGTTCCATATAATAAATATATAATAAATATAACGGTTCCTACTTTTCCCTTGGCAAATCCTAACAAATCCATTTTTCACAAAGGCAGCTAATTTTTAATACAGAGCAGACCTTGAACATATTTCAAATATTAAAACCAGCCATTTACCAGTAAAACATCCACTTTAAATTCTCAAGGATGGGGGGAAAGCTATTTTCAGCCAGGAGAAGAGTTTGACTGGGTAGAAAGTGTCTCAGTGATTTAAGTAGTCCCATGCCTGCAACAGACTTTTCTGGATTCATCTATAGCCAACTTTACACATATTCATAGTCATCACTAATTGTCAGCTTGGGTGCATTCAAGATTTTGATACGGTAACAGCGGTTTCACGGAAAATGTCTAGTAGCTAGAGTTTCTCAACAACTCTTTAGTATTTATTTTTATGTTTTTCAATGAAAATAAATCACATGCTTAGAGGTGGAAAGCAGGATTCAGGCTATGGCCCCAATCTGCCATTTTGACTGGCAAAAAAAAAAAAAAAAAGTGACAAATAGCTGCTCCTTTTTGCAAAAAGCTAACTTTTCCACTCCACTGCAGACAGAAGCCAGCTTCCGGGCAGTTTCAGAGCGTGCGCCATCAAAATGCTGCGATCTGAAGCCGCCCAGATGGTGGTACAAAGGGGTGGTCTGTTTCACCCCTAACCTGTCATAAAATGAGATAGATGCATGCAAGCATTACAGTATGGGGGGGGGGGGGGGTTGAATTTACCAAGTCATTTCTTAAAAGTCCTAGTTAAGGACTTTTTTATCAGTTCGCTCCTTACAAAAACATAGTCAATCAGTGCAGGTGCAAAAATTCAAATTAGGCCAACAGTGACACAAGAGAAAAGGCAAAAGGACAAAGTGGAACAAGGAACTTCTCTATTTTTTGCCGCATCCAGAAGGTTGCCATTAGCTTATGACAAAAATGAAGTAGTTCCCGAATGTGTGTCAAGCTGCCCCTTGGGACATAGCATAATTGAGGAGGAGGAAGACAGCCATATAAAGAGTAGCTGGATAAGTCAGACTTTGCCCTAGAACATGGACTTGACACAAATCATAAACATTCTCCAGAGCTTACCAAAGGTACGACATATTGATATTTGGCTCAACTCGGATATGAAACTTACTTTGTGGGCCTCCCTATCTCCAAGAATAACCTACCTCAGGGGGATATTGCAGCACCTTTGAGATTAAGTGAGGCTGCATCCACACTGCAAAAATAATCCAGTATGACACCATTTTAACTGCCATGGCTCAAAGCTTTCTCTGTCAGAGAGATCAGGTGCTACAACAAACTACAGTTCCCAGGATTCCATAGCATTGAGCATCCCAGGATTCCACAGCATCATGCCATGGCAGGTTAAGTGATGTCAAACTGAATTATTTCTGCAGCCTGAGAGCAAGAAGCTGGGTGCATAAGCTTTCACAAACCTTAGCCAAATTCCTCAAGTACAGTAGCCCCTCCCAATTCATTGGGGGGACCCTCCGCGAAAACAGCGACTAGCAAATATTTGAGTCCCATTGGAAATAATGGCACGCGTTCCTGAGAAACACGGGCGGGACGCGCACTGCCATTTTCTCCCTCCCTGTCCTGTCCCTGCCGCAAAGAGCGAGACCACGGTCTCCAAGTCTGCGAAAAGGGAAGAACAAGTGTAGAGTGAAGGTAATGTCATGCTCCTAGTTTCATTCTTTCTCACAGGACTCTTTCAGACGTGGGAAATTGGAAGTATAATCCAAGGGCAATCCAAACGCAATCCTGGGGTTTCAAGTTATTGCGAATTAGAGCTTCGCATGCAATTTCGGGCAAAAGGGAAGTCACTCCGAATGCAATCATAGGTTTCACGTTATTGCGAATTTAAGCTTCTCACGCAATTTCGGGCAAGGAGGGGTCATTTTTGGGTAATAGGAAGTCATTCTGAACGCCTTCCGAATGCAATGGGATTCACGTAAATTCCCTAAACAAGTGAATTCACATGAATTCGCATTGGCTGCATTCGAAGTTGGGAGAAATTCCTCCTGTGTGAAAGAGTCTAGTGCTAGTCTCTAAAGTGTTACAAGATCCCTTGGCACACCGATTCCTCAGACTAATACAGCTATGCCTTTGAATTCCACCTCAGGACTCTTTCAGACATTGGAAATCGGAAGTATAATTTAACAGCAATCCGAACGCAATCACGGGGTTTGACGCTATTGCGAATTAAAGCTTCGCATATGCAATTTCAGGCAAAAGGGAAGTCATTCCGAACGCAATCATGGGGTTTGACGTTATTGCGAATTAAAGCTTCACGCGCAATTTCGGGCAAAGCGGGGGGGGGAGAGTCATTTTCGGGAAACGGAACGTTACTCCGAACGCAACGGGGATTCCCGTGAATTCGCCAAACAAGCAACTCCATTCGAAGTTGGGAGAAAGAAGAGCCCTCGGCGTTGTCGCGTAAATAACACTTGGAAACGGCACCTTAGAGGAAGAAGAACAAACAGAATAATACACAAAAGAGACACAAGCGCGACAACAGGGAGGCCATTTGCCGAACCATCTCTAATGCCTAAGCCGTTGTATTCCCCATCTCTATGTGAAAGCTGGACCTGCTTTAACTTGTTGTCTGACTCAGTTGCTATGGAATTCTGGGAGTTGGAGTTTGTTGTGGGCCCTTCGGGCCCACAACAAACTCCAACTCCCAGAATTCCATAGCCTTGAGCCACAAAAAGAGTTAAAGCGGTGCCAAACCGGTTTATCCCTCCAGTGTGGATGCAGCCTAAAAGAGAGAGAGCCCTGAGAGCCCAGTGCTGCTGTGTACCTCCCTCTGCTGCCCCATTATTACAAGGGAGAAAGAGGAGCAGGATGGAAAGGAGAGAGGACAAAATGGAGACTCAGGCTCTGAGTGTGTCACTCTCTCACTCTGCCCCCCTCCCTCCCCTAAAACCACGCACAGCAACAAAGGAAAGCCCCCCCTCCCTCCCGAGCCCTCCTCAAGGCAGCCCCTCCCTCCCCAGACCAGGAGGAGAGACGAGTCACTCAACCTGCCGCTTCCTCCTCCAGCTGCACAATGGCGGCCGAGGAACACAGGCACAGGGAAGCCACCCCAGCGCCGCCTGCCAATCACCGCCCAGATCGCGCGCTGCCGCCACTTCTCGCGAGAGCGACGCCCTCCTTGTTAGGACGCCTTACCTTGTTAGGTCTCCCTGTGTGATTGACAGGTCGGCGACGTGCCCAAAGGAAGGATTCGCAAGCGCAGAGGATGCCGGGAAAGCGGAAGGAACGTCTCGTAGTCTTTCCTGCTGTGTGGCAGCTCTCTCTCTCTCTCTGGCCTTTTTTGGCGCTTCTGATCATTTGACGCACGCGCGCGCGTTGGGGCACACGTCACTCAGTGCTGGCCGCCGTGACGTCACTGGTTCCTATCTTCTGGCCGTAATGGGAAGCTCCAGGGGAAAAGGGAGGGGGGAGAGTGAGGAGGGCGCCACCTTCAGGCCAGGAACAGCACTGCACAAGCACAACAATACACACATATGACCACCAAAATCAAAACAAATCAAATCAAGGCTGCCTGTTCTGCACTGCAGAATTAATGCAGTTCCACACCGATTTAACTCTCCCTGGCTCCATGCTGTGGAATTCTGGGATTTTGTAGTTTGTTGTGGCACCAGAGCTTTCTCTGACAGAGAAGGTTGAATGCCTCATTAAACTACATGTCCCACACAATCCCCATACGTATAGCATTAAACCAGGGCAGTTAAAAGCTGTGTCAGACTGCATTAATTCTGCAGTGCAGGTGCAGCCTTGTTAAAGAAGAGCTTGATTTAATTGGTTTTCAGTCCATCCACAATAAACAAATACCACCTTTTCTGTCGTCTTTCTTTCTTTCCACAGACGCCACCGTGTTGGATTCCTAGGCCCACTTCCTCAGGGGGGAAATGTAGCCCCCTTGACTTGTAGTACTTTTGAGAGGGGGAATAATTGTGCTATTGCCGTGAAGATTTTCAGATGATGTCACACTCATCCAGGATTTATCCTGTGAAGATCTAGAATGCTCCTGCAACTAAACCAGCACCAGGATTTCCCAGTGAATGGTTTGTTGCTGGAGCATTCCTGAATCTTCACGGGATAAGAACTGGATGAGTGCGACATCGTCTGAAAATCTTTAGCACAATTGTGCGATTATGCCAGATGTATGCCTTTTATTCCTGGCTTTTCCACCTGTCTGATGATGATGATGGTAACAATAATAATATTTATTTATACCTTGCTCTTCAGAGCGGCTTACAAACTGTTAATTAGACATTAATTAGACATAGTTAAGCTCCAATCTAAAGAAAGAAGTTGGTAGCATGAGCTTTCATAGACTTAAGTCTACTTCTTCAGATGGATTCAGTGTATAGTAGAAGCACTTCACTTATTAATCTCAATCTTAAATGAATTTAAATCCTTTGAATCTGTTTTTGTAGAATTACTCGATGATGGCTGCCCTTAAAACATACATACACTTCTTGTGGAGCATCCATGCACCCATCCAGAGGCATGCAGGTGCTTTACATAGATGTTATGTTGTTGCTGTTGTTGCTTGTGCCTTCACGTTGTTTGCAACATGTGGCAACCCTAAGGCAACCCTATCACAGGATTTTCTGGGTGTGAGAGTGTGTGACCAGAATCAAAGTCAAGCACTCAAGCCAAGTTTTGCTGCAGGACATCATGCCCAGAAGGCACAATGATCCAGCAGATCTTGAATCAGTTACCACAAGGCCAAGGCTTAGAGGACTCGACCACTACACCATTCTATTTGCTTTTCAAGACATTTTTTCTAAGCTAAATTTTTAATTTCCTCCTGTCTACAATAAATAAATGTACACTGTATCAACCTGCAAGAAAAACTGGTTTTCTAAAAATGTGTTCTGATCCTCATTTTAACCTTATAAGTTGTTTCCTAGGAGTTTATCAGACAACAGAAATTGGAAGTATAATCTAATGGCAATCCGAACGCAATTATGGGGTTTCCCGTTATTGCGTATTAAAGTATCTCACGCAATTTCGGGCAAAAGGGAAGTCATTCCGAACGCAATCATGGGTTTTATGTTATTTCATATTAAAACATCTCACGCAATTTCGGGCAATGGGCAGTCATTTTCAGGTAATGGGAAGTCATTCTGAACGCTTTCTGAACGCAATTGGAATTCTCGTAAATTTTCTAAACCAGCGAATTCACGTGAATTTGAATTGGCTCCAATTGGCTCCATTCAAAATAAAGAGAAATTCCTCCCGTGTGATAAACTCCCTAGTAATCTGAGGAAGTAGACTGAAGTCTATGAAAGCTCATGCTGCCAACTTCTTTCTTTCAGTTAATCAGATTCAAAGGTGCTGTAAAATCTTTCTACATAACTGATTCTACAGACTAATAGAGCTATATCTTTGAATTCCCAGTAATCAGTAATGGTGAAAAAGCTTGCATATATAGCCAACTAGCCTATACAGGATTTCTTGCACAACTAAAAATGTGTTTTCTCCTTCTGGTTGTTGAAGCCCAAAGGAACAGATTTTTCCCATTCCTGCCTCTCTCTGTAAGCTCCAGAGCTCCTCGGAAATGTATCCTTGAAACACCTGGTTGAATGCATCAAGTGCAGGGTATAACAGGAAACGGAAGAGTACTAGAAATCAATTGGACACACATTTTACTCCACAGAAGCTTCCTCAAAGTGCCAAATCAGCCTTCTGCTTCATACCTGCCCCAGTCCCCAACAACAGATGTAGCATTTTCTTCTGGCTCTGAGGAAGAGTGGAGAAAGCATGGGGTCAGGAATGTCTCTCCATTTCATTTACATCTGCATCCAGTCTATTTAATATACCAACAAAATCAGGGATTTAAAGTCAATGATCTGGCTTACTCACTTTTGAAAACCTGTTCAACAAATAATATTAAAATGGGCAGAGCAAATCCTAGCTGACCTGACAACCTCGTTCCTTAGTCCTGTCCTCACCAAACCTGTTTTTCAAAACTAAGTTCCTTAACAATGGGGATTATGACAATCCAAAGTCAATGCATATTCATCTAAAATCTAGTAAGGACAAAACAAGGGATTCTAAATTAAGAGTGTTATGTAAGAGCTACACTGCAGTTTATTATTTGCACCTAAATCTCAATGTCTTGGGACGACTGGTTTGATGACTTTGACCAAGGAGTTCAACAACTACCCCATTAAATCAGCAACCAACTACTTTTTAGCATACCAACATGGTAATGTAATACTATGCTCAAAGAATCTAAACTAGCATAACAACTGTCAAGAATCCCATTGTATCAGCATATGAGGCAGCATCACAACATGCAACTATTAGTTTGGCTGGGATTTAAAATTCACATAGCCCATAACTGCAATGTAAGAATTAGTTTGATTATCCTGAATGACAACTGAAAGGAGCAGGAAATGTTATGTTTATAAGTAGTCAGGGAGCCAATTCAGGCTGAAATCCTGTACCTACTTGTCTGAAAGTAGACTCCATTGAACTCATTGGGAATGATTTATGACTAGAATATATACAATTGTACAGTTAAGGTCAGTTTTTTATTCCTTAAACATTTTAATTATATTTTTAAAATATCTCTGGAGATCAATGCCTGACTCATTATGGATTACTTATCCAACTCTTTTAAGAAAAATCTTGCACACAGAAATATAGCAAATACCTTTCTGCCAAAGTCAGGGAAAATATCAACTGCTGAAGTATGGTAATTTGGATCCAGACTTAGTTAAATTCATGTAGAACAACCAAAATCAATGAGACTTGTCACGACTGACTTGCTTCATTGATTTGAGAGTGTTTTCTTTAAACTTTACAGTTTAGTTGTAACTGAATATATCAGGTTATTTTTTTAAAGTACAGGAACAGTACCAGTACCAACAAAAGCAGATTGTTATGAGCAATTCCACAATAAATAGAAAGGTGAAACTTGGTGCATTTGAAGAGGCTCCTGTTTTAAATTTATTATTCTCAGCTTAGGTGTCTGAGCTTGCCATGGCAACTCAAATCCAGATTTGCCCCACGCACTCCAGGGTGGGGCGGGCTTCCCATCAACATTGGTTGACCACTGTGTGAACAGAGCTCCATATACTACATAAGTATTGGGTTTGATCTAACATGGCTTTTCCCATACTCTCATGGATGGAAATAGTTAAATAGATGCACTTTAATCTAGCATCAGATCCATCTTGGGTACTGAAAGTGTCTTGTTCACTCTGGTGAATAAGTTATGCCTGGATACGGACAGCTACTCGACTCACTTCTCTCACTCCTGTTCAGTATTACTGATTATGCTGGTAGATGGAGAGTCTGAAGAAACCACAGAACCTTGCGCCATGGGGGGGGGGGGAGGTGTTGTCTTTTCCTAGCATTGGGCATCTTCTCTTCTCTGTGTCATTTCTTTCCCAACAAAAACAGAAAATGATTCAAGGATGCTGGTAGCAGTGGTGACTGGTCAGTTTCTATGGATTTTGGTAGAAAAACAAACCAGAGAGAGCATCCATGTCTGAATAACAGGGTAAACAGGGGTTAATAAACCATTTTTTACTAACTTTCACAGTTGCAGAGGTGTGGCCCTACTAAATGGTGGATGAGTATCTTATGGTTAAAGTGCTGGATTGTATTGTATCAGGATAGGAAGGCAGTTCAGAGAATATGCGATAAAAGTCCCCTTTCAGAGTCACTTTGTCTTTCACACTGCAATCTATCCTCTATCCAGGAGTAATCGCCACTGAACTCAAAGCTACTTACATCTGAGCACACATAGATTACAGTACATTTGACCTGTTAATCTTTTTAAAGCCATTTTTCAGTAGTGGCCAGGGGCTTCCATATGAGTAGAGTTATGAATTTGCTCCGCATAAGTTGAGTACATGGGATATAGCTTTGGGAAGGGGGCTAAATGCGAGCATTGCCTCCCAAAACAAGAATTCTTGCTCTCGCTCATTAAATTTATTTCAGTCTCCACATTTCTAGCATTACAATTATACAGTATAACACTCACTTAAGCTTTTAGAAATACAGTTTAGACCTCCAAAAATGCTAGAATTTTGGGAAGTGAAAGAAAAATTCATTTGAGGAGGCAGAACTTTTATTGGGGAGGCTGCATGGCATAGAGGGCTTTACAGGTCATAACCTGCTCTTCAAATGGACAAGGAGTTTGAAAGTTTCAGGTCCAGTGATCTCCTTTTTCTCCTCAGTCACAAATGCCACAGGACTTTCTGGGTGCACATAATTGCTACCTGAAGTATGTAGTATTTGGTGTGTGCGTGGTGGGGGAAGGAATGAGGAAGAGGAGAGCAATGAAGTCTCAGGGGATGCTACCTGCCAACACTAGCCAAAGGAGAGAGAGATGTGATTCAAAGTGGCCAGTTGGCTTATGAAGGAGATGAGCTATTGGTCAGGCAGTCAGGTGTATTTACATATGGCAACGCCACCCCCCCTCCCCCAAGTGTGGTGTTGTACCCAAATCCAAGCCTCAGCTTCTTAGTATCTAAGGTGGGAGCTGTTCCTGTTTCTGAAAAGCAATTACAACACTGGAATGCTATAATCTGTAGTTCTGTGATACAAAGCACACCTAGGGTGACAAGAAAAATAAAAACAAATGCATGATATAATTTTTAAAAGGAATTACACAACAGGATTCTCAGATCTGACCTGAGCAATCATACCAGAAACTGTGCACAGAAATGTTAGTGAAACTTGAATAAAATTAAAGGTAAAGTTTTCCCTTTGACATGGATGTGTAGTTATGTCTGACTGTAGTGGGCAGTGCTCATCTCCATTACTAAGCCAAAGAGCCAGCACTGTCCGAAGATAAATCTGGCAGTCATGCGGCCAGCATCACTGCACTGAACGCCGTTACCTTCCCATTGAAGTGGTACCTACTTGCATTTGCATTCTTTCAACTGCTGGGTTGGCAGAAGTTGGGATTAGTGAGCTTACCCTATTACGCAGCACTTGGGCCTCAAACTGCCAACCTTCCAAACCTACAATCATCAGAATTGGCATCTTAACCACTAAGCCATTGCATCCCTTGGATAATTAAACTGGAATGATTACACTTATAATACAGTACTGGTTTTAAAAGACAACCTCAATCTGCCTCTGAAGAACCCATAGCTCAAAGAGCTCATTAGACAAGGAATGTCTTTTCAGTCATAACTCTGGCACCTGTGCTTAACAGACCTTTCGCTATGGTACTTGAAGGCATACATGTGTATGTAGAAAGGCTGGCAGTGGGGACATTTCCCTGCTGGGAGACTTCAAGTACCTCAAGACTTCCTCATCAGCAATTTCTACTGCTGACCTCCTGCCCCAGGCCTGGACTTGGAAGACGTCTTCTTCAAAATTGTCTCCTTGCTGGTCTTTCTCTGAAGTTGCATCAGAGTCCTCACAATGTGTACTCCTTCATTGTGAAGAAATCCTTATTTTCAGCTCACTCATAGCTTCTGAATTTGTAGAAAGAAAATAATAACAAAAATTTGCCATAAAGTGGTGGCAATAAGTGGAGTAATGAATCCACTCTGAGTTTTAGGCCAAATTTTGAAAATGCTATCCAAGGTGCTGAATGGGAGGGAGACCTTTGTTTGTTGCTGTTGTTATGTGTCTTCAAATCATTTCCAACCTATGGTGACCCTAAGGCGAACCCATTATGAGGTTTTCTTGGCAAGTTTCTTCAGAAGAGGTTTGCCATTGCCATCCTCTGAGGCTGAGAGACTGTGACTTGCCCAAGATCACCCAGTGGGTTTCATGGTCAGGCCAGGATTTGAATCCTGATCTCCAGAGTTGTAATCCCATGCTCAAACCTCACCTAGTGCATTTCCTGATGCTTCTTCTCTAGTCTACAGGATGTTGTGCAGGACTAGCTCTCATCTGGAGTACAGCCCCAAGAAGAGGAAAGGTGTGGTGTAAGTTTTCCTAGTACGATATATGATTCAGAGCAGATGATGTGGGTTACTTGGCATCCATGTGTAACCAGACAACTGATTAATGCAGATATAGAGCATAGTTCTGCTTTGTCATTCTTGTTTCCTGCTGTACAATAAACTTTTAATCACTGAAATGCTGTTAAAACAGAGGAATTCCAACCCTGGGGGGTGGGGGGGGTGGGACTGTACAGACAGAACTGATACAGCTGCATCAGTTTCATGAACACACAAATCACAACTGAAGAGTGAATTAAATGTCACGAGGATTCACTGAATGGCTCTATCACAGGCTGAATCTTGTGACAATTATTAATAAAATGTTGGGTTACTTTATAGATCAGATTATCAGACAGGAGTTAAAAAAAAATGTTTTTGTCCTGTATATAGGGGTCGTCATAACTCAGTAACAATGTGTAAGCACACAACAAAATACTATAAGCACAAAACAAAATAATGATGATACAGTAGGCCCTTGGTATGTGCTGGGGTTTGATTCGAGGACACCCCATGGGCACCAAAATCTGTGGATGCTCATGTCCCATTAAATAAAATGGCATAGTAAAATGGTGTCACTGATATGAAAGGGCAAAATCAAGGTTTGCTTTTGGGAATTTATTTATTTTTGGAATATTTTCAAACCGTGGATAGCTGAATCAAAGCATAAAGAATCTGTGGAAACTGAGGGCTTACTGTAAATTGCTTTGCAAATGGGCTCAATACCAGCAAAGGAATCCTTCAGCCATTAGCTTAGGCATGCACAGTCTCTGACCCATACAAACAAAATGTAGCCAACAAACCAGCTATGGCAGGGGTAAGATCTCCTTTGTAGCATACCAGAATCATAGGTTCTTCTAATCAGAGTCACTTGTACCATACTGCATCCTGTGAATCACCTGCTGTCCATTGGGATACAAATCTACAGCTCCAACAGTAGATCAAGAATTCTAACACAAACCCCTTGAGAGTCAGGAACTCTTGTGCACCTTATGTCAATCACCCAGAGGTTTACTAAGAGATACCTTCTGTACCTTTGGCCTCTCCATGATCAATTAAAGTGATAAAGCAGCCTGATATATCTAGGTTTTTGTTACCTGCCTGAGATTGAAATACATGGCACATAGACTGTTCATCTTGATGTGTCACAAGCTGTGCCTACGTGTGTTAGCTCTGAAAATTCCACTTGGCACATCTCTAATTCTCTCTGTGTCTTAAAAAGAGGATGTTCAGGGAGGTGTGTAATTAGGCACCAGTAGCTGGGAAGGATTTGATGGATCTCCTTCAGGAGGAGGGATCACATTGCGAAAAGAATGCTTTTGAGTAATTAGAGCAAATTGAGATGAATTACTCATAGTTGTACTCTTTAGTTTAGAGCCAGACAGGACATAACTATAGTCTAACTGTAATGTCTCCTAACTGCATTCAAAATGGGGTGTGAGATATATATATATATATATATATATGGATGGCATGTGGGTAGACTACTATCACTATTCTACATACCAGACAAGGGAAACAAGCTGTTGCAGCCTTCTTAAGTCATCAGCCCTGTATGACGTACTGTAATATCACTATGTGATAATATTTAGCATTTGCATAGTGCTATAAGGTGTTAAAAGCGCTTCATTCTCTAGCTGTAATCCTTGCAACAATTCTTTAAGATAACAATTTCTAGTGGGGTAGCCATGTCCAAGTATTGCAGTAAAAAGCAGAAGGAGGATGAATATGAAGGAAAAGGAAAGGAAGAAGTGATCTTGTGTAACTTGAAAGACAAAATGTTTACTAGCATATATAATTTTATGGATTAGAGTCCAGTTCAATGGATGGAGTGTTATTTTCAGTTTAAACACACACACACACCATACACATCAGGATAAAGGAGGAGGGGAATTTAAATAAATGGCAATGTAAATAAAGAGCAAGAGTATGATCTGTGTCTTGCAACAATTCAATTCATGCTGAAGGGTATGCAAAATAAGCACAATTGCAATTCACAACAATAGCCATGGGTTCCAACACAATCATTCAACATGGCTGAATAAGTTAAACACTTGAAATGGGGCAGGGAACTATTGTCCCTATTCAGACCCAAACAAGCAGAATCAAACTTTGTTCCAACTCACCAGCTGCATTGAACACCGCCAGAGGAACATCTGTGCTTGGGGAACATTCTGCCTCCATATCTGGGGATACCCAGCAGCATTAAGGATTATCTAGCTAGTGGATCTCTGCCAGGGGAGCAGAATGTCAACCACTTCCAGAAGTAGGACTGGCTGCTCAGCCAGCTATGATTCC
Organism: Urosaurus nigricauda; assembly: GCA_034509955.1. Taxonomy (NCBI): domain Eukaryota; kingdom Metazoa; phylum Chordata; class Lepidosauria; order Squamata; family Phrynosomatidae; genus Urosaurus; species Urosaurus nigricauda. The sequence goes on along the minus strand of JAOEGL010000001.1, from coordinate 160,575,317 downwards.
CTCTTAGTGGAGACACATTTTACCCTCATACATTGGCAGCTATTGCTGGCACAGATGTACGCTCATTATATGTAACACATATAAAACTGTAGCATTTGCTTAAAGAGTGAGATCCATAGCAGCAGTCTAGAGGCTTCTTCTCCTGGGCTTACACTAGGGCCTCCAGTCCTGTTCGTACTTTTCTCAGATATACAATGAGAAGGAAGGTACAAGATCATGCCAATTTTTTACTCATGGTCTTATTCATACACATTAATGGACCAGCATGCTGCACACTCACATGGGCGAAAATGAGATGTGATGTGTGGACAGAGATTCTTGCACTATTTTCTTTGGGGAAAGCTGTTTCTAATTTGGGGAATTAACTGACACCCACTCACTTTAAATGTCCAAAAATACAGAAGTTATTTGTTAATGGTTTTATACTGATTCTGGACTCAGATGGGCACATTGCTGGGGACTATGCAAGGCAAACATACAGTGTAGTAGTCCAAGCAGGAAAAACTCTGGCCCTCAGACTAGAGCTTAGCACCAGAGCAAGTTGTGCTAGGAAAGTTTCACAAGAAACAAATAATCCTCAGGTGCATTCCCAAATCAGTGTCAAGATGCACTAAACTTGCTTTGTGGTTTTGTCTGAAGCTTAAAGAGTTGATGAACCCTATTCTCCAAGTAGGTTCAGTTCCTTAGGTTGCATCTGCTCTGCAGAAATAATCCAGTTTGATGCTGCTTTAATTGCCATGGCTCAATGCTATGGATTCTGGGATATGTAGCTTGTTGTGCCACCAGACCTAACTAACAGAGAAGGCTAAACGTCTCACAAAATTACAGTTCCCAGAATTCCATAGGATTGAGCCATGGCAGTTAAAAGTTGTGTCAAGTTGGATTATTTCTGCAATGCAGATGCAGCCCTGGATATTACCATTACAGTTCAGTTTGTGTATGTGCACAAGTGCCTTCAGGTGGCCTGCCAACTTCTGCAACTGCATGAATTTTATAGGCAAGGATTACTCAGAAGTGATTTTTCCACTGCCTACCTCTGAAATACAGCCTACAGCACCTGCTATTGGTTGGCAGTCTCCCATTCAACCACGAACCAGGGCTGACCCTGATGAACTTCCAAGATCAGGCAGGATCTTGTGCCTTTTGGGTATTAGCTGAGCCACCATCCTTCACAGAATTAGCTCTCAGAAAAGGTAAGATGGTGGAGAAGGTGCACTTTATTAGAGTAGTCTGATTTCCTTGCAGTGGAAGAAGCTTCCAACATTAAAACTAGTGCAACAAGTAGATACGAGGAGTTTTATATTTATACAGGGCAGAGCTCTCCAGAGATTGGATGAAAATAATATCTGAATATTTACTAAAAGCACCATTTTTCTTTGACATTTCAATATACATTAAATATTTCACTAAATTTTATGAATTACCAATGGCTGTCAGTATTCACCACATTTCTGAGATTTACATGCCTCCTAAAAGAAAGGAAAAAATATCTGCATATTTTGCTTCTTTTCCCCTTTAGTATATTGTTTTCAGACCCCAAACAGGCTCTCTTAGGCTTCTGCTCAAGCCATTATTTTCACAGATCTAAGTAAATATTTGATGCATTTCAGAATAGGTCCATTTCCTCTCTAGCTGACACTCCTAAAAAGGAGGAAGCACTAAACATATAGTACTTTCCTGCTATCTTGTGAAGAAATGCACAAGAAACTCTTTCTTCACAGCCTGATAACGGAAGTCCTGCATATTTGGTGGTTAGATTAAAAGAAAGTTTCAATTAATAAAGAAAGAATAACCACCCAAATTAATCAACTGTTTCCTAAACAGATTAATTTAATTTTTTCCCCACAGTACCTCTTGTCTTCTGATGAAAAAATGTAGACATGATTTCAGCCTGCTATTTTAAGCATTACGATTTTTAGTCAAATTGTATTTTATCTTATTTTTCCTTTTCTCTGTTCAAATATATGTTTTGCATGACATTATTACAATTCCTTATTTTTGTCCATAATTATGTATATAGGATTGGGGAGAAAATCTGGAGGGGGGGTTAATTTAGCTAATCATTATTTATCAGTGAGATTAAGAGAGGTTGACTAAATCCACAGATAATCGGTGCGTGCGTGTGTAAATAAATAGATAAACATTTCAATAAGTGCTTTAAAAAATTATTCCAGCAGCTGTGAATGGAACATAAATAGTGCTGATGTTCAAACTGCTGTTCTAACATCCTTACTAGGAAGAAAGGCAACAGAGGGAAAATATACAACAGACTACTCCCTCATTTGTACTCTCCTATTAAAAGATGTGAAAGAATGTGAGTGGGGAGGGAGCTTCAATAGAATAAAGCTAGAGATGCTGTAACACTTTACTCCTAAAACAACCAAATGTGGGAGAAAAAGCGTACAATGGGAGCAACGCTCAGGCTCTGAATAGAAGCTTCTAGGAGCCTATTTAGGAGACTTTTGTGTGACTGCTGTGCTGAGAAAATGTGGAATTTAAGCTGTTGTTAAATGCAGATAAAGGTCAGAGAGCAGGATCTCCACAAACCATCTTTTGCAATATTTTTTTTAAAAAACATCCTTTATACACAGAAGGAATCCACAGTGCCAAAGCGAGACAGAATTCATGCAAAATAAGGTATTCCTGGCAACCATGAGGTATTTACTGCTGTTAACAAAGGCTAGCATATAAATGCATTTGAATTTCAAACACTGGCAACTGTTGGGAAAGAGTTGCTGAAGGTACTCTCTTTTTGTCCCTTTGAAGTAGGTTAGAGTGATATAATTAATTTTTATTTTAAATTTACAGGATAACTACAGTACTGCTACATCAGTGTTTTTTTCTTCTTCGCTCCCCTGCACACCATTTAAATATTGTTAGAGTAATACCACTCAGAGGATACTGTTGTTGGTGTAGACTCTGTTTGTGTCTCTGTGCATGTTAACTGAACACATTTCAGTTTTCAGAATCAGTTTATACATTTCATCTGTAAATCTTTGTACAAAGAATGTAGGCTTAGTACTACTTCATTGCTTTCAGTATTACTATTACCTCAACATTCATATTTATGAGATTATATGAAAAGTGAACATATTTAATTACCTTTATATTTAAATATATTTTCCTTGAAATTTATTTAGACTTAGCAAAAGCTTAGCAAGAATTAGATAAATTCTTCTCTCGATCCTCTCTTTTCCAAATATAGCTGCTGATACTTCATTTGAAAAACCTACTCCTGATATATTGCTGGTTGCTGAGATAGTGGAACTGCTCCTGAAGCATTTACTCAGGTTAGTAAACCATACCTAATGGATTAGTTTATTGGATTTCATGAATCAGATTTCAACTCCTATTTAGCATTTCCCTGCTCATTCCTGAACTGATATAAATTGACAAGTAGGCCATTTCTTATAGCATTAATCTGCCTTTCAAAAAAGAGGTTAGCTGGAAGTTGGTGACAAAGCTCTGATTATTTTCATCCAAAACAATATCTGTTTTTATTTAAAAATTCAGTACCAACCCTGTGTATGAAATGCCATTGATGTTGCCAGTAAAAATAAGTATGTATATATTATCAACCCAAACTTTGATATATATTTAATAACATGATATGGGCAGCCACAAGCTAGGGTGGTTGTACCTACAAATATCACTGAGTTCAGTGGATTGTAAATATACTGGTATTAGATCTGAAGCCAAAATATAATTTTAAGTATGACCATATAGTGAACATTTCACTTAACATTATTACAGTTACCTGCCTCCACCCCGCCTGGGTTATCTACATTCATTGAACTTACACCTAGCACTGGTGGAACTGGGATCAGGTGGTTATTTGCAAGTATAGCATGGCTCTGAATAATGGGAACATCTAGTATCCAGGAATTGCTGTGTCCTATTCAACCTTTCTTTATCTTTAGTTTGCTGATTTGTTGTTAACTGTCCTCAAGTCGCCCCCAACTATGACAACCCTGTGAGCGAGACATTTCCTTTCCTATCTATTCTCAACTGCTCTGCTTAAGTCCTGCAGGCTCAGGACCATGACCTCCCTGATTGAGTCTACCCATCTGGCATGAGGTCTTCCTCTCTTTCTATTTCCCATGACCTTGACTAGCATTATAGTCTTTTCTAATGAGTCATACTTCTCATGACGTGGCCACAGTATGACAGCCTCAGTTTAGTCATCTTGGCTTCCAGCAAGAGTTCAGGCTTGGTCTGTTCTAGGACCAATTTGTTTTGGCCGTCCATGATGTCCTCATCCCTCTTCTCCAGCACCACATATCAAATGAGTTTATTTACTTCACTTTCCAGCTCTTGCATCCATGCATGGTGATGTATACAATGGCTTGGACAGTTCTAACTTTGGTGCTCAGTTGTATATCTTTACATTTCAGTATCTTATCTAGTTCCTTCATGGCTGCCTTTCTTATTCCTACTGTTCTTATTTCTTGACTGCAGTCTCTGTCCCAATCAATGTTTGATTCTAGGTATGGAAAGTCTTTAACTATTTCGATTTCCTCATTATATAAGTTGAATTTATGTACAGTCAGCCCTCCATTTTCACGGGGATCCGTTCTGGACCCCCTCCCCCGCGAAAACGGAAACTCGCGGATATTCAAGCACCATAGGCTTGAATGGGGGAACATGTCCACAAGCAGCCATGGGTCCCATTTTAACCCCCTCCATTTGCTCCTCACGAGTAATCAAGGGTCCCCAATCTGATGTCCGTGAAAATGGAGGGGCAACTGTAGATCGATTGTTGTCATTATTTTTATTTTCTTTATGTTCACTGAACTCAGTGATATTTGTAGGTACAACCACCCTAGCTTGTGGCTGCCAACATCATGTTATTAAATATATATCAAAGTAAGCCTGCTTTTGACCTTCTTTGACCTCCCTTAGTAATTGTTCCAAGTCAATAATGTTTTCTGCTAGTAGCATGGTGTCATCCGCATATCTTAGGTTATTGATATTCCTTCCTCCTATCTTTACTTCCCCTTCTTCTCAGTCCATGCCTGCTCTTCATATGACATTTTCTGCATACAAGTTGAAAAACTAGGCTGATTATATGCAGCCTTGTCTGACCCCCTTGCCTGTTTGGGAACCATTCTGTTTCTCCATATTCTGTTCTGACAGTAGCCTCTTGTCCTAAGTACAGTTTTCTTAACGACTATTAAAGGTATATGGGGACAATAAAGGGAGGATTATGGGGTGGTAGTAAGTTTCTTTCATTAGGCATGTGTAGCATTCACAAAATGCTCATTTCTGTGCAAGGAACAGATCTAACAGGGAAACCAGGTTGGTAACAGTGCTCATGAGAAATGGGAGGATGTTGCAGATGACTGATCATTAGTAAAAGTATTAGTGCTTTCATATTAGTGAACTCAATGGATATTGTACAATATAGTATACCTTGGGGGGGGGGTGGCAAAGGAAGAAAGTTTAAAAACCACCAGTTTGTGTTGTTAATCAAATTTTTGGCAGTAACTGATCATGTAAATAGATCTATAGACACTTGAAACAGATTCAAAATTATGAAGTGTTAAGATCTTTTACAACACAGCTTTCTTTCCATATTAACTATAGCAGTCAGTAGTTTAGAGTGCTCAACATTTTTAAAAAATTCATGAATTAAAATAAAAAGTGATAGTGAAATTACTTTTCATAATTAACTGAAGTGTTTTTCTACTTGGGAAATATTAAATACTAAATAGCATGTGTGTTATTTGGTGTGTGATACAAAAGAACGTCTGTGGTGAACTCGGGAACAGCCTTTTCAAAGTTCATGCATAAAACTTCCAAAGCTCCTTAGATCTCATTAGCATACATTCTAACATATGCATGATACAAAGAAAAAAATGTAGCTAATGATACTGCACTCTCGGGCAGGCTTTTTACTCTAACATTTATTCACAGAAAGGCATCTTGCAAAGGATTAGCGTGCAATTGTGATGGTAATTTGAATCAATTATTTTAAAGATAAAGATACATAAAAAGAATTCAAACTCTACACATACAGACGTACACACACAAATATGCTACATTTATCCTTCTGCTCAATCACAAATGTGTTTGTAGTTCGCTAAGCCATTTCTGTTTAGAAGATTATAATGTGTTTCTTTGGATCCTAGTGCAATATAAAGATAAAGATAAGCAGAAGAACTCACATGTATGCTACATTTATTCTTTTACGCAGCAGTAATGTGTTTGTGATTACCAAACCATTTCAACTTAGCACTAGAATTCTGATTCGTTACACTGGATCCCAGTGCAATTCAGTTGTGACAGATTAAACTTTCTTTGCAAAAATAATAAGGGACATTCCACTAAAGCTACACTTGAAGAAGTCATGTAGAATTGGGGTGTGCTGAAATAAGGAATGTCAGTTATGTTATGTGGAGCTGACTTTGTAAAATATGACTTGTTCCCTTGCAAAAAGGGGGCTGCTTAAAATAAGGGATTTATATGGCAATCATCGTCCCCACTGAGCTGAGTGTCTGCAGAGATTTGAGGCTTAATACATTGTACATTTCACTATAATTTCCCCAGCCTTAACCTGCAGGCACCATAGAACAATAAAATATCTATTTTAACTTGTGAGACTGAAATTCTTTGTGTAACTCTGCCATAAAGTTCTGTACAGAGGTTGTTTGAAAGTGCAATTTTTATATATCAATTGTGATAGCATTTCAATTTTATAAGCTTCATAGGGGAGTTACACCAGTCTAATGCTAGACCTAACAATCTCCAAAAATTTGTTCCCTGTGGGCTTTCTTTCAGTCCTAATTGCAAAACTAAATGTAAGAAATGGAAATTTGCTTTTACTAAAACAGCAAATGGAATACTTTAACTTTTTGGCCTGGGGGAGTGGGGGGAAGAAACAAGTAACGTCTCTGCAAATGCTTTATTCCAGACTGTGTTTAATCTGTCAAGGACAGCATTAAGTATATTATACACTGGTGTTCAAGAAACTGGCTTGGAGATTACTGAGCCACTTTTGCTTAGGCTGTCCCACAAAAAGGCCAAGTGAAAATGGCACAAGCGAAAATGGAAAGACGTGGCAAGTCCCTCTTCGTTCTGTCTTTGTGGCATCCCTAGAAATGCAGGATTAACTGGGATCTAGACAAATCATCCTTCCTTATTTGGCTTCCCATCATTTCTAGCTCCAATAGGATTGCCTGTGTTCCATCAGAGGACACCAGCTAGATCTGGAAAGGTTTTGAGCAAGTGGATAAGGGTCAAGATCTAGTATTATACCAGCAGGCTTCTGGTAGTGCAAATGGACTTTCTTCCCCTACTTCCCGTTGCTTAGATTCATTTTATCAGTTTGGCATGTATCATTTTCTATCGCAGGAGAAGATCAAATTTGTGAAATGGGCTACAAACACAATTTTTAAAAATACAGTTTTTTAAATCTGAACAGATAGAGAGAGCTGCTAAACACACTCTAGACCTAGGCCATTATTTGGTTTACCACTCAACCTGTCTTTCACTTTCAGCCTCCCAGATCTCATATCTATCATGCCCGTCCATTCCACACTGAGTTCCAGGGAACCCTAAGGTGCTCTGAGATGATGGCTAGCATTTTGTGAGATAAATAAATAAAGTGAGCCCAAAGTATCAAATCAGAGTACGGTGGCATCACTAGGGTTGGTGTCACCTGGTGCAGTAACTTCGGGAGGGGGAAGCAATCTCGCTGCTAAACACCTCATGAAACCTGGGTGCTGCTTTCAGAGGTAGGGGTGGACAGCCAAGGGATGCATGGCAGAGGACCCCAGCTGGGGTACAATCAGGAGGAAGGAACAGAGGTGAGCACCCATGTGCGAAAGGACAGTTTGGGAGCACTCAAGGGTTAAAGTGCAATCCTGCCTCAATCCGCAGGGAGAGGTGGGAAAATAATAATACTACTACTACTACTACTAATAATAATAATAATAATGTGAGGCAGTGACCTGGGTGCTCTGGCACATGCTCCACTTCGGTTCCAGAGCTTGGCATACAGCTAGAGGCAGTAACTGTCTCTGCCCACCCACTTCCTTCTTCCATTCCCTCCCTTTCTCTAGTGATGGAAGTACCCTCTGCTGCTCACTCTCCCCCTCCAGCTCTTCAGTGGTGGCAGTAGCCTGGCAGCTTGACTGGACAGTATGGAGGCAAGCAGGCAGGGAGAATGCCCTGTTTTGCTCTTGGCAGGCTAGCCAGGCCCTAAGTCCAGAGATTCACTGTTTCAAGCACAGAGAGAGAGGGAGAAAGGATGCTTGTCTCACCAAATCTTGGTAGCAAAAGCAGTGGTCATCTAATCCAGTCCAGGTTCATAACAAGGTTTCAGTCAGTTCAGTACAACAAGTGCAAAGGGAAAATCCGAAAGAGTAGTCCAGGTCTGAGCAGAGTTTAAGGTAACCAGTTCAAGGTGTTTCCCAAGCATAAAGGATAGTTGTTGACCATGGTGGACCGAGGGAGGTGCTGGGATATTTACAGTATAGCCCATCTGAGTCTTGCAGGTGCTCCCCATTAGCAGCCTGCTTCCTATTTAACTGCAGAGAACACCATTGTCTCTCTTTTTCCTAGCATCTCTCTGTGGGAGTAGGCACTGGTAAGTGTGGCTCAGGTGGAAGAAAACTTTGCTCCTGGGAATCTGGTCCTGGTACTGGCTGCAGGCTTACCTCCAGAGGCTGCAGGAGTGGCTGTGGTCCTGACATGTCCCCTGGTCTCTCAGCCAGTTCCTCACACTCAGAGGACATGCCTGGCTCCTAGAAGCAGGGCATGACAGAGATCAGTCTCTAACCTGCCTACCTCTCTGCTGCCTGGCTGAGCTGCCAGCCTACTCTGTCACTAAAAAAACTGCCACTGGCAAAGACTAGCCTTGCAGCTCAACAGGGCCATGCAGAAGCAGACTCCTCTCTCTCCTTGCCTGGCCAACTCCATGCTACTGGGCCAAGCTGTCACTACAGAAGAACTGAAGAAGAAAGAAGAGGTACTTATTGTCCAGGCACGAAAGGGAGAAGACTCTCTTTCCTGCCCAGCCAGTGAAGTCACCAGACCTGGAACTGAGCACTGCTTCTACTGACCCACATACTTTTCCGATTTGATGGAGCTAATGGCTGAGATCCAAAACCTTGGTACCCTTTTCCACCAGTGCACCAAGTGACAACCCCTTCTGCGGTGTTGCCTGGTGCAGTCTGCACCCACCTGCCAGAGTACAAGCTCCACCTTTATCTCAAGACCTATTTGGACATTCATGCTCAAATAACTGGATGAAATCCCATGAAGGGGTGATCAGGCACTTGCTTGCAGGCCCCATCCCCTTTTGTAACTTTGCCTGGGCTTTGCCCTTGTCCACATATAGGAGCAGAGATCTGAAATAAGGACATCACCCATATTAGCTACCCATGCCATTTTAATTGCCTGAGTAAGGTCAGAACATGATAAAGTTAGTTTCTGGATTAAAATCCCCAAAATCCCCAGCCAGTGGCCATGATGGATGAAGGATTGTGGGTCCTGCAGTCCAAAAAACAATATTACTACATTCTGAGTATGAACATCCAAATGCAACTTGTGCACTCTTTCTTATCAGCTTCTATGGACGGCAATCTGTATTATACCCCTTGCCCACCCATGTGAATGTGTGTGCATGGCCATTCATGCCATTTTCTTATGCTAACATTAGACTTTATTTGGTCTGACTCTTTTTAAAAAAGGATGATAAAACCCTAAACAAAGACTGGATTTGCCAAGATGTAATGACCTACTTTATCTCAGAGTTCATGGCACTCCTTGTGAAACAGCTCTTCAGATAGCTGCTCAGGTTTTGCATTCTCAAACCCTGAGTGGCCACATATGTCAGCAAAAAACAGTTTGATGATCCTCCAATAATGCTCCAGCCCTAAACAGATTTATTTCTAAAAGAATCCCACTGGATGAAATATAAAAGTTAATCCTAGGAGGCCAGTCTAGTAATGTCATAGTCCAAGAGAAAATCAAAAGTTCTGATTTGTATTTTATACCTCCACTGCAAGCTCCTTTTAGACATGATACTTGTAAAAAAAAGAAAGAAAGAAAAAAAAAAAGAATGGGAAGGAAAACTGAAGAAATAGCTGGGGGGGGGGGGGATTGCAGGGAAAGTAAGAAACTTGTTCCTCCTTACCAGGAACAAAATACAATACTATGTATGCATATATGTTTGTTTGTTTGTTTGTTTTTAACATTGTGGCTGCTCAAATAAGGACAAGAAGCAAGTGTGTACATGTACAACACAGATCATATTTAATTTTCCTGTTTATCATGACCAGAATCCTGTTGGGCAGTTATGAATGCATAACCTAAAGTTATATGCTCATGACTTTTTCCTGACGTTGCCCCCAATTTAGGGTATTATATTGGGACTGTGAAAGCCTCCCCATCTACACTTATAGGGCAGCAACCTTTGCAATCGATGGGAGTCTGTTCCACTGTCAGGTGGGAAGCAGATGGCTGACATGCATCTCCCTCCAATGAGTGATTTCTGGTGCAAGCCCTGTGACCGGGCTACTGCTTTGATTGTTGCATTGGAGATTGTTCATAGGAGGGAGTGGGAACATCAGCCAGCTGTTTCCCCTTTGAACAGACCCACATTGTTTGCAGCAGCTGCTGCCCAGTAAGTAAAGATTGGAAGGAACAAGATGGGAGTCACTGCAAAGTAATGTAATTACTGTGCTCACTGCTCTCGTATTTGTAACTCCCCAGCAGCATTCTGACTCATATACTTATGCCTGACTATGGGTTTCCATGTTACTTCCCTTTTAGAAAATAATGTTTTATGCTGTGGTCCCCCCCCCCCCTTTTAGGCCACCCTTCTGTTTACTGCTCTTATTAACTGATGTTACAGTTCTAACTGTCAATCCTGCCACCTTACAAATACTTGAAGTCTCTACTTATGTCTTTTACCCAAGTGGATAATATACTAACACACACAGCACTGGTGGACCACTTCTGATCCTGGAGTGTGCTTCCCAGGGGAATACTGAGCAGCACAGCAACACCCTCTTTCCAGGACACATTCCTAACACTTTATGCAGTAACTCCCAAACTTTAGTCCTCCAGATGTTTTGGACTTTAGCTCCCAGAATGATTGACTATTGAACAAGTTGGGTGGGGCATCTGGGAGGTGAAGTCCAAAATACTTGGAAAATCAGAGTTTGGGAGCCAGTGCCTTATAGGGTTCAGAAACTTTCTTTTTAAGAGACTGAGCTGATTGCAATGGCAATCCCCTCTTCTTTGTAGATGGGGGCCCATTCATGCTATACAATTATATGCCACTTTATCCACTCTGGTAACGTCCTATGGAATCCCGGGGCTTGGAGTTTCATGAGATACTGGAGTTTCTTGGCTAAGAATTCTGTATGCCCTTTCCTGAACTGCAAATCCCGGATTCCATGGGATATTGTCATGACAGTTATAGTGGCATATAGTGCTATAATTGTATAGTGTGAATGGGCCCCCACTTACAAAGAAGAGAGAATTGACATTGCAATTAAACTCAGAATGAGGTGCCCAGCCATACAACCAATCTCGTTCTGACCTCAGAAGCTAGTAACTTGCGGCCCTAATGTCATATAGCAGAGCAGAATGTGTGTGCGAACAGCCATTTGACATCAGAACAGAGGAGCTGAGGTAACAGGGAGGTTGAGGCAGCTCCAGTGCAAGTATCCTGGCCAGTGCAGACAAGACATAGGACGCACATGGCCAAGAAACTTCAGAGTGTGGTCAAAACAAGGAAGAATATAAAAGCTAGAAGAGTGTACAACAGTATGCTTTTGCCTGAGTCAACAGGAAAGGGGAAGACTCTGCCCCATCTTCTCCCCTCCTCACTGGTGAATTGAGTACAAACTACATTTGCACTTTTTCATTCAAAATAATGATTTTTGCATTTGAAAACTATGTTCTTTCCATAGATCCTGGCTGAAATTTTGTAAGGGAGTTGCAAGTACACATTGTGACTCCTATACCTACTTACTGGGCAGCAGATCCTGCAATCCACGTTGGTCTGTTTCCCTCTCATTCAGGAAGCAGCTAACAGACACCCCCTGCCATTAGGGATCTCCAGTGCAGGAGTCAGAAGCAGGGCCCCTGTTGTACTTCCCTCTTATGATGGAGATTAGTCATGGCAGGAGGATGAGACCATCAACCAGAAATTGAAAGGCGAACAGACCCCCATCAATCATAGTAGCTCTTCCCGGTAAATGGGATTTGGGGTTCTTTCATTGTCCCTGTGTATCCTCTGAACTAGGGACTACATAGGGACTGTGAATATGAAATAATCACAAGTGCATAACTCTAGGATATGCATTTGCAATTGCCCAACAGGATTTTACCCATGGGAGGAGGGAGAGAGATACTCTGTAAAATACAAAGTACAATTAAAAATGTGGGGAAAACTGCTTATAATGTTGCCCACTGTGTGGTGTACCGATTTGAGTGTCCGTTTGTGATTCTGGAGACCAGGGTTTGATTCCCAGTTTGGCCATGAAAAACCACTGGGTAACCTTGGGCAACTCATAACTTCTTCAGCCTCAGGGGAAGGCAATGGCAAACCTTGGAACAAAACTTGCCAAGAAAACCCTATGATAGGTTCACCTTAGGATTGCCATAAGTACGAAATGACTTGAAGGCACACAACAACTAGAAGGGAGAAGACATTCAACATTCTTCATTCTTTCATGTAAGAGCAAATTGTTCATACCTATTTACAGGTCATCACTGAACTGTGTCTAGAAACAGGAGGGAAGAAGGCATAACCAAAAATCCCTTCCCTCCCTTTTCCGTTGATGGAAGGCTTCACAGGATGAAAGAGCCTTCCATCAGTGGAGGATGTTCAATGGATGTGTTCCTCTCGCCCTCATCACATTCATTACATTATATCTGTTTGGTTTTGGTGCAACAATGAACAAATCCTCTCCAGTAACCTTACCACCATAGCCACCAAATCATTGCTAAAGCAGTAACTGCTCAGGGAAATGCATTTGACAACTTTGAAAATCTGGTCAAAATACAACACACACACGCACACACATTTGTTTCACAACAAAAATGTCATATCACTAAAAAAAGAGAAGAAAATAATCTTCTACAGTAATAACATGACCAAAAAACTAGTTTTTATGCCTGTTAATGGTTAATCATGGACAAACTATGGGTTGAATTGTCAGACAGCCATCCCTTTTTTGTGCGGAAGTGTACAAAGCTCTACTCTGGACATTTCTTTGTCCTGCTTTTATAACCTGGTAATCATGCGATTAAGTTTAAAAGTTATATAGCTCATTTAAGATAAAAATACAAACACATATGCTACGTGTAGTGTGATTACATCATTTAAAGTAGGATATAATTGCTGTTAAATCCAGTTTTAGCTCTACAGTGTTTATTAATGTTTATCAAATAATTAAAATAAACATTCCTAGAAAGTCCTGAAGTATACCTTATACATACAATGCAAATTATAGTGAGAATTGAAACTTGACACCACTAGGTGGGGTTGTAAACAATATAGTATTTATTGCTCTTTTATGCATCATGCCAAACAGGCAAGAAAAACAATGGTGAATCTGTAACACATAAAAACGGCTTTTTAAACAAATTATCCTTATTGCTAAATTCTGCCATTAGATTAGTAAACCCTATGAAATTATTCATAGTTAGGAAGAAAGTAACTCATGCTCAGTCGATCTCATAGAAACCATACATTACCATTTAAGTCTCTTCCCCCCCCCCCCCTCCGTGTCTATTTTTCTCATTCATGACATGCACTCCCCTTTGTTGTACGAACATATCAACCTCCAATTTGATACAGGAAAATCAGCAACTTGGGAGAGTTATAAATATAATGTTGAGATTTTTTCTGTTATATTTTATAATTCAGTATAAAAGAAAGCATTCATTTGAGGGTTCCTGTTCTGTGCACACTTAAACACAAAACAAGCCATATTTTAATTTTATGTAGCATTAACTTGAAGGAGAAAGAGAGAAAAAAGAGCTGACAAAGCCGCGGACAAACAAAGCATACCAAGCTATTCTCAGCAATCTGCATCTGACTTTAAATACCTTCCTGAGAAATTGCTTTGTTGCAAAAACATCATACTGCTGTGTTGTGTAATTTATGCATTCTTTTCCAGCGTAATGTGAGGAGGACAAGGTCACTTTTTACATCACTTGAATGATTGAGTGTATATTCTGGGACTAAGATACTCTCTTTCTTTTTTGAATGTCCAAGCTTCTGTCTTTTAATAAATCTGGAAGGTCTCTCCCACCTCACTTCTCTTTTTTCCACTGCCTTGCACATATAAAGCATGTAGCTGTGTAGCTGCTGGCAAAAACACCAGTTTCATTGTTTGTATGTCATTATCAACGTAGAAGATTGTCTTTGCAGCTCGGAAAAGTCTTTCTATCAAGCAAGAATCATAATGGTTGACATTCCCCCCCCCCCCCCATCCACCTTCTGGGTCTCAATCAATTAGGCCCCAGCTATCTTTGAAATCCGTCATAGGTTTTTCAGTTGTCCACTGATTCTTTCTCAAGATCATCACTCTTCCTCAGCTCAGCTCAGGTTGTAATAGAAGAACTTAGCATATTGCTGAACAAGGAATATTTGGTCTGAATTTAAATAATGTGTTGCACTGTGTGGGGAGAAAACATTCTTTGCATGTTTGAGCATAGCTGTGCTGAACTGCAGATTATTGCTTATCTGTTAAGTTTAAGACCTTGGGTCAATTATATTTTAGGACAAGCAGAATAATAACTGAAGACAATGGCAATGTTTCTGTTCAACATATCAGTATGCTGTGTTATTGCTTATTTGTTTAGTTCAGAGATGCTTGCCCTACTTATAATGTTCAAGGTAGCAGTGTTCATTTATTAATGTATTCCTTCATATATTAGGTTAATTTGATTAATTTATACATTCCCATTCAGTGCTGGATCAAGACATTTTGCTGTCTGAGACAGAGAACAAGATGCCATTCTCCATTCTGTGCACAGGAGACAACTATAAAGACAGTTAAATCTTACTTTAACCATGCCAAGAAGGGGGTCTCCTCTGCTGCCCTTGGAGCAGTAAGCTAGCCTGGTATGCATAGGTCATGCTGTGTCAACATGTTTAATTTTATTCTTCAACCCAGAGAAGAGCAGTTGGGGGACTAAGGACAAATAGCCAAGAGGGTTGTCACTGCTGTCCCTCTGCATACCCTCCAACAATTCACAGATGAAGACCAGAACACAGGTGGCCAAGCAACACCAGAGAGTGGTCAAGATGTCAACAGTTATTAATGAGAAAGAACACACAAACTAGGAGCTGCTGCAGTTTGCTTTTACCTGAGCCAATTGAGAAGGGTGAGATTCCACTCCTCCTCTCCTCTCTTCTCCTCTCCCCCCTGCTGGACCAGTTGACTGCAAACTACTTTTACACTATGAACACACTTTGCAACAGTTAAAGTAAACGGAGGGCAAAGGGGGAAAGTGAGAGGAGGAGAGAAAAACTGGCAGATTTTTAAAGCAGCTGAAAAAGTGGGACAAGAGGATTAATCAAGACAAGTCCCTGGCAAGCTGTAGAGTATATCTCTGCATGCTCCTAAATCTGCAGCCCCACCTACAAGCCCTGGTCACATTGTCTCCTTTCAGAGTACCTTAACTCATGTCCACACCAAGACTAAAAACACAAAATGAAATGGCATCTCTTTCACACACAGTCCTTCCCACAGCAGCAACTGTAAAGAGAAAACCAACAAGCATAGTGAAGAAAATGATGAACACAAACCTAGAATTAGCAAGAAGGGCAGAGTTTAGGATCACTTGCAAATAAACCAGGGTATTTTCTTATATGTAATCCTCTAGGTAGAAGTTCACATTCGCAATACTCTGCTAATGCTGTTGCATGTAGATCAATCCTAATAGCTTGTTTTTCAAGGAGTTCCACATCTTCCCAATGTGTAAAATGGTCATTATTGGAACCTTCAAATAATGATCTAGTGGACAAAATATGAGTTTTGTCTGCTTCATTATATGCAAAAACATTCTTCAATTCTGTCATGTCTAACTGTATACTGTACTGGAGAACCTGTCTATCCTGCCTCTCTCTCAAAGTGGGACCCAAGATGGCTAACAAATATAAGACACAACAATTAAAATTGTACAATTAAAATCATAAAAATATAAAATACAAATACAAAATTTAAAATATACAGTGTCAAAATAGTCTATACGAAAACCCCCCCCCCCCATCTCCTGATAAAACCAGCCCAAGCTTGCTGGAATAAAAACATTTTTGCTTGCCGGCAAAAGGCTACCAGGGAAGGAGCTAGCCTGGCCTCCCATGGAAGGGAGTTCCACAGGGTCAAACAGCCACTGAGGAGGCTCCGTCTCGTGTCCCCACCAGGAGAACCTGGGATGGTGGTAGAAGCAAGAGAAAGCCTTCTCTTGAGGATCCTGGGGCTCTAGGTGGTTTGTATGGGGAGATACAGGCTCTCAAATAGTCTGGACCTAAGCCGCGTAGGGCTTTATAAGTCATGACCAGCACTCTGAAATCTTTTGGTAGTGGTAAAGTATTGCTGGAGAAGCTAATAACTGGATTTTCTCTTTAAAAGACAGTCCAAAAAGACAAGTGGGCTTCGTTTGCTCAACATATGTGTAGAAGTAAGCACTGAAAGCAAGACAGTGTGGGAGCACTAGCTGAAGCAAACAGCAATATACTTTAATAAAATCTACATGATTTACACAGCACCTAGTACGTTAAAGGAAAGCTAGCAGTCCCTTAAACTGCATTGGGAAACGTAGTGACTACCAATCCAAAAAGGTTCTAATGCTTTCTCAGCTGCTTGTCTTTAAAAAGAAAAAAAAAAGTTTAGAAATCTAGCCAGCTTGTGAGTTGTTTTCAAGGGCAGCCTTGCAAATAACCTCTTTACACTATCTATTTCTTGCCATCCTCAAAACAATATTGTTTCTTTGAATAATGGGCACGAAGAAAGAGCAACCTTGTTGAAGGCCACTCAGAATTCTATGGTAATCTGGAGCATGTATTATTACTGAGGCTAATGATTTTTCTAAAAATTATCAGTGCTTTCATTTTGTTTTTCTCTTGAACATTTTATAATTGGTTTGTGTGAGATGAGATCCAAACATCTTCCTTGAAAATAATGCTTCTGTTATGGACATAATGCAGTTTCCCAACACTGAAATGACAATATAGGAAAATTAAATTCTTCCCCTAGTATCAGTGGCACTATCTTTGCTGATCTGATTACTCTCTGAAAGGAAGTTGTGGGGATGCCCTTTAGATAATGACAAAAAATGTAACAAACAAGAGAAACAGATTCTTTGTATTCAAGCCTTGCCTGTTGTGTCCTTCACAAAAAGGAACAGGATACAAAACTCTGATCCTTCTGAATGACAAGAAGACAGTAACTGCCCAGCAAAACCATGTGTTTTTTAATAGAAATGTGTTTGTTGAATTAGTTATTGGATGAACTCCTGTTCTGCTACCACTGGAAAATGTACACAAATTCTAAGCTAATTCTAAATTAATTCCCTCCTTCCTGATTTTTGGCTTGATGTTTTTAAGTCCTTAGGACTGCCAGTTGAATACTTGAAATAGAGTAGCACCAACCTCCATCACACCTGGAAGTTTAGAGAAACATGAAGGGTTTTCTGACAAAGGCAGCTCTTCTATCTAACAGAGGCAAAGAGCCAGAAGACACAGCCAGAATAACCAAGGAACTGTCACCTGTAGTATTGGCATCATTCTGCTAATGGTAGGGCTGGCCCAGAAAGTGTCAGTCTGTTTAATAGAAGAGCTTTTCATTGCTTTATAGTATCAGCATAGCAATATGTATCTAGTATTATCCCAAATACAGCATGGTTTTTCTTCCAGACTATTGTATTCTACAGTGAACACTGTCTCTTAAATGATTTCTTCTTCTGTACAGAGTCAGTGTGGTGTAGTGATGGGAGTGTTGAACTAGACTCTGGGAGACCAGAGCTCACATTTCTACTCAGTCATGGAAACTCATTGGGGGATCTTGGGCAATTCCTCTTCTCTCAGCCTTATAGGAAAGCAATGGCAAGCCTCTTCTGACTAAATCTTGCCAAGGAAACTTTTTGCTGTGGTTGTTATAAATCAGAATTGATCTGAAGGGACATAACAACAACATATCAGGATTAGAAATTGTGCTATTATTTCCATGAGAGACAACAGTACTGTAAGAAAATCATAATAGTAACACATATGGGTTCTGGTGACTAAAATCCTGTGGTTAGTCCCAACTAGAATGATCCTCTTCAATCAGTTGTGGCATAGTAAGTCAACATATAGATAAATATGATTCACTGATCTACTCTAGTCAAAACTACCAAAAGGAGTTAGGCCAGTATAAGGTATGGCTGGTTTTACAAGAGATCACCAAAACCAAGCCAATTTTATTGAGCAGGTGCTCATTCATGAAATTTTACAAGTAATTCAGACATCTGTATCATCATCTTCTGTAACCATCCTATCTTTTTCTATAATTTTGTGTACAAATATATGTGGAAAACCTTTACTACTTTTAAATAATACAGATACAGATGGTGGTAGACTTGTACCTTGTAATACAGATTTCTACACCTTTTAGAAATCAAATAGGAGCAGCCTATCAATGGACTGCAGAATTTTATGCAAAATATCTGAAGCAGCAAACATTCACCACCCCTGTAGCAGATTTCGCTTAGCCTGGTTTTTCCCACATAAAAATTGAGCTGATTGTCTTGCAGATATGTCATGAGCTAAATATGCTATTTTATTTGAAAAATAATCTTAAAAAATCTCTTGATATACCTGTATACATGATTATTATTAATAAAGGGGGGCAGTGTCCAAAGGTCTTGTTGTTGTAGTTTGCTTTCAAGTCATTTCTGACTTAAGGCGACTCCAAGGTGAACCTATCAAGGCAAGAGTGGGTTTATCCTTGCCTTCCTCTGAGGCTGAGAGATGTTAGATTCTTAGGGCTCATTTCCATTTCCATTTTAACCAGTTTGTGATTCGCCTTCGCTCCATGTTGGTAAATCAATTCCAAAAGGTCCATCGTTCCCACTATGAAAGCGGATCTTTTCATTATCCCTTTGTAATCGCTTCTTTTTTTGGCATGAATGTCATCCCCACTAGTTTGCGCTGCTTCAAAATGCATGTTAATAATCTGTGCGTCATCAGTGACGAAAGCGGCAGCCTGGCCATCCTGGCTTGGGAACTCTCTCTCTCTCTCTCTCTCTCTCTCTCTCTCTCTATATATATATGTATATATAATTTGATAGAAGATTTGATTTATTGGTTTTGCAACTACTTGCCTCACTGATTGCAAGTTGTTGCAAAATTAATGAATCAAATCTTCTATCAATTTTATTTTTTAAAAAAGAAAATCATGTGCCCATAGGCTCACACCACAAGCATAAAGGCGGTGCGGGGTGGTGGGTGGTGGGAGGGGTGGATACACTAAAAACTGAGGAGGGATTATAAACACCCCTCTGCCATTAGTCCCTCCCTTCCAGAATGATGTGATTCAGATCCATTGTACCCATTTGTTGAACACACTTCGGAATCAATTCTTTTCAAAAGAATCGCCCAAAAAATAGTGTCATGAAAGAGTAGTGTTTTTTTAATGTTTGTCTCACTTCATTGCGATTGAAACCGATCACAGTACTGGTGATCAGAACTGGTTTCAAATGGGAACGATGGTCAATAGAAAGATGTCAGTAGAAAGTTTATCCGATACCACTACCTGCTAAAAAACAAAAAACAAAAAAACAGATGTGCTACTCTCTCAGTATGGAAGCTTGTCGCGCTATCCCTGTCCAATGAACTGATGGAGTACCTTGCTATCTAGATACTTGCCCATCCAAGATACACAGGCAAGTATGGACCTGACACAAATTTCACACAACTGAAAATTACACTGGTCTTTCATTACCATGTGCACTGATCCATATGTGGGATGAATGGCTGTGGCAGTTCTAGGAGCCATGTTTCTGTCCCCAGGGCCCTCCAGGAGCAACACCTACTGCCAGAGGTATTCCAGATCAAAAAGTTGCTGGATGTCTGTTGGCTCTGCTTTTGAAAAACAGCATTTGGGAGGCCTTGATACCTACTTAGAAGTGAATTGTTGCTCTTGGTGCTTCTCCTTTGGGGGGAGGGCACTCTCTTTGGTTGCACTCTGGAGAATCCAGAGAGTTTGAGAGCCATAGATACATCTCTAGAAGTCACATATGGCCCCAAAACCACAATTTAGCCACTTCTTGATATTCATTAAAATGTTGGCTTCCAGATCCAAGAAGACTTTCATTAATAACTTAAACCATAACATACCTCGTAAACCATAACAGCTTGACTGTACTCCTGGACTCTGATTTGAGTATGGATGCCCAGGTTTCAGCTGTGGCCAGATCTATGTTTGCATGTTAAAAACTAACATGCCAACTGTGCTCACTCCTTGAGAAGTCAGATCTGGCTATGGTGACACATGCCTTGGTTACATCCCATTTGGATTACTGTAATGCACTCTACATGGGGCTGCTTTTGGACTCTGGAAAGTTCAGCAGGTCGAAAACACTGTGACCAGGCTGTTAACTGGGGCTGGTTACATGGATGATGTGACTCTCCTGTTGAAATAACTTCACTGGCTACCAGTTTGTTTCCAGGCAGAATTCAAAGTCCTGGTTTTAACCTTTAAAGCTCTACACAGCTTGGCTCCATACTGACTGAAAGACTGTGTCCCTTTATACAAGTCAGTGCACTGCAAACTTTAAAATCTGCAGTGTAGAGCTCTTTCTCAGTCCTGACACATTCATGAGCACAGTTGGTAAGGACTTGGGAGAGAGCCTTCTTCGTGACTGTGGACCTCCATTCCATGGGAGGTCTGGTTGGTCCTCTACCTGCTCTTTTTCCAACAGCAGCTGAAGACGTTTTTATTTGGGCACAGCTTTGAATACAAATTATGGAACAGTAATGTGTGTGTAAAATAGTGTGTTATATTTTAAATCTTTTACTGGAAAATATGTTTTAAATATGTTTTAAGTATTTTAAGAGTTTTTCAATCATGCTTATTAAATAATGTTGCTGTTTTTCACTGTGGGAAATGAATGTTTTAGCTTATTCTTCTTAAAATTATTGTAGGATGCCTTGAATCCTATCTTGGAAGATAGGCAGGATATAAATTCAATAAATACATTAAAATAAATAAAATAACAGAAAATGATTGAGAAGATAAACCAGAGCACAACCACTCTCCTAATTCATGCCAATATTTAAAGATACCTAGGCCCAATCTAGATGGACACTAAGAGGCGCCATCGGGGCGCCATTAGGGTTCAGTTGCACGCGTCATTTACACGCTCCCAAACCCTAGTACGTAATGGTGCCGGTGCCATTATGTAACACCATTTAGATGGTGTACGTAATGGCACCGTCGCAACTGCGCAGCTTCTGCACAGAGCTGCACAGTTGTGGTGGTGCAAAGGCGCCAAATAGTGCCTTTTTTTAAAATCGTGCCGCAACTGTGCACCTAAAAAGGAGTGCGGTTTTCCCACTCCTTTTTAGGTGTGCAACTGCTCCACAGCGTCTAGCTGCTGCGGAGCAGTTACAACATTAAAAGAGGTGGTGCCAGACCACCCTTTTTGGGCAGTCTGTATCATCCCCTAGTGATACAAAGACATTGCAAATTATAATAGAGCTTGTTAGTAATATTTCCCTAAACAGGAATGTTGAGGAAGTGATATATTTGGCTATGAGAGAAATATTGACAGGTTATTTATTGAGAAAATATCAAACCAATATTTTAAAAGGAAAGCTTAACACATGCCGCCCCTCCTCCCCCCCCCCCCCAAAAAAAAGAACCAGAAATTTCTTTTTGGACAGTAAGCGAGAGAAGCCAGACTTAAATGTGACTGCTGGGTCCAGAAACATTGTATTTGTTTGAGAAGAGACAAATGTTCCTAATTCCTATAATCATATCCCTGTGTTTTATTATGCTCTGTTTTCTTTTGTTATGTAGCTGAACAGAATTTTCCAGGACTCAGATGTAAAAACACATGAAATAAATTTAAGGAGCTTAATTTGTTCTTTCAGTGTATTATTATTTCCACAATAGTAACATGCACTAGTTCTCAAGGAAATATCTACATTTATTATGAAATATTTTGTGTGATTAAACAGCAGCTAGTTAGACACAGATAATCTTAACAGAAATAATATTGAATCTGATACTTAATATTACTCATTGGGTTTCCAACTGGCTGCTTTTTAAAATGTTGGTTTAGACTGTTCGGTCATAAGAATACATTGTTAGCTTGTTGTTGTTATGTTTTGCTATTACAGTATATTTTGTTATTATATTGAACACAAATAAGATTTCTAGAGGGTGAATCAAGAGGGTGTCATATGGCTGTATCTCTTACAAACACAGTCACAATTTAAATCGATATATATATATATATATATATATATAATACACATACACATGTACACACGCACACACACATACAGTGCAACCAATTATATATTAAATTTGACACATATGCACTTTCCCAAAAGTTCTAAGCATCCCATGAAGTTCCAGTGCAAGACTTTAATGCAGGACTTTTTTTGCCTGTGCTACTCTGTTGCAGCAAAAGATTTGGATGCAAATTGTAAAGCCCTAAATGAAGATACAAATTTTGCCTCTTATGTCTAACAAATCAGAAAGTAAATCCAAGTAAGATGAGACAAACTACTTCTTCTATTTTGTTTTGTTTCTTACATCTTTCAGTTCCTTCACTGATCTTCAACAAAGTCCTCATGGATGCAAACAGTATGAGCAGAGTAATAAAAATATGCTGAAATAAGCCACACAAAACATCTATTAAATCAGCAGCAAACAATAGCTCAACTCCAGTGTTTAGAAAGATATGAAATGAGGATGTAAATCTTCCATGTTTTTTGTTCTTGCAGGCAAGAACAAATAATTCTGCTAGTATTTTCCTTGTTGGACAAGTATAAAAAAATTCCATGTAGTTCCCAAAAGGCTTTCATGCTTTGGGAAGCTTTATTTTGCTCTGAAAACTTAACCACCAGACTGGAGGAGGGCAAACGTTGTCCCCATCTTCAAAAAGGGAAAAAAAGAGGATCCCAACAATTATCGTCCAGTTAGTCTGACATCAATTCCAGGAAAGGTTCTAGAGCAGATCATTAAGCAGAGAGTCTGTGAACACTTAGAGGCCAATGCCATAATCACAAAAAGCCAACATGGGTTTCAGAGAAACAAGTCATGCCAAACGAACCTGATCTCTTTTTTTGATAAAATTACCAGCTTGGTAGATGAAGGGAATGCTGTGGATATAGTATACCTCGATTTCAGTAAGGCCTTTGACAAGGTTCCCCATGACATTCTTGCAAACAAGCTTACAAAATGTGGGACAGACAAGTTAACTGTTACATGGATTTGTAATTGGTTGACTGGCCGAACTCAAAGGGTGCTCAACAATGGCTCCTTTTCATCCTGGAGAGAAGTGACCAGTGGGGTCCCACAGGGCTCTGTCCTGGGCCCAGTGCTATTCAACATCTTTATTAATGATTTGGATGACAGAATTGGGGGCATACTTATCAAATTTGCAGATGACACTAAACTGGGAGGAGTAGCTAATACCCCAGAGGACAGGATCAAAATTCAAAATGACCTGAATAGACTAGAAAGCTGGGCCAGTGCTAACAAAATGAAATTCAATGCAGAGAAATGTAAGGTTCTGCACTTAGGGCGGAAAAATGAAATGCACAGATATAGGATGGGGGACACCTGGCTGAATGAGACCACATGTGAAAGGGATCTAGGAGTCCAAGTAGACCATAAGCTGAACATGAGTCAACAGTGTGATGCGGCAGCTAAAAAAGCCAATGCAATTTTAGGCTGCATCAATAGAAGTATAGTTTCTAGATCAAGGGAAGTTATAGTGCCACTCTATTCTGCTTTGGTCAGGCCCCACCTGGAATACTGTGTCCAGTTCTGGGCACCACATTTCAAAAAAGATGTGGAGAAACTGGAGCAGGTCCAAAGGAGGGCAACTAAGATGGTGAAGGGACTGGAAACCTTGCCCTATGAAGAACGCCTTAGGGAGCTGGGGATGTTTAGCCTGGAGAAGAGAAGGTTAAGAGGTGATATGATAGCCCTGTTTAAATATTTGAAGGGATGTCATATTGAGGAGGGAGCAAGCTTGTTTTCTGCTGCTGCAGAGACTAGAACGCGGAACAATGGATGCAAACTGCAGGAAAAGAGATTCCACCTCAACATTAGGAGGAACTTCCTGACAGTAAGGGCTGTTCGACAGTGGAACACACTCCCTCGGAGTGTAGTGGAGTCTCCTTCCTTAGGGGTCTTTAAGCAGAGGCTGGATGGCCATCTGTCAGGGATGCTTTGACTTGGAGTTCCTGCATGGCAGGGGGTTGGACTGGATGGCCCTTGTGGTCTCTTCCAACTCTATGATTCTATGATTCTATGATTCTATGATCTATGCACAGATACAAATAGATTGTAGACAATGGTCCAAAAAACACTGCAGAAATAATCCAGTTTGAGACCGCTTTAACTGCCCTGGATCAGTGCTGGGGAATCCTAGGAATTGTAGTTTATTGTCGCAACAGAGCTCTCTGACAGAGAAGGCACAATGTCTCACGAAACTACAGTCCCCCAATTCTATATAATTGAGTCAGGGCAATTAAAGCAGTCTCAAACTGGATTATTTCTGCCATATGTTTTGGATCAATGTTTCCAGAATGACTAGAAATTTCATGATGTTAGGTGAATTAGATAAGTGCAACAAAGGGAACTAGCACAAGAACCCACAGTCTCCAGGACCTTTCTTCTGTTATCTCTCAAGTATTATATGAAGTAATAATAACCAGAGATCCACCTGGCTCTTATAGATGCCATGAAACCCACGATAGCTGATTCACTTCTTTAGAAAGTTTGACTTACAAGTGCAGCCATCATATGAGTGAGAGATGATTTGATGGCTGCATTGGTAGGTGAACCCATGTAAGGTAGTACAAATCAGGTACAATGTCTTTCATAGCAAACAGAGAAGGTAACAGCAACCTCCTTAGCTCCAAAGGGGCGAAACAGATGGGCAAGAAAAAGTGGCTTGAGGCTGCCTTTTCTGAAGCCACATTGAAACCCTACCAACCGCACCGCTGGCTCCCAAGGCAGCTGGAGTGCTCATGTCATGAGAACATGACATGGCTTTAAGCCAAGAAGAAGTGGAAAAAAGCTGCTTCTTTTTGAAATGGCTTTTCTTTGCATAAGGCGCCTAGAGGGTACTTCCTTGCTGGCTTCAAGGCAACTGTCATCTAAGTGCCACACCTTCAAGCCATCATGGAAGACTTCAGGCACATCTACCCACTTCTTCTGACATCTCATTTGGAGCTGATAAGCCTCAGATAAGTCAAGACTGACCACAGAGAAATGCCTTTAGCCACTGGGAAAGAAACCAACAGAAAGATATATTTAGCATTTGGGGCTTTAATCTTTTGGAACATCAGAAGCCCACTGCAGCTAAGCAGCACAGTCTAACATAACTTGGCCCTAAGGGGCAATGGGATGCCGCTCCTTTCCTGGCAGGATTAGGGCTGTGGCAAGCTCATGCTGTGAGCCTGATCTGGCCTTTGGAAAGTGCAAAAAGCAGTGCCTTTTGGCTCCATCCAAAGGGCACCATAGCTGTGGGGGAACAGTTGTATGGTGCCCCTTCAGTGCTGCATCATCTGGACACAGCACCAGAGGCATGCCATGATGCTGCACGCCATCTGGAGTGTTGTGTGGCATCATAGCACCCTGGAGGCAGAGTCAGGGCATGTGTTCTCAGGATGCTGCGCCCTGACTCCACCTACAAGCTGGCCTTTTGGGCCTGTCTGTATAGGGTGGCAGGCCTAAGTTCATTAATCAGCTATTCTTTACTCAAGGGTCTTTCCTTTCTATTTGAAAATGATGTAGTCCTGATAGTTCTTGCCATTTCACTTTCTAAAAGGTCTCTCCTTCTGTTTCCTTCCCCAGATTTGTATATGCATTGAATAAAAAAGATAAGATGGCACAATCTGGAAAGTTTTAGCAGTTCTCAGTACTGAATCAAAAGTCTCAAAGCTTCAGAGGGAGGCACACTTACACTTCATATTTGACCACAAACATAACAAAAATCATCTGTTACGCTATGTTATCTGAACAGTTCACCAAAGCATGTGGGAAATACTTGTGGGAATCAAGGCAAGCTTCAAGGTCTCGAGATCTGAAAACAAACCTTTGAGCTAGACAAGTGCATGGAAAGTTGACTCTCAACAAGGATAATGAAAATGCAATTTCCTTAATCAACTGATTTCCCAAAAGGGCTCTGGAAATGAAGAGATGGAAGAGAATGACTCAAAGGTCTTGTTGATTGACAAGGTTGTGCAACGGTAACAACAGGAACTCCATGCTATTAGGTTTCCCTGCTGCTAATTTCAGCCTCCTAACAGCAGCCCTACAGGTGCTTAGCAATTGTTAGCCTCATTTCTCCTGTCTCTAGCTTCTCTTGATCTCCCAATACCTGGCTCCAGATTACTAATGCCTTCCCTGCTGAGCAAGAGACACATCTGCTGAATCTAGTCCTTTGAACATGGTTCTAATAGTGTGAAATCTACTAATTGCTGACAGTTTGCCCTTGTCTATGCTTTCATTTCAACAGCATTCAGCATTGTTTCTGCTGTTACTGACATCCTGCACTGACAGCAGTTAAGTGTCTGAATTTAGACATTGCTTTATTACATGAAGGTTGATTTGTAAAGTGGCAAAGGTGTAAAAGGATTATTGAAGGAGGACAGAGACCTTGGAGTTTATCATACGATGGAATTTGGGGGTATAATGCAATGGCAATCCGAACGCAATCATGGGGTTTCACATTATTTTGAATGAGTGTATCTCACACAATTTTGGACAATGGGAAGTCATTCCAAACACAATCATGGAGTTTCATGTAATTGCATATTAGAGTATCTCATACAATTTTGGGCAATGGGGGGGGGGGGGGTCATTTTCAGGAAATCGGAAGTCATTCTGAATGCATTCCAAATGCAATCAGATTTCACGTAAATTCTCTAAACTAGTGAATTCACATAATTGTGAATTGGCTCCATTCGCAATTGAGAGAAATTCCTCCCATTGTGGAGAAGGTGAACAAATTAGTTGGGTTGGCCCTCTTTTCTGTGGAAGAGGTTATCTGAAAAACCAAATCAAATAAAGTTAACAAGGGATTATGTTGGAAAGTTCTCAAATTAAGAAGATTTACAAATTAAGAATTTAAAAAAATCACCAGCTCCTGGTCACATATATATAAGTGTCCTTATGAAGCTAAAGGAGTCATAATAAAAAGAGGCCAAGTTTCACTAAAGGCACAGAGGGGTTGAAAATAGCCATTGTAAGAAAAAAATATTCCAAGAGGATCCAAAAAACTGTAGACCCATCAGCCTAAAATCTATTCCAGGCAAATTAAAAACAAAGCATAATTAAACCTAGATTGCTAGACATAGAGAAGAACAAGTATTGCTGTGGGGAAAAATCAACTTGGCTTCTGCAAAGAGATGTCCTGCCTCACAAAACTTTTTGACTTCTTTGACAGCAGCATGAATACAGGATTTAACACAGTTTATCATACCATTAGATTACTTTGTACAGAAGTGTGGAGCACTGATCGTAGGAAGGGCGGTATATAAATAAAGTATATTATTATTATTATTATTATTATTATTATTAATTATTGCAACAAAGGATAAACATAAAGTGTCACAATTATGGCATTTGTCATGACTGCCATGGCAGTATCCTATGGAATCCTGGGATTTATAGGTTGGTGAGACACTAGCGTTCTTGAGCTGAGAATGTTAACTACCATAAAACTTACAAATCATAGGGTTCCATAGGATGCAGCCATTTATGGTGCTATAATTGTGCAGCGTGAACGCATCCAAGGCATTTTCAATGCTAGCTCCAAGCTTAGAATTCTTATTCTGCAGGAAGAATTACTTTACCCTTTCTTTAGTAGTTTTCATTCATTTTCTCTCCTTGCATGAAGAGCCTGCCCCAAATCTCGATACTGATGTTGGTATTAATCATATGACAGATTTAGATACTGTTGCTAGGAACTGCTTACTTACTGCTAGAACAGTAATTGCTATCTTTGGTAAACTAACAAGCATAGATCAGAAACTTGATAGGCTAAAAGACCTTCTGACCAAGTCCAAATATTTATCAAATTCAGGATCATTTTCTGATAAAAAACATTCTGAACAAATCCAAAACAATGCTAAAGCTAGGAATAGTGACAAGCTAGTGCTATCGCAAAATAGCATAGCACTACTAGTGGTCAACAATCACTACAACCACGCCAGATGGCATAATAAGTCTGTTATATTACATTCACTTTCTCTTCTCTTACATCGACATCTGCAATATAATGAGCTACTTGGGATTGATTGGCTGCCTTCCTATAACAACTCCAAGAGAATTGTTCTGCGGTTTAAAAATGCCACAATACCTTCCCTGATATTGAAAAACTGGAGGTCATTTAAGGAATTTCTAATCACGCCAGTACGTGTTTTTCGTAATTCCAATATTCAGCCTTTGTTCAAGTCCTATTCAAGACGTGAAGCCTCCCATCGGAAAGCGAACTTTAATGAGGATGTCAGGAGGATAATACCAATTCCTGAGAGCTTCCCCGATGATGATGGAAAACTGGTTGAGATGTTTAGCTCCCTTTCTGGTGAGGAACAAAAGCAAATACTAAACAAGTTCGATGCTGTTAAATCTATGCTGATGTCAGTAACAACGGCAACTAAAACAATTAAGGATCTATTATCCACTAGCTGTTCCTTACCTGACCCTTTGCCACAACCTAAAAATGGACTTAAACGGCGTATAGGTGAGGAGGAGGAGGATCTGATTCCTTTAATGTACATGTCTCCCGAACGCCCAATGGACCGTTTGACGGAACCCCTCATACCACTAACTCAAACTTCTCCTAATCATCATATGACTGAATATCATAGTAAGTCTCTGCAGCTAATAACACTGAATCCTCCCAAACCTAACAAGAATCCACAATCTCCCAAGATTAAGAAAAGAAGATGTTTTAAGCCAAATTCCTCTGCAGCAAAAATAATCAAGCAGAGTTTATCTGACAGTCTAACCAATTCAACATCAGAGAAGGGAAATATACCTAATGGAAATATAATTGTCAACGAATCGCAAGTTTCCATACCCCAGGAACAGTCTGTAATAATCTTAGATAATTGACATTCAATTGACTTATCCCTTCTGTCTATTATTTCATGGAACATAGCTGGTTGGAAGCCTAGATGTAGGGATCCTACCTTTATGCCTTTTGTTAATAGACATAATATTATTCTTCTACAGGAAACGTGGCTTGCTGAAGATATATCTATAGAGGGTTATAAATTCATGGGTTTAAATGCAATTCCTGGCAAAGGCAATGGGAGATTATGTGGTGGTTTAGGGGTGTTGATTTCCTTGGCACTTAAGGTTCAAATAACCAAGGTCTCTGTACTGGAGCAATATGCTCTAGCTGTTCTTTTGAAGCTTAAAAACAATTTATTATATTTGATTAATATCTATATTCCCCCACTTCAAGGCCGTACTAAGATAGAAAGTGTATGGAACAAGCTTAATTCCTTTATCAAAGATTTGATGTTTGAGGCGCCAACAGCTAGTTTTATTGTTGCAGGTGACTTTAATGCTAGAATTGGTGCAGACGATGTGTCTTTGTATACAAAATACAATTGCCAACCACCTTCCCCTACAGTTATTCCACCGATAATGTGTCGCAAATCTAAAGATATGTTTTGTGATTTTAAGGGTTTTTGCTTAGCTCGCGCCTTTGATGAACTAAACTTAATTATCCTAAATGGTAGTTTTAAGGATGACCATCCAGCTGAATATACTCACTGGGTAGGTGCTACACCATCGGTTCTTGATTATATAGGGGTTTCTCCAAATTTAATTTCTCATATTTCTAAGTTTGTTATTGTGAGCAGACCTGATAGCGATCATTTTCCAGTACTCTTGTGTTTAAAGGTTTATGACAGTATTTCCCTGCCTCTTGATAAGATCTCAATTTTTACTAACGATATCAGTTTAACCCGAGTTAAATGGTCCCCCCAATTATCCGATACCCTCACTAAGTTTCTTTCTAGTGAATCAATTAAGCTGCTTTCCTCTACAATAGTGGATGCTAATTTGGATTCTGAAATATTGTCAAATTACAATACTTTAATTAGTTCTCTACAACCACTATTAACCATTTCCAAAAGTAATTCTGCTAGACATAAACCGATACGTCATCAGAACTGGTTTGATCCAGAATGCAAAGAACTATGGGCACACCTTAAATATCTTTTCAAACAGCATAAAGTAGATCCAACACAATTCTCTGTATCTGAACTTCTGGAACAGAAGAAAAGATACAAGCTTTTAGTAAGACAAAAGAAAAAGGGTGCCATGATAGATTCTTGGAATAAACTAATTATGTCAGCCAGTGCAAACAATCCCAATTTATTTTGGAAAGAGGTTGCTCCTTCGTTTATTAAGAATTCAGATAACTTTACAGCCCAGATCCCAGCTCATACATGGGAAAGTTACTTTGCCAATCTTTATGATTCTGTTGAAAATACTCCAAACTCATTAGTTTCTGATCTTAGGATAGAGGTTTCGTCTCTTCCCCTCTGGTCTCCAGTTTCGCACTCAGAGATTAAGAGTCTTATCACCCAACTCAAACCAGCTCGTGCCCCAGGTGCTGATTTTATAACTGGTGATGTACTTAAAAACAACCTTGACTGGTGGGTTCCGGTCCTCTCTAAACTGTTTACGGCCATTGATAGATCTGCTTCCATTCCAAAAGACTGGGGCTTGGCCATTATTATTCCGATATATAAAAAAGGTAATAGAACTGATCCCTCTAATTTTCGACCGATTAGTCTTTTGAGTTTGGTGAGTAAGTTGTATACAAAACATCTTTTAAACAAGTTTTTAGACTGGCTTGAGTCCGAGGATATTCTGATGGCTGAACAGGCAGGCTTTCGGCCTGGACGATCCACTACTGACCATGCAATGATATTGCAATATCTTGTTGAAAAATACCTCTATTATGGTCAACCACTATATGCGGCATTTATAGATTTTAAGTCCGCCTTTGATTCAGTTAACAGATCTAGATTGTGGGGAAAACTTTCGTGCACTAATATAGACAAACGTCTCCTTTTGCTTCTCATTAAGATTCATGAGAACTCTAATATCAAGGTTAGATGCAGTCCCCAAGGACATATTTCTAAGACAATTCCTGTTAAGACGGGTGTAAGGCAAGGATGTGTCCTGGCCCCCACTTTATTTAATTTTTATATTAATACTCTTGTTTCCACTTTGAATAATCTTTCTTTTCATCCTCCAAAGTTGGCTAATAAGCATATCAACTCATTGCTCTATGCAGATGATGTTGTTATTCTTTCGTTATCCCCCATTGGACTTAAAAGAGCCCTAAACTCTCTTGCTTTGTTTTGCAAAGAGGAGAAATTAATAATTAACTCCTCTAAGACTAAGATCCTTACTTTCGCTCATCACCCTAAATTGACAAAATGGACACTTGATAGACAACACATAGAGCAGGTTAAGACTTTTAAATACCTAGGAATTGTTTTTCATAACTCTGGTAGGAGAACAGCCCACTCAGAACTTGTCACCAGTAATGCTCAAAGAACCACAATGGCTATTCTAAGATTTTTTTTCACTAAAGGTGCTCAGTTCATCCCGGCTGCGATCAAATTGTTCAATGACAAGGTTCGTCCTCAACTTCTATATGGAGCCCAATTGGGACCATATTGTAACATCAATGTAATCGAACGTGTGCAAACTAAGTTTCTTAGGAGAATCTTTCAGGTCGCCCCCTGTGTTCCGAATGCTGTTCTTAGAAGGGAGGCTGGGTCTATTAAAATAGAATCTAGCCTGTGGATCAGTATACTCACCTACTGGCAAAAACTGCATAAAATCCCTAGAGGCTTGACGAATTTAATTTTTCTGGACCCTCATAAATCCTCTTGGGAAATTTCCATTCATAAGAAACTAAGTGAGCTAGATCTCAATAAAAATGAAATCCTAAAGCTTGATGCTGATAGAGCTAAATCTATTATTAAACAAAAAATTATAGAAGCAGAAAGACACATGGATTCTGCTTCCCTTTCAAAATATGTTTTGTTCAGTTCTCAAGTCTTGGTCCCCTCCCCAGCTCCGTATCTATTCCATGTCACTCTCCCGAAGTTTAGAAGGGCTCTAACTCTGGCACGGTTCAATGTGTTGCCCACGGCCGTGTTGGAAGGTAGATTTAAAAAAATACCTTTTGAATTTCGTTTTTGTCCATGTGGTTCGGGTGTTGTTGAAACCAATGAGCATGTTCTCCTGTATTGTCAATTCTATAGGGACATTCGTTACCAACTGATTAGTCCACTACTGAGTAAATTCCCAGGTAAAACTGACTCTTTTTACTTACACCTCCTACTGGATAACAACGATCCTACAGTATCCCACAGGGTGGCTAAATTTTGTTACATTGTTTGTAAACTGCGCCCTCAACTGACAAATGGACATTTTATTACCGTGTAGTAAGATTTGTTTGGATACTGTATGTATATATATAGTTTATTATTAGTTTATATTTTAATCTGATATTGTTATACTGTTATGCTATTTCTGTGATTTGGTTTTTTATACTGGTCAAAGACCGAATAAATATTGACATGACATGACCCTTTCTTTAGTAGTTTTCATTCATTTGGTGATAACAGTTTTATTCTGGAGTTTATTTCACATGCCTTCAATAACCAACATGTGCTTAAAAATAAAGAACAGGAGTAGAGCCTATTAAGAAATGGATAGTTTCATTATGGAGAGAAATAAGTAGTGGGATCTCCTAAGAATCTGCATTGGGACTGGTGCTATTTAATTTTTCATAAAGGAAAAAGGAAAAGCCATATTTGAAAATTGCAACGTATTATTTGGAATGCCAAAAATCTAAGCAGAATGTGAAGAACTCAGGAAAAGTTTCCACAAACCTGGCTAAAAGGTAACAAAAGAAAAAAAACCCAGTGTAAATATGAATTGATAAATACTAGAGCAACAAACTGGAGCACTGATTGAATCTGAAGTGGCTCTAACTGTCCAGTTAAGAGATCTTGAGGTTGTGGTTGAGACTGAGATTGAGGTTGAGGTTTAATAGAGCATAGCTCAATTAAAATGTCTGAATGTTTTGTGGCAGGAGTAAAACAGGCTAATTCAATATTAGTGGTAGTGATTATGGGAACTGAAATTATAAAATCTAGTATTGCAATGCACTCTCATCAATCCATGGTGTTTCTGCATTTGAAACTGCATATGGTATCCTGATAGTCCTCTTTCAAAAAGGACACAGAAATGAGGAACTCACACACTGAAAAGGACAAAAGTTTTTCTCTGCTATCAAAAGCAGATTACTGAGGGTGACATGATATAAGTTTGTATACTTATACAAGAGGTAGAGAAAGTGGATAAAGAAAAATATATAATGCTACTAATTAACGTGTGGGATTTGTTCCCATTAGATATGGTAAAGAAACCTAAAAATCATCTTGCATGCAAAATATCCCGTGTTCATTTCCCAGGGAAAGAGTCTGTCTGTGAAGTAGACTGGGAAAGAGTCTCTCTGTGAAACTTGAACAGCTGTGACTAGTGAAAGTATTGCATAGTAAGGATACTGAACTAGATGGAGCAAGGATCTGACTTGATGTAAGGCAGCTTCCTATGGGTTCTACCTAGCTGTGTGAATGGACTTCTCTTCCCTTCCTCCCCTCCAACTGAACTCTCCCAGACACACACAACCCTCTGGAATTAATGTGAACAATGAACAAGAGGGTGAAGGGTATGAAGGAATCTGTTCTACCAGTGGTGTTTCTTTCCCTTGTGGACCTAACATCTGTTTATGTAATGTACTCCCACTAATACAGAAGACATCATTTACCCCTCTACCAATAAATGCAGTTGGATACATCTCTGTGATCATTCATGCAAGCTGGAATTTTCAATCATCTTTATCCATTGCCTTAGAGGAAATGGTTTTTTCCCCCTTTTCTTTAGGTGTTCTGAATCTAAACAGTCTAGTCAGGTACTAGAGTATTATTTTCTCCCATTTAGAAGCTTTTGCTTTTCTTGACAGTTTCACTACAAATGCAGTAGTGACAGCAGGAACAACTAGTGAACAAATCCTCCCCTTCCCCAGTTCTCCTCTGCCACCACTACAATGAAAGGAAGCAGAAGAAAAAGCCGTAGTGGAATTTGTTACCAATGACAGCACCTTATTATTGTTTTGGGGTGGTGTTGGGTGGCAGCTATTGGGATATATGATTTTGTATGTATTTTTTAACAGTAAGCCACCCCAATTGTCATGGATAGAGAGGCAGAATAAATAAAGTTTTATTTATTATCATTATTATGATATTCTGGATCTAGTGTTGGGGAAAGAATATAGTCCCACTGATTTTATTGTTATGAATCACTTGGAGATCCGTGATGGCTAAAAGACTTTACACAGATAGTATAAAATAAATTTTCAAAATGGGGTTGTTGTTTTTTTTAGAGCTTCAAAAATTGTACCACAAACTCCCCCTAACTCCTCCTTCTACAAGTCCCATCCTCACAAGTATATGACAAGAGTGACAAATGACTGGATACTCTACTCTGTTTGAGAAGAAAAACCGAATGATTAAGTCTAAACTTCCATTTGTTGTCACTGGTGTCATTTTACTAAATGACTCTTACCAAATCATAATCAAAAAGACATTTATTTTAAATCTTCTAAGGCTGAAGAAATATGTTAGTGTTCATGGTGGTCAAGCGAACGATGGCCCCCTCATTTGGATAGCAGACCATTGTTTTCCTTACTTGATGAGAGAAAAATATGTTGGAAATTTTCAAGAAAGCCTGTGTAGTGAACAAGCTGGACACTTCTCCTATTCAGAACCTCTAGTGTACCATAATAGACAATCTGTCCTCTGAGCTTCCCATAGATGCTAAAATCCTGAGGAAAATACCACATATTACTGTCTAGCAGCAAAGGCCTGCACAAGCACTGGTGAATTAATCTTGTAGTACAGTAGATAGCTTCTATAGCACATAGTTCTTGTACTTCCACTGATACAAGAGCTTACACAATTTCTGTTCTTGTGTAAGCAGAAGATCTTTCTTATCTAATTACATTCCATTTGATTCCTGGAACTGAATGTGTTCCACATTATTTTCCCCAACAACCCACCCTATTTTTATTCTAAGAATAATTCTGTCAAGTAGGTAAGGCTGAGAAGTGACAAGTGGCTCAAGGTGACTGCATAAACATTATGTTATGAAGAAGAAGTGATTTTATCTGATTTGTAATGAGCATTGGATGGAGAGGGTGTGTATCAACACAAGAGTCCATACACTGGATCGAAGAGAAAGTCTCATAAAAGCATTTTGCATTTTGAATAATGCATTACATAATATTTTAAGGATTCTTGTTAATCATGCTGGAATGAAGAACAGCCAGTCACATTTCCACAGTGCCTTGGCCCACCAGGTGCTAAGAGGGCCTGCTCCTATGAGCCAACTGTGATTGCTCTGGATTCTGATGGAGTGAAGAGCAGCCAGGCACAGCTCCATGGTGCCTTGGCCCAGCAGGTGCTGAGAGGCCCTCTCTCCACACAGTGGCCTCACTAGGGTTGATGTCACCTGGTGTGGTAACTTATGGCGTCACCCCTCCCATTGACCTCCTCCCATTTCACACCATACAGAATCCTTAATAATGCTTTTTTGCACTAATATTACTCGTAAATTGTAATTCCCATACACCATTGGATGTAATGCTAATAGTGGGGACATAAATAAATAGCAAAATTAAAATTTATATCTCCAAATCACAATATCATATGCACAACCTGAATGTATTTACGTATACATAGTGAAGATTTGGTCAAAATCTGATATTTTTAAAGAAAAAATTTAAAGAATTAAACATGTAAAAAATAATTTATAAAAATCAAAATTTGAAATTTTGAAATTTCAAATTTTTAATTTTAAAACATTCTGGGGCCTCTCCTTTTCCTCCAGCTGAGCTTCAGACCACTCCCACCATCTCTTAAAGCATTTTAAAGGGAAGCAGTTGAATGCCACATCCCATTTCTGCACCTCCCTACTGAGACCAATGCTTCCATGCTCCAACTGCCATTGCTCTGGCCTCTGAGGGAGAGAAGAACAGCCAGTATCTGCTGGACATAATCCCCTCATCACTGCCGTTCCCTTTTCCTTATGTGCCAAGCCTCATTTAGATTGTAAGCCTGAGGGCAGGGAATTGTCAAATTAATGACATGTAAGATGCTCTGGGAACCTATGGCTGAAGGGCTGGGAATAAATACACTAAATAAGAGAATGAATGAATGAATGAATGAATGTCTTGCAGAGAAACCACAAGGGACTCCAGAAAATCGCCACATCTGGTAACCACAATGGTAGTACAGGTGGGGGATCCCATATTTGATGGTAGTGGTGGAACAAGATGACCCTCTCAAATGGAGAAAGAGATGGGATATGTAGAGAAGCCCTTACAGTTGGTAGCAGTGATGGGATAAGTGGATGACCTTTTCAGCTGAGGTGAGATGTAAACAAAAGCGTCCAAACCAAACCAAAGTGTGGTTTAATACAACCAAAAGAGTGTGCTTTAAACAGAAATGTGTTTCAGTTGGAGACTTTGTTTCAAATAGAAGTGTGTGAGGAAAATGAGTTTGGGCCTCATCATCATTATCCCGCCTTTCTCCCAAAGTGGGAACCAAGGTGGCTAACAACATATATAAAACACATTAAAACAACAAAATCGTACAATTGAAATCATAAAAAATATAAATAATTACAAACATAATTTGAGAGTCCCCAGATGATGAATCTGACATATGGCACTCCAAGAAAATAAACAATAACAAACTCCAACAAAAACATTTGAGAATATGTGGAACATTACTGGGCTCCGTAGATCCCTCCTCTCTCACTCCTCCGACACCAGCCTCCCCGCACTTGCTCTTGGTTTTGCACATGGACTTTAGGACTTCACAGGTCTTGTTAGATCCCAGCAAGGAGCTGAGAGGAACAAGGGAAGCATGGTTGACCACAAACATTAGCGTATTTAAAGAGTTTTACAATATAGCTAGAGGGGAAGCATATAAACCAGAAGGAAAGAGGAATGTTGAGTCATTGGAGGAAAGAGGAAATGGAGCTTTGTGGTTAGGCAGGAAAGATGCCCATCCATAGTCGCAGCTTATCAGAGAAAAAGAAATATGGATGTAGCCAGGAAGGAGAGTTTCCCCGTCTGTCTAGTCACTTGAGCCCCTGATCCTAAGCAAGAGACAGGAAGAAGCTGGTATACCTGGGAGGAACCACTACCTTGTCTGGGAAGAGGAGTGCATTTAACAGGTAACCAGCTGGTATTATTGGCTCTAACCATGGGCCAGTTCTTGTTGTTAAGGCATTTGCAAACCTGCAGAGAAGCAGGATATCACCTTGTCATTATAGCCTTTGTTCTCTTCTTTTAGCTGAGATGGCACCCAGGATAAGGCAGTCCCAGGGAAGATGACAGTAGCATCTTCTTCCTGGAGAAACACAGACAAGAGCCCACAGGGAACAAAAGATGAACCAGCTTACATAGGAAGAAGCAACCTTATACCTGAATTGTGTGATCTCAAGAATTTGGGGGGGGGGGGGGGGAGGGCAAGAGCTTCCTTTAGAAAAGAAACGAGGAAGAGCCAAGAAAGACTTCCATAGCAAAACTACAGATCTGCTCTCAGTTCTTATTTTTGAGTGATGAAAAAATCACATTTTTGATGTGTACGTACCTAGGAACTCAAAGACAAGGTGGGAAATGAAATCTGAAATCATGTGCCATTTTGTGCCACATCTCGCTATATTGTCTACTAAAGCAGTTAGTAAATTAGACACTCATTCTTGTTATAAAAAGTACACAAATTCTGCTAGCTGGGTCTAGAAATTCCCACTGATTTTATTCAAAGATTTCTCTGATGAATGTATTTGCTGAGGTTAGCACATTCTGACAAATCCAATCACAGCCTTGCAGTCTTCCCATTGTAGTTATGGGCTTTGGAAATGTGTTGGAAGAACTGAATAACACCTGAAAGTGTGATCTGCTTCCATCTCACACAGAAGTTAGCTAAATCAATTTGGCATGGTCCCAAACACTTTTGTGGCCGTGCCAAAATTACCAATGACATTCCCTATAACAAGGAAAGTGATACATAATGCTTGGTCACTTTATTGGATATGTGCCTATAGTTCAAGCAAAGGAGATGGGCTCATAGTAAATTGAGTCCTTGCCTGTCAGCCAACTGGTGATATGAAATCACAGTTGTGTAAATCTCCCATTCAACTGGCATGTTTCTTTTGTTGTATCAATTATTTGTATGGTAATGTAATTGTACTGTGGTACTAAATATAATAATAATGCACAAGAGTAATATATCACAAAGCAGTAAATATGTTTAAAAAATCCAACTGTACTTTCAAGGATCAGTCAGGACCCTTATTAAAAACAGTAACTTATGGGGCTGATCAATTAAATTAACACTTTGTATTAATTCTCGTGCAACAGTTTTAGTCCTCTTTCCAAATATTTATTTCACACATCTTAATTTCTTAGCTTCTTTGCAGCTTTGCTCTTATTCTCACATAGGAGCATGACAAATGTCTTGTGTCTCTATTCCAATAAAATTTCAGTCATACTGAGGCATTTTTAAATAGAATACATACAAAAGAAATGGGGATGCTAACTGTTTTGTTGTTGTTTTGCTTTTACCCTGAGGTTGCCAATCTTGTTTGAGATAAGCCATGTTTAAAACGATGTTTGAACAAACATAGTTACTGTATGTCATTTCACTTTCTCTGTCAACACAAGGAACACAGGGGTAGGATGATCAGGACCAGAACATGCAACCCAGGTCTTCCTACCCCTATTTCTGGACTCCTGAAGAAGACTGCAGCCTGCCTTTATTTTCCATTAAGATTATTTTGTCCTGACAACACATACTTTTGTATAATTTATGCTTAAGCCAATCTTAGCATTTTTCATTCTCAGTGTACTTACTCAAGGGTTGCCCTGTTGATACTGCTCCTAAGCAAATAATTTCAGGATTCTGACACAAGGCTTCTCTCTCTCTCTCTCTTATTTAGAATTTTGCTTTGTTTGCTCATTTTCAGTAGGTTTGGTTTGCTGCTTGTGCTGTTGCAAGTACACCTTGAAGAACTGGTTTTTCTTAATTTTGCCTTCTTTCACTTCCTATTGTATGTAAGGAGATGGGAATGTGATACATATTTTATATGCACAGAAATTACATACAGTAAATAGCTTCAGTGTATAGTCTGTAGGACTGTATAGTTCCCTGAGAGCTTCAGTCTTTTTGATCCTGAAATCATTAATACAAAATTATATTAGGAAATAGTTTTCTAATGTCATGCCTAAGTTTTCCTTCCATGTCTTCTTCCCTCTCCCTTTCTCTGGCTGTAATGTATAAGAGGGCAAGCACGTGTTTAACTAAAAACTCTGGAAATATAGTTGTGTTTGCATCTCTATCTGTATGTACATCTTTATTAGCATTTGTTTCAAAACATATCTGGGTGTCATCGGTGTACTGATAACACCCAGCCCCATATCTCTGGATGATCTCACCCAGAGGCTTCATGTAAATGTTAAATAGCATAGGAGATAGGATGGTGCCCCAAGGGATGCCAGATTTTAGCTCTCTTTGGAAGAGCAACTGTCTCCTAGCATCACCATCTGGAATTTGCCTGAGAGATAGGAACAGAACAATGCAGTACCTCCTATTTCTAATTCTTGCAGGTGTTCCAGAAGGATACCATGGTCGATAATATCAAAGGCTGCTGAGAGGTCCAAAAGCACCAACAGGGTCACACTTCCCTTGTTCATGCCCAGATGAGGATAATCGATTAAGGCGACCATGGCAGTCTCAACTCCATATACTGTCCTAAATCCAGTTTGAAATGGATCTAGATAATCAGTTTCCTCCAAGACTGCTTGGAGTTGAATAGTGACTGCTCTCTCAATCACCTTGCTCAAGAATGGCAAAAATGAGACTGGCCTGTAGTTTTGTTTTGTTTTTCTTCAGGGGATCAAGGCTTTTTAAAAAGTGGTTTAACCACTGCTTCTTTTAGACTAGATGGAAATCGGCCTTCCCTAAAAGATGCATTGATTATGTGCCTTAGCAGCACCTTGGTTGCATCTCCCCCTGGACAGCCAGCTAAGACGGGCAAGGACTGAGAGAGCAAGACATCTTTTTCACAATACCAAGGAGCTTGTCCATATCCTTGGTACTCACCCACTCAAATTGATCCAGTGTAACAGTAATCACAGAATTTCTGGATACCTCTCCTATTGCTTCTGCAATAATGCCAGTGTCCAAATCAGCTCTTATCTGAGAGATTTCATCTGTGAAGTGGTTATTTAAAGCTATAATCACCACAGGCTAGACTGGGTGGGTGGCATCTGAATTAGATCCCTTATCACCCTGAACGGCTCTGCTGGGTGAGACCTCTACATGCAGAATAGAAAGACTTCTTAGCTACATCTATTTCCACTCCATAGGAATCAAGAAAATCCCTATGGCATGATGGGTGTGTGAGTCACTCCAGTTAATAGGTACTTCCTATGATAGTGAGCAGTAAGATGCATGTCTTATGTCTCCTACCAAGGATCTTGACTAACTGCTGTTTGACTTGACATAGCTGAGACTATAGTGTTTCTACATCAGTGTGGTGGTCCCTGGACTAGTCTGTGAGCTATTGACTGCCCGTCTATGGAGATTTTCCAAGGAAAAAGAAAATAGATGTAACTAATGGATACAAATATGGTATTCGGAGGGGAGAATTGTTGGTCACCCCAGAGCTGTTAGCTGAGAAGCACCAATCCACACTACACAATTATAGCATTTTGATACCACTTTTAACTGTCCTGGATCCATCTTGTGTAATCCTAGGTTTGTAATTTGATCAAGTATTTTGGATGATTTCTGCATTTGAGCTTTACATGCACATTCCCCTGAACTACAGCAATAAAGCTTTCTGGCAACAGAGAATTCTAAGTAGCTCAAACAAAATACAAAACCCAGGATTTCATGGGA
Organism: Urosaurus nigricauda; assembly: GCA_034509955.1. Taxonomy (NCBI): domain Eukaryota; kingdom Metazoa; phylum Chordata; class Lepidosauria; order Squamata; family Phrynosomatidae; genus Urosaurus; species Urosaurus nigricauda. The sequence goes on along the minus strand of JAOEGL010000001.1, from coordinate 160,534,024 downwards.
TGGAACCCATGGATGGTAAATAAAGTGGTATTAAATGGCTGTCACTGTTGGTATAGAAACACTCTATATGTCTTCAGGAGCTTGAAAAAGTGAGTGGAAACCAATACAGCATGGCCTGACATGATGGTGGACATGGTAGAAATCCTAGCTGGAATTGATGCACTAATCTTCAGCAGAGCAGCAAATGGCACCCTCTTCTTCAAGTCAAGAAGCATAATATCCTGTGCTGTCTGTTGTTTTGGCACCCAGCGGAGAAAATCCTGTAATCACGTCTCCTTGATTAATCAGCCTCTAATTAAATAATTAATAATTTTCTGTCCTTTCATAATACCTAAAATCCATTGCTTGAGACTGCCACCTCAATTTGTGTAATGATTGGGAAGATCCTATTCCTACTGAGGCTGGGGGAATGCAAGAAGTATGAAATAGGCATAAAATGTAAACAATTTATCTGGCCATCTTATACTTATATACTTGAGACTAGACTTCATTGGGACTTTTGATTAAATATGTACAGGATTGTACTGCTAAAATATTAGTTATTGGCAAAACACTTCATTTTAGTTTTCATTCAGGAAATATGATTCAACATATAAAATGCTTGGTTTGGGACATGTTGCTTGCCCTTTTGTTCTCTTTTTTGAAAAATTATCTGATTTGTTTCAATTAGTAATTACATCATAGACATTACACACATCCTAGAAGAAGGTCTTTATTTTCTTTTTGTCCAAGTGTGATATAAAAGACTACACTTTATTTTTCTTTTTTGGAGCCAGAATTTGAATTAGAACAGTCCTCTTTCAAGAGACAATCCATATTTATAATTAAAATATAACTCAAACATGACATAAATTTCCCCACTTATGAGAATTTCTGTGACTTCATATAACAGACTTTGCAAATTAGTTGTTACTGCATGCCAGAAAGAGCTTTAGACTCTTCTCCTTCACAGAGTCTTGCCAAAAATTCTCTATGGGGGATAGTAATGAATTTATGTGGTTTAAATACAGCATGAAACAAAAGGAGTTAATTAAAAGAAGTTGAGTGGATAGGAGAGGGAAGAGAGAAAAGAGATGTCTGCTCCAGACAAGACAAAAATGGTGTTGTTATGTGAAGGGGCTTCTAGGGAAACTGCCTTCTTATGCAATGTTTGAATATGTAAACTGTTGCAGTCTTCCAAACCATCTTCTAAGGTCCGACAGATAGGGAATATGCACACGTACTTTTATATCAACAATAGAAACAAACATCAATTAGGGTTGCCAGAGTCAAAACTGGAGATCATGGTCCTGTATCTTTAATGGATATGTAGAAGAAAGAATTTCAGCAGGAGTTACCTGGATACACAACCATTAAAGATACAGGGGCCTTCTCCAATTTTCAGTCTGGCAACCCTAGATGAAATGCTCATAAGTCTTGCTTTCTTTGAATATGTTGATACTATTGGTTTGAAAATGGTTGAAAACACAATTTGGGTTGTAGCAGCATATGTGATTCCAAAAACCAACTGATGTTTAAAGAAGGGTGAGAAAATCTGAACCAATAGGGATCAAGAGACAATAAAAACTGGGCCCCAACTCACCTCCTAAACCCAATTTGCTTCTTGCAGGGGGTGGGGGTACAGGCAAGGTATGGCACCATCCTGAGCATCTTGGTGGTGGAAACGTACAGAACTTTGGGAAAGGGAGCTGTTCTCTGCCTAGTGTCTCTTCAGAGCATTTAAAGCCAGGTTGCACTTTCATCTGGCTTCATTCTTCCTAGGGAGGCTGTCCTTGGTCTCTTTCTTTTTGTGACACTGTAGCATTTTACTCAGGATATATTTCCGAAGAAGAAGGTAGGACTACCTGCTTTCCAAGGGTGAGATCCCTGCATAAGGAGCTCCATGGGCTGGGACTTAATAGATTCTCTTGACAAGCTTGGTGGTGCCACTGCCCTAGCCATTTTGATAGTGGGCAGGCACCACACATTGGTTCACCCCCATAGTAGGTCTCTGCCTCCAGCAATATCTATCTGGCATGCCAACACTCATGCCAGGTAATCAGTCAGGAATGAGTGATATTTACCCTGAGCAATGCCTAATTCTGTCAAGACAGTATTGAATAAAGTTCTGATCATTTTTAATCCATTCCAATATATTGTCATCTGTAGTTTTTTGTAGGGCTTTTGGGCTATGTGGCCATGTTCAAGAAGAGTTCCTTTCTGATGTTTCGCCAGCATCTGTGGCTGGCATCTTCAGAGAATGATAGCCTGGAAAAGGATTGGATATATATATCCTGTGTGACCCTGGGAAGGAAGGAGTGATTTGCAAATGTATTGTTCTGTTGCTAATGGCAGTCCTCAGGGTGGGAGGATATGCAAAAGAGGATTAATGTCTGCTACTTGGTGCTCATTGTCCGCTGGGAATCCTCTGGTCCCAGGCTGTTTCTCATTTGCATTGGTTGAGTCTTAACCTTGCTGTTCTTCAGGACTGGTAGCCAAGCCTTGTTAACCCTCAGGGCTTCCTCTTTCCTGTTGAAATCGTCCAGGTGTTTATGGATTTCAATGGCTTCCCTGTGCATTCTGACATGGTAGTTGTTGGCATGGTCCAGAATTTCAGTGCTTTCCAACAGCATTTTATGCCCAGGATGGTTTATAGCATGTTCTGCTACTGCTGATTTTTCCGGCTGAACCTGTCTGCAATATCTCTCATGTTCCTTGATTCTTGTTTGCACACTGCGTTTGGTGGTCCCTATGTAGACCTGTCCACAGCTGCATGGAACGCGGTAGACTCCAGCGGCCATGAGAGCCCGGTCCAGGTGTTTCAGTTCATCTTCCAAGAAGTGGGATTCACAGATCCGTTTTGCCCAGTCTACCAGTGTTTTTATTGTTCTGCTTTTTTGTCCTGGGTGATGGTTGGAGTTCTTGTGCAGGTACCTGTCCGTAGGTGTAGGTTTTCTGTATACTGTGTGGCCCAAACGTAGGTTTGGTTTGCGAATGACTAGGACATCCAAGAATGGTAGTGCTCCTTCCTTTTCTTTTTCCATTGTGAATTGGATGTTAGGGTGGATGTTGTTCAAATGGTTCAGTAATACAGCCAGATCTTCTTCACCATGGCTCCAAATGATGAAAGTGTCATCTACATATCGGAACCATGTTGTGGGCTTTTTCGGTGCTGTTTCCAAGGCTTGTTTTTCAAAGTGCTCCATGTAAAAGTTTGCTATCACAGGGCTCAGAGGGCTCCCCATTGCTACCCCATCTCTCTGCACATAGAATCCATTGTCCCACTGGAAATAGCTTGTGGTGAGGCAATGTTCGAACATATTGTCATCTGTTTGCTTGTCTTATGGCAACTCTCAGGTGACCCTGAGTTGGAAATGAGTTGAAGACAAACAGAAACTACAACAAAAGTTTGCTTGTCTGTGCACCTCCTCTCCTTCCCCAAATTGCACTCTTCATCACTAGGGGAACAAAGGACACTTCACTTCACATGACTCCATTTTAACACAGGATGCCAAAAAATTATCAAAGGTCATGAAATCAAATACATGGTGTTCCATTTTTAAAAACAACAACAGGTTGGCAAGACTTATTGAGGATCTGGATGTCTGACACACATTTTTTGTTAAAAGCATTTTGCAATGTTCTGTGAATGTAAATACTTTTGATAAATACTTTTGAACTTCTCATATATAATGCACTGCAGTACATTTAATCCCTGTGAAAACCAACTTCTGGAAAGAATAGCAAAACGTTTGAAATAGTTGTGGAAAGCTGAGCTTAATTCCTCTCTCCCTTTGGAAGGAGAGGTTTTCATGCTTTGATTAGAGCCTGGGACTGGCTTCCAGTTCGGTTCTCTTTGCAGTTCTAATCCTGCTGCTGTTATTTGGGGAAGATTTAGTCCCATTCTCACAGCCAATCTGCATGTTATGTTAATTATATAGTATGATGTTTGTCCTCTTTTTTCCTTTTCATTTTTAAATTCCACAGTAAAAGTACACATTCCAGTCTGAACCTGGGCCATCCCAAGCACAGAGGAAAGGTTTAATTTCTCCCTCTTCAGTCAGTGCCACTTCCAAATCATGCCCTTAAGCAGCAAAACTATCCCGCAACACCTCTACTAGCATCAGTGGTCAGGGCTGCCATTTTTTAAATGGCAGGCCAATGGAGTAGTGGGGAGGAGAGTTCAGGAAGAAATACCCTGGAAGAAGAAATCATCTTTCCTCACATGTAATGATCTCTACTGGGGCCTCTTTTCTGGAGGGAAAACTCAAAGTGAGTCAGTTCTCCTTAATTAAGTTGTGATGTAGTTTGGTTCTCTATCTAAAAATAAATATCCTGGTAGTTGTGAAGTCGAAGGCTTTCACAGCCAGCATCTATAGTTTTTTGGGGTTTGTGGCTAGCATCTGCTGGCGAAACATCAGGAAAAAAAACCTTCCAGAACATGGCCATGTACCTGTAGTTGTTTGCTTAACCAGGTGCCTTTTCACATTACAGGTATAAACCAGTTAACTAAGTAGATGTCTTCCTGGGCATTACTTCTTCTACAGAAAATTTGGTACCAGAGGCAGAAATAACATGAAAAGAATAGGTTTCTACACCAGAAAAAAGAAGAACATTTCAAGAAGCTTCAGCAATTTCTAAAGTTCAAAATCTAATGGTATGCACAAACCAGCAGTTCAGACAAACCTTGCATAAATAAACAAAAACATTCTGAACCTTCTAAAAACCACATTAAGAGTTCTTCCAAAATGCAACTAGAAATTACTTTCGCTTTCCTAAGCCCCCACTTTTCTCACAACATCTATTTCAGCAGCATATACAGTAGTTCTATGCCTTTTTAAAATGCTAGGGGTAGCTAGTGAGGCAGGCTTCTCAGCTGTCCCCTTTTTTTCTCTGTTTTGCTGTTCTCAAAAATGCTCAGTAAGCAATTCTGGAGGCAGCTGCTTTTCACCTTGCCTGTTGTAGGCAGGCACAGATGGCTAAAGGGTTGCCACGGGTAGAATCCCACTTTTATCCAGGTAAAGGCTTTATTGTATTGTTTACTGCAGACATGCTGCTGCAACCTAGTACTTAAAGTCTCAGTTTCTCCACCCCTCCTTCACGATCTAGCCAGTGCTTGATATACACACTTCCACCTAGACAGCGTGAAAGAGAAAAGCTGAGGAGGCACACAAAAACTTGTAAAAAGAATGTCTTTGTCAGAGGCCTTAACTGACATTTCCCTGCAGTCTTCTGAACACTTGTTCCTCAGTGCTGTTGGGAAGCATTGGGGGAGTAGTGAGGCAGCCCCATTTTTAGGTATTTTCATGCCTTACCATCATAAGGTATGCCCAAAGAAGGAGCACATGTGTGTATTTGGAGGCCAATTAATGTTTGTAATGCTGCAATTGTAAGCCTGAGGGCAGGGAAATGTCTAATTAAAAAAAAAAAGAATTGTAAGCTGCTCTGATAGCCTTTAAGGCTGAAGGGCGGGGTATAAATACTTTAATAAATAATAAATAATAAATAAAACAGTCATTCTTTAAGGAGAGGCTGTCACTGTCAACTCACAAATTTTTTAAAATGTTGAAAAATAATCTTAGGCGGGGCATTGCTGTGGTGTGATGTGCCCAATGGTCCCACCTTTAGTAAAAAGGCTTTCTGTGGACACAGAGGTGTTTTGTACACTATATATTTCAAATCATGTTGCAAATAAGGAGAATCTTGGAGCCAGGGAATCTGTATCCCAGTAAAAGAGTGCTGCTTGTGCTTGCATCACTTCCTTTCCTGGTCCTCTCCTTATGCCACCTTTTTCATGGTTCTCTAGAGGCCAGGATGAAAGGTAACTTAAGGAATATGAATGTGAATAAGTGATGCTTTCTCACTGGTGAGGACAGAAGGTCTCTTGCTGAGATACCCTCAAAAATGTAATTACCACTCTATTCAAAAGCAGTGTTACAAGGTAAAGTATAAATTTTGATTTATTTTAGAATTTATTTTATAGCCGTTCACATTACAACCCAAATCTATATCAGTTTATCATAATGAGCACTAAGAAATGGAGAGTCATCAACTGACATGTTCCTTCTTCTCTCTCTTTGCAAAAGAGAAAAGGAGATTGGAGACCTAGTTTGTAGCAAGTACTTCTTTGTTGTTTAGTCTACATGTGGCAAACTATGGCCTGCCCAAATTAGAGTTTTTCACAATTCGAAGAAAAAATAAACGATGGTTTGTTCCAAACTAGAAGTGTGTAATCCTGTCCTCTTCCCTCTTCTACTTGTGTTTAAGAAAAGAGGAAGAGGATCTAATCCTAAGGCTTGCATCTGGTTTAACACTGTGTCTAAACTGAGCTGCAATCATTCCATTCAAACACAAGCTGTTCCCTTTTTCTGAAAGTTAATCGTTCATTACACTGGTGCACTATAATTTATGTAATATCATTCTTAAATGGATGTTGGATGTCAGAACGCCTCATGTTTTAAACTTGCCTCAGCTTTCTGGAAAATTATTTGCAGAGAAATCCTCTGTCTGCAGTATTGGGATTGTAGCACTGATCTAGCATGCAGAACTGTTATAGGAATTCCTGAAATAAGGGGTTATCCAAGGTGCTGAGCTGCGCCCCAAACATGTTTAGCACCTTGGACAGCTCTAGGCCAAAACCTAGGTCCACTTCACCAGAACTGAGAGAAGCTACCACCTGTAATGCTAAGCATTAGTAAACTACTAGTATAAGTGGAGTGCATCATGCTTGTAAAGATGTTTAGTCTACTACAGATCAAACGCTGCATTCATGGTGGCTGCTCTTTCATTACCATCCTTTTATCATGCCACAGTAAATTCTTATGATAACTTAGGCTGCATCCACACTGCAGAATTAATGCAGTTTGATACTGCTTTCACTGCCATGGCTTAATGCTATGGAAATATGAGATCTGTACATTTATGAATTAATTAGCCTTCTCTCACAGAAAGAACTGGTGCAAGGACAAACTACAAATCCCAGGATTCCACAGGATGGAGCCATGGCAGTTAAAGCAGTGTCAGACTGCATTATTTCTGCAGTGCGGATGCAGCTTTAGTCCTAGTTTATGCATTCATTGGAAGGGAATGCTGTGACAGCCTGGAAGAAGAATAAAGAGGCCCTTTTCAGCTGTCATGCACAAAAAGTGTAGTGTGAATTAGGTTTTCTGTAGGAATGCCCAAGCGTATGAAAGCCGAATTTCACAATCTTCCTGTTTTGGTTTGGGAGGGAGGAACCACATCAGTCTGGTCTTCATGAGACCAAGTATGGCCTGTATTCACACAGAGACCATGCTTCATTCTACAGGTTGACTGTGTGGTAGAGGAAGTAGCAATCTTCCCACTATTTCAGTGCCATCTCCAATTGAACATATTAACCAGATTTGGATAAGTGCAACCAAAGACCTCCTGCCCCACTGATTTGCTTCTCTTGTGTCTGACCAAGCTTTTCATTCTAGTGGAAAGAAAACAAAACACTGCTCCCTTTCTCCATGTTCCCTGCCCATTGGCATCTTTCTTGTCTTCCACAGATTTCTGGTAAAGGAGGTTCACATGAGCTCCTTATCATCAAGGAGTTATGGGCTGGGATAGAACACAAGAGGAGGCGGCAGACAATACAGGACTCATAGGTCCATGTAGGAAGAGCAGGAGAGAACAGATTGCTGGCCCTGATTAGTGTGAGCTGTGTTTTAAATCTGAAATCAAACCATTAATTGGTCAATCACATCAGTTAATTAATTTATGCTTTTAGCTTTACTATGTAGTAATTAAAGAAGTCTGTGGGATTTCCTCCAAGAACACAGTTATTAATCCCAGTGACCCAGCTAAACTTCTGCTTGCTTAATTATATTTGTCTAATCTAATCCCCCAGTAGTTTAAACTGTATACAGTATTGTTTTCACTTCCCACCCTAAAGTAAGGCAACAGTAATACAAATAGAGAATAGTCTGTCTTCTTGATACTATTTGATCTTTCAGCAGCTTTTAAGACCATGGATTATGAAGTATTGGTACTGCAATTCTGTAGCCTGCTAGGCTCTGTGATTTCCAAAAGAGCTCAGATACATGATGCTCGTAAACTTGCCAAGACTTCCCTATAGGTCTTATGGGGGTCTGCCTCATCCTCACTTTTCATCAACAAGTAAACAAGACTGCTGGACAAGATCATGTGGAAATCTGAATAGCACTCTGCGGATGAAACCACCACCTATTGTTTTCGTTCTCTTTCATGTCAGTTCTTCTAATCTCTGTGCTTACTCTGCATATGGCTATGAATGGAATTGGATATGGATGATGGGTTGACTGAAATTAAATATGACTGAACTAGGCAGAGTAGGAATAGACAGAGGGTTTCTCATCACCCATAGCACTGAGGCATCTTCGTTTGTTTGAAAGGCCTGACATAGTTGTGGGAGACGTAACGTATAAGCCACACTGATGCTTGATTATGTGTTATGTATGATGTGTTTGGAAATCACATAAGCAGGGCTTCCCACAACCAAGCATCAGTACAGGCATTCTGGTTCATACATTTGGCTCCTCCTGCATACAGTATATGAACTGGAGCAAATTATATTGATTGGTTAAATTTATACCTCAGGATGTTCTTGTATCATTGTTGTGCTTGGGCCTCTAAGTCCTAACAATGAACTGAAATGCTTTCACCAATTACATCTGCTTAAAAAGCTGCAGTCCATCCTGTAACATTTCAAGCTATACAATTATATTATATTCTGTGCTCAGCCACTGTTCTCAATGGTTGTTTATTTTTTTTTATTTTTTTTTTAAGTTAATGTAATATTATGTTGCTGGGAATACAGACTTATTCCTTCCAAGTTGAACTTTTTTGTAGAGAATACTTTACCCACATTTCAGTGGTGTGGCTTTAAAGGGTATGTCTCCCCTACCTTAATATAACATCTTAGTTGTTATAGAAATTTTGTGATTATCGGACACTAATTTGGTGCTGCATTTCTACACTTCTCTCTGGGCAATTCACAAAACAAAGTTTAAAAAAATTAACTATCGGGTTTTGTGTGTGTGTTTCTGATTTATTGAAATGCTAAGGCAAACCTACCAAGGGGTTCCAGTGGGAGTTTGCCCTTGTCTTCCTCTGAGACTGAGAGTGTAACTTGCCCAATGTCACCCAGTGGGTTTCTATGGCCAAGTGGGGATTCGAGCCTTGGTCTTAAAAGTCCCAGTCCAGCCCTCAATCCATTACACTACACTGGCTCAAATGAAATATGCACTTCGTTTTAATTTATGTAGTAAGACTTATTGGGTCTACAGTTGGGGGAAATGAATATATGAAATAAATAAAAATAAAATACTCAAGAAGCTGCACTACCAACTAAATGAGATAGTGCTTTCTCTGTATCTTGATTGTGGAAATCCCTCCAAAGGGGGGTTAGTATGGCTTCCTTCTTATTTAATATCTGCCAGGTAGTAAAAACTCTATTGCATTTTAAAATGGCTTTTACAATACTTTTCAATCAAATTTAAAAGCATGTTTTAAATATGTTTCTTGCACATTCTTTTGGACACACCTGTGGGCAGAAAAACCTTATATTTCCTAAAAAATAATGAATAAATAAATTACATAAAAATAATAAATTAATGTAAAAGCTAGTGAAAATTAAAATAGCCACAAAATAAAAACCAAGGTAAAACCAACAGCAGAGATTAGCAGCAATGCAAAGACTGGGGTGCGGGTGGGGGAGTATTTTTTAAAAATGAAAAACTAAAAGGTATACTAGAATTAAAAAGTTTTAACTTGGACTTTAAAGCTGGTATGTAAATATCTGACTCCAACTCCTCTATTTTTGTACTGTCCATTCCAACTCCCTTACAAATGGATAATTCTATTAATTAATAATAACAAATTTACTGTAATAAAATGGTAGCACAAGGCATTTCATCAGGCTACATAGTCTGATAAAGCATAAAATACATTTAAGTAAAAAAAGTTTTAAATTATACATTTGCCATATATGTTTTTATAATATCTTTTCATTTTGAAGCGTGAATTAGAGTCAGTACATTTTTACTGACTCTGACTCCAACTCTACCCAAAATTGCTTCCTGCTGCAACTCCACAACTTAAACTTGACAGTACTGACAGTCACTGGCCCAAAACCAGGTCTGGGAATACATCTTCCAGTCCTGGATGGTGTCACACTCTCCTCACAGGACTTTGTTCGCAGTCTGGGGGTACTTCTAGATTCATCACTTCACATGACTAGTCAGGTGAATGCAGTGGTCAGAAGTGCCTGTTATCAGCTTCGGCTGATCCGCCAGCTGCACCCTTTCCTGGAGATGAAGGACCTGGAGGCTGTGGTACATGCGCTGGGCACCTCACGTCTGGATTACTATAACACCTTCTACATGGGGCTACCTTTGTGCCTAACCCAGAAACTTCAACTGGTTCAAAACATGGCAGCCAGGCTAGTCACTGGAACATCGAGGAGAGCTCATATAACACCAGTGCTTAAATCTCTCCACTGGCTGCCGATCAGTTTCCGGGCACAGTACAAGGTGCTGACTTTGACTTTCAAAGCCCTACATGGCTTGGGTCCAACTTATCTTAGAGACCGCCTCCTCCCATATGAGCCCCCGCATACACTTCGGTCTGCTTCAGCCTATAAAAACTAAGTTGTCCCAGACCTCCCAGAGGGCCTTTTCTGCTATTGCTCCCAGGCTGTGGAACGACCTGCCGGATGAGATGCATCTTATTACAACCTTGGAAGGCTTTTAAAAAGAGACCAAGACGCATCTCTTCTGGCAGGCCTTCCCGGATAGTAACAAATTTCCCATTGTCTGATGACCCCTGCCCCTGCCCCCATCTGGCCGCCTACATGGGACTCTGAATGAATATGTATTTTAAATCTTGATTCTTTTAATTATGATTAGTTTAATACTGTTTTAAGGGGAGAGAGGTGGGTATGTTTGGAGGATTTTAACTGTATATGTTTTTAACATGTTGTACCCCACCCCAATTGCTTGATCAGAGGGGTGGGTAAGAAACAACAACAACAACAATAATAGTTGTTGTTAAACTCGACAGCTCTGGTTTTCACCTGACACAGAAAAGTTGATAACATAGGTGTTGTGCAAAACACTATGTTAAGAATGGAAATCTGTAGCTCTCCAGATGTTGTTAGACTATAAATCTCAGCATTCCTGACCAATGGCTCTGCTGGTTCTTGGGGCTTGTACTTCTGTTCTGTGGAAGGAATATTCTATAGCTAGGCCATTTCTCTGGAAAAATTATTCTCTGTCATAGCAACCCATCTCAACTCATTCCATGTAGGCACAGAGAAGTTCTTCAGAAGATTAACTTAGGATCCATGGATGGATATTTAAGTATATGGTCCTTTAGGCAACATGGCCCCCAAGCCATTTTAAATTTTCAAAGATTAATAACAGCAGTTCCAACTGAAGCCCGAAATGAAGTAGAAGCCAATACACTAATGTCATAGCATCATGTTCTTTAGTCCTAGTTAACAGTCCTGTTTTCTGTCCTGTTTTGGACTGATGGAAGTTTCTGGACCATTTTCAACCACATCCCATGTGAAATACATTGCAGCAATCCACCTGGGAAGTTGAAGTGAGGATCATCATAGCATATCTCTGTCCAGATAGTGTCATCATTTGCACAGCAGCTTAAACTGATTTTGGGAAAAAATATAATGGAGATTATTTGTGCCTCCCATTATAGTGTTACACTGAAGAGCATTTCCAAATTGTGAACCTGAGCATCCTGTGCAGCCTCCTCGAGGCTGGTGCCCTCCCTGCTGACTTGGGATGATGGGAACTGTTGTCCTAAAAGATCTGTGAGTGGTACAATTTTGGAGATTTACAGGGAATGCTCTTCCCTCCAGAATATTCTGAGTGCCATCTTAATGGGAAGATGAATTATCCACTAAAAAACCCTCTTTCATTCTTTGAACAGTTCATTGGCCCTCATCCAATCCATTACAGTGCCTGAGCACTTGCTTCATAACATCGACAGCCTCACCTGAACAAGAAGAAAAGGAGAGGAAGAATTGGAGACAATCAGCATATAGATGATTCTTCAGTCTACATCCTGTAATGAGTTCTTCAGCAGATTCATGTTGGTGTTAACCAGCATGGAAGGTTAAAAGAGCCCCTTGGAATCCCATAATATACAGTAATTGTCATTAATAGAACTGTAATCTTCTGGAATAAAATAGTTGTACTCTCAAGGCCCACAGACAGCCTATCAAGAAGGATACCATAGTTAATTGTCTCAATAGCTAATAAATGGTCCAAGAGGATCTCACTTTCTCTCTGCTTTTTCTCTCTCTCCCAAATGTGATGTTCCAAGGTCAAGAAACCTGTTCCCATGCCTGACTAGTGACATGGTCATCCTTGAGAAGACAATTTGGTTTCTCTGGCTTTTCTTCGCTAATGAAGATTCAGGAAGGACTCATCCCACACTTACTACAAGCGCGTTGATGACTAAAAAGGCTGATCTGAGATAAACAAGTCCGATTACAGAAAGCACAGCAGAAAGTCTACTTGGGTGATGTTTCCAAGTTGTGGTTCTTTCTGTGTTGTCGTTTCTCTTTGAGACTTGTTCGGTGTGAGTTCTCGAAAGAGGCTGCAGCATTGTGGATAGTGTGTCTCCATGCCTCCCGATGTGAGGCCAGGGCAGACCATTGTTGGTGATCAATTTGGCCAAGCTTGAGATGTTGTTTCAGGGAGTACTTATATCTCTTCTTTGGGGCACCCTTCTTATGCTGACCTGTGGCAAGTTCACCGTAGAGTACTATTTTTGGGAGGCAGTGGTCCTCCATCCTAGAAACATGCACTGCCCAGAGCAGTTGCGTTTTCAGTAGCATGGCCTCAATGCTGGTGATCCCTGCTTGATCCAGGAAGCAGGGATCACCAGATCTTATACATCCAGGACAGCAACATTTGTCACATAGTCAGTCCAGTGTATGTGTAGGATTGTGCGTAGACAGCACTGATGAAAGCGTTTGAGGAATCGTATGTGTTGGTGATAGGTAACCCATGTTTCAGACCCATAGAGGAGAATGGACAGTACAATGGCTCTGTACATACTGATTTTTGTGCTTCGCCTCAGGTGTTTGTTACTCCAGACTCTTTTGTGAAGCCTTCCGAATGCACTATATGCCTTTGCTAATTGGTGATCAATCTCTTTGTTGATCTTGGCATCTGAGGAGATGATACTTCCCAGGTAGGTGAACTGCTGGACAGACTTAAGCACAGATTTGCCTATGGTGACATGGGAGTGATAGTGCTCTTCCTGTGGTGCAGGCTGGTAGAGAACTTCCATTTTCTTCAGGCTGACTTCCAGCCCAAACAGCTCTGCAGCTGTTTCAAAGGAGGATGTTAGGCAGAGCTGCTTCTGTATGGACAACAAAGGCAGCGTTGTCAGCGAAAAGCAGCTCACGGACTAGATAGTTTAGAATCTTTGTGTGAGCCTTCAGAGGGCTTAAGTTAAACAAGCTACCATCGGTATGGTAACATAATTTGGTTTACACAAAAAGCAAAATGATATGGACCAAGTTTACCTTGACTGTTTCTCATAAATGTGCATTAATATTTTGTAAGTTGATTTTTAACCGGCCAGTTACATCAGAGCACGCAAACCACAGTGATCAACAACTAATCAATCTACCTGCAAAGCTATTAAAGTTGTGTTTTATGTTGCCTTTAAGCTGCATTATCTTTTACGTATGCCCAAGCTTTCTGTCCTTCTGCACTCTTTGATTATGGGGAAATGAAGTAGCTCCTTGTTCATTTGGCTGCTCTAGGGTGACATCATAAAACAGGGTGTGTAACAGCATAAAGGCAGGACTACTTAGACACGTTAAACTGTATAAATAGCCCTCAGAGAGTGATAGCATAAGCTCTTCTGTGCCAACAAGTATCTGTGATAAGAATAAACCTCTTAAACCCAGAGTAAATTTTCTAAGCATGAAGGTTATGCTTCTAACAGCTTTCCACTGAGGTATTACTTTTAAGCATAGTGTTTTAAAGCATAGATTGTGTTCCATAATTGAATGAAATATTTAGCTTTTTAATCAATCAGTTTCAGTGCTACTTTTTTATATGAATAGCTTGTACTTCATGTTCATGTTTCTATCCTTGACTAGAAGGATGGTCAAGGCAAAGCTTGCAGAAATATTTTTAAAAGATTTCACAGTGTAATCTTTTACATTTCCATTTAGAAGTAAGCCCCATTGAGTTCAATGGGAAGGACTATTAGGCAAATGCATACAGCAGGCATGGGGAACCTGTGGCCTTTGAGATGTTGCTCAACATCCCTGACCACTGGATGATTATAATTGGAATTAAAATACAGCAAAATCTGGCAGGCCACAGATTTTTATCCCCAGTATAGAAGATCAATGTAGGATTTCCATAGCTATTCATAAGTGATATGATGTATCCATGTCATTCCCCATGAGACCTACACAATTTTCTATGTCATTTCTCATGTGAATATATGTGTAAAAAATGTGGCATATGCATAACAAATGGAAACAGTCCCATAACTAGGTCTAATTGTCCATACTCATAATGTAGTTTGAAATCTAGATTGTCTAATCTAGCATCCTTGAATTCAATGGTTTTCTTTGGAAGCTTTTTAGTGTCATTTCAGTAAAATCTATAAGGGTAGTCAGGATTTCCTCAAAGACAACACTACCGCCCTGATTACCTGAAAAGTGCAGGTACTGAGCAGGTATTAAGTATAGTAGGAATTTAAGTAGAATCATTATCGAGCCCAAAAGACCTGGCCAGTACTGCAGGCCAATAGATGGTTTATCATATATCATGACCTGGAATACTTTGGTCCGGTGGCAGATATTTTATGAGATCCTCTGCAGGCTGTAGAAAGAGTGTACACAGAACAGGAATTTTGAAAATTCCCAGTTCAAAATTATTTATGTATATACAATGGACTGAGATTAGTCAAGTTATGGGAAACTTTGCAAGCCTTAGCTCTTCCAATAATTATGATTGTCTCCTCCAAGTTACCGCTATATAATTAGTAACCATTATAAAGACTGAAATACATGGAACTACTAGTAGAACATGTTAGATAAAAAAGACAATCAGTAAAGATACAGTAACCAAAATAACCATGCTATATATATCTCTGATTTTTACTTTGCTTACTGACCCCCCCTGCCCCCCAAATTTACTTGTATAGTAAATTGAAAAGCTTACTAAGTGCCAGCATAGTAATTTAAGTGCTGGACTATGATGCTGGAGACCAGGGTTAGATTCTCTGCTCGGCCATGAAACCCACTGGGTGACCTTGTGCAAGTCATAGTCTCTCAGCCTCATAGGGTGACAATGAGAAACTTCCTCCGAACAAATCTTACAAAGAAAATCCCATAATATGGTCGCCTTAGGGTTGCCGTAAGTCAGAAAATGACTTGAAAGTACACAGCAGCAACAACAAAAGCGTACTACTAATTTAAAGGTAACAGTGACAGAATAAAAGAATCTGTAAAAATGAAAGAATTAATCCACACTGATATATATATATATATGTATGTATGTATGTATAGTATTTTAAAACATACACAGAAGTACAGCTTATCTGGAAAAGGAAACCAAATTTAGCAGGTAGCTTGAGTATTTTTGATATATTTGTTCATTCTAAATGCATCAATAGTTTCCCAAACTAAGCATTATGTTGACTGAACATATACAAATAATATTACAACAGGCATTTTGATGTACATTAAACTTTTTTGAGTACAACAGGTTTCTCTGCATTGATTCTTTAGACCAAAAAATTACTCTTTTTTTCTCTCTTGTAGGCCATTTGTTTTGGACTATAAGCACCATCAATGGACCTTCCTATATGCTGGAGTGCTAATTCAAGTAAAAAAAAAATCAATAAAGTGCTTTCCATGAAATGAAACAGGTATTGCTTTAATTCTCTAATGATTCAAAAATAACTTCTTGTAAAAAATATGAAAGAAGCAAAAATATACAAGGGGGGACATGCATCTGACTATAATGTAGATTTTTTTTCCAAACTGAATAGCAAAGGTGAATGTTATTCGGAACATACATAGTTATCAACAATCACTTCAGTCCGTTATATTTTCTGGACAAATGAAAGGCTATATTGTTTCACATGACACCCCTGCTGCTATTCCATCATTTTATTTTATTTATTTATTTGATGTTGCAGAGAGTTAGCAATTGGTATTCCTTATACTATGCATTTATTTGCCAGCAAAGCAACTTGCAGAACTGCACCATAAAATGTGTATATTATCACATTAAAATGGAAAGATATTTCTTAACAACACTTGAAGTCATTCTCCTTACTATATTTCTAAGTTGATTGACTGCTCTCTACTTTTATCCAACGCTATTATTAACAGAAATGCTTCCCTACATAAAACAGTGGTATTCATTTGTAAAGTATCTACCTAACAACTGTATAATGTACTGTGTGAATGATCTAAATCCATTGTTTACTTTTTGTGTTCTTTAAAATATGGTTATAATGTGAGAGGCGATATTGGCTTTCTGAGAAAATTTATGAGCTTTTGATGTGTAGCATTCTGAATGAAATATCTAATTGGATATATTCATAGCCCTATTCTTATGACACATTTTTTCTCCAAGAATATTATTAGTAAATTTTGAGGTTATAGAACTACTGACCCAATCAAACATGTACAGAGCTTGGCCTCTGAGTTAATTAAATATGGGTTAATAATATATTATAAGGAAATCATTGTCCTTATTACAGTTATTAGGTAGTTAGTCAAATTATAGCTTCAAAGGAATGCAGAGCATGGAGAACTCGGGATTAAATTATGCATTTGAACCTTAGGCCAGCTTTTACTGTTGAGACAGTATGCTGCTAAGAGAAATCGTGTGTCATTGAAATTAAATGCTTTTCTGGGGATGGAAGGTTCCAGTTTTTTTAATGAAATTACTGAGTGTGGTGTAGTGAAATGATTAAAATCTGTATTCCGGGAATGTGGCGGAGAAAAAAAAAATCAATAAATGCTAGCACAATTTTGCTGCTGAATGTGAATCCTAGGAAGAAAATAAACTAGCACTAATATTACAATTAAAATCATAGCCCATTAACTGATTTTTCATCAGTCTGCCAAGACATAATTTCTACTAATTTTTCGAGAATACATTTTCCTGTGTAACGAGGAGCTTTTCAGATATCCTTGTTAGACAGGCAGTATTTCTGCCCTTCCCCCCAGTGTTCCTTCATTGCAATCATTGTGCTTGCACTTATTATGTTACAAATGACCGAGGTAAGGCTGACATTCTCATTGCATGCAAAAAGAGCTAGTCTGCCAAGCTTTTTTTTTTTTCTCCTAATGAAGCAGCTTTGTGAAATCTCTCCATGTGCTAATACTAATGAAGATCCCCCAGCACAATTAAAATCACAGCCAGTGCCTGTAAAGGAAACACAACACAATAGTATCTCTCTACATGTGCATATTATTTTGATGTTGCAACCAGCTTTTGTTCAGATCTTAATGTTTAAAACCTTCACATTTCAAATGGCCCTTGACAGTGCAAAAGCATCGTCAGCACTTACACGCTCCACTTTCAGAGTACAAGAAAACATCCCCTTGCATTTTCCTTCTATTTCTAGTCACCGCTCTTGGCTGTATTTTAAGCTTTTACTTTTATAGTTTTACAGGAAGCAATTCTTTTTTTGCAGTGTACTTTAACCCTGACTTAGCTTGACTTTTGGGCCTCGGAGAGAGAAAGATAACATGCACAGTAAGCTACTGAATCAAAAGAGTACTGCTTATTTTCCCTCTTTTCTATTCCCCTCTCAATCTCACACACAGATTTAATTGTTCTTATCTGTTATAATAATCACATTTCAAAATATGGGCCTGAGTATTCTCTGATATGATAAGAAAAGGACAGCCGAAGAACTACTTCTGATTTTAATCTTAAACCGATTTTGCTTTAGTGATGTCCTACTTCCAAATAGGAATATTGAAGACCAGGGATGTAATCCTTCAATCTTAAAGCATCATCACCTTTTAATACATTTGGCTGTCATTGTACTTCACTTGCACCACGTAAAGACTGAGTGTGGGATGAAAAAATGGGTTGTTTGATGGGTTTACCTACTATTTATTATTTCCATGGCAATAGCACATGCTCGCCTCTTTCTACTTTTTGAAAAATGCTATATCACTTGATAGCTTGCACATTTTCACAGCCATACTCCAGTCAGTAGTATCTCTGTGTTTGCTTTACACCTTTCGCCAGACTTTGTTGGTAACTGCCTTTGAGTGGACCCTGACTCGTGGTGACCCTGTGAATGAGACATCTCCAAGCCCTCCTGTTCCTTACTGCTCTGCATTTTTTTTTAATTTTATAATTTTATTTCATATTTTAAACACATACAATCCATAAGATTTTTCTTATATATTCTTACATTCTTATATCTTATATCTGAATATATTGTACACTGCTCTGCTTAGATCCTGTAAACTCATACTCATGACCTCCCTAATTGAGTCCATCCATCTAGCACAGGGTCTTCCTCTCTTTCTTCTTCCCTCCACTTTTCCTAGCATGATTGTGTTTTCTACTGAGTCCTGCCTTCTCATAATGTGGACAAAGCATAACAGCCTCAGTTTCATCATCTTGGCTTCCAGGCAGAGGTCAGGCTTGATCTATTCAAGGACCCATTTGTTTGTCTTTTGGGACATCCATGGTATCCTCAGCACTCTTCTCCAGCACATCTCAAATGGGTTTTCTTTTTATCCACTTTCTTCACTGTCCAGCTCTCACATCCATACATAGCGATGAGGAATATGCTGTAATGTCTTGGACGATCTTGGTATTATGTCTTTGTACTTCTAGGATCTTGTCCAGTTCTTTCATAGCTGTCCTCACCATTCCTAGTCTTATTTCTTTCTGCAGTCTCCATCCTGATCAATGTTTGATCCAAGTTTGTATATCTTTTTTCTTTAGGATCTTGTCTAGTTCTTTCATAGCTGCCCATTTCTTTATCACACTGGGGCTAATTTCAGCATTACAGAGGGATTAAAGCAAATTCAAAGCATCCTGAAAATAAAGTGAAAATGGAGAGTAATTGCGTGAATGATTATCACACGCAATTGCACAAATGAAGTGTTATTGGAAATGCATTGTTGCTGAAATTCTGAAAGTAAAAAGATGTGCATTAATGCTTCTTTGTGACCACTTTAATGGCAGGTTTCGTGCAATGTCATGTGAAATCATTGCGTGTAATTATGAAATTTTTCTCTTAGGAGTTTATCAGATGGGAGGAATTTCTCTTTATTGCGAATGGAGCCAATTGGAGCCAATTCGAATTCATGTAAATTTGCTAGTTTAGCGAATTCACGTGAATTCCTATTGCATTTGGAATGCGTTCAGAATGACTTCCCATTACCCGAAAATGACCCCCCATTGCCCAAAATTGCGTGAGATGCTTTAATTCGTAATAACATAAAACCCATGATTGTGTTCAGAATGACTTCCATTTCTCCCGAAATTGCGTGAAATGCTTTAATTCGCAATAATGTGAAACCCCATCATTGCATTCAGAATTAGGGGACTTTCTCTGCTGCCGCTCCCAGGCTATGGAATGACCTGCCAGATGAGAAGCCTTAAAGACGCATCTCTTCTGGCAGGCCTTCCCAGAAACATCTTAACTCCTGGCCCTGACACTGGTTTACGACATCAGGACGTGCACTCCTACCAGCTCCCAGCACTTTATTAAGTTTACATCTACAGTGTCTATAGAATTGACTAGCTGCTTTTTAGGTTCTATGTTGTATGTATGTAATTGTTCTTGGATTTTAATCTGATATTGGTTTAATTTAATTTTAAGGGGTGGGAGGGGTTTTTTGGGTTATTGGAATTGTCTTATCTTGATGTCTTTTAATTATTGTAACCTGCTCCGATTGATGACAGAGGAGTGGGCTATAAATAAACTTATTATTGTTGTTATTATTACTTCCCTTTTGTCTGAAATTGCGTGAGATACTTTAATTCACAATAATGTGAAACCCCATCATTGTGTTCGGATTGCCATTAGATTATACTTCCAATTTCCGATGTCTGATAAGGTCCTTAGTCTTCTTATTTCCTGACTGCAGTCTCCATTCTGATCAAAGTTTGATCCAAGTTTGTACAGTATATCTTTACGCTTTAGGATTTTGTCTAGTTTTTTTTCATAGCTGCCCTCCCCATTCCTAGTCTTCTGATTTCTTGACTGCAATCTCCATTCCCAGCAATGTTTGACCCAAGTTTATATATCTTTATTCTTTAGGCCCTTGTCTAGTTCTTTCGTAACTGCCCTTCCCATTCCTATAGTCTTCTCATTTCTTGATTGCAGTCACCTTTCTGATCAACGTGTGATCCAAGGTTGTGCATGTGTGTCTTTACTCTTCCGGCTCTTGCCTAGTTCCTTCATGCTATTTTACACCGAAAGACGGTCATCGTCAAGCGTTGTGCTTCAGGGATACCCCACCCTACAGAAATTCCCCCAAGCCCAACTCACCCACTCTCCAACCAACTTTCTTTTACAACTGGAGAGGAGACACAAACACACACACACACACACACACACACTTTTCTTTTCTGTGTCCCTGAGAGTGCAAATGAGGAGGGAAAAAACCAGCAACCCAAAGAAGAGCTGAACTTTTGAAGAGAGGAGGGCTGTCTCCCTTTTGGATCTCTTCTTATCCCTGTGGTCAGAGCAGGAGGGAGAGCAGGGCTGGCTGGCTCTTTGGCCCCCTTTCTTCTCCTTCTTCTTCTCCTTCTGATTCTTCTTCTTCTCTCGCACAGCAGCAGCAACTTTCATTGTTAGAAAGCCAGAGCGAGTGGGTTGACGTCACTTTGGGTTCGTGGAGGCTTCGCCTGGAAGTGGAGCTGAATAAACCCCTTGGAGGAGGAGGAGAGGCTTCCATCCGCTGCAAGGAACTAAGCAGCAGCAGCAGCAGCAGCAAAAGAAGAAGAAGAGGGGGAAAGACACAGAGAGAGAGAGAGAGAGAAAGAGGGCCACACTGGAATCCTCCCAGCTAGATCTCCTCTCCACTCCTTCCTTCAGGCACTTAATTGTAGTATTATTATTATTACTGTTGTTATTATTAATTTTCCTAGGGAGGGAAGTGCTTACCCAGCTAACAGGCAACCCACCCTCCTGACACCCTCCCCCCTCTCTCTAATCCTTCCTCCTGATACAAGTCCAAGGAGGCTGCGATCTCTCTCTTCCAAACTGTAAAGGTGAGTTCAGGCTGGGTTTTGGGCTGCTGGATGGGGGTGTGTATGTGGGAAGAAAAAGGGGGAAGGATGGCTTAAGGTGGGAAGTCTTTGGGTTGTGTTTGCACTTGATCGCCTTGCTCTTTGCAATGGGGGAGAAGGGGGAAAGAGTGGAGGGGAAAGGATGGGGAGAAGGGGGGGGTCCTTGGTGTGTCTCCTTCTTCTTCTCCTTCTCCTGCTGGCTCTTCTGTCACACATCTCTTTGTTGCTGGGGAGAAGGTGTGGGTGCATCCCAGGGACGCCTGGCTGCTCTTCTATGCCCATCTCTCTGTTATAATTATGAGGCTGGCAGCATCAGTGGTGCCTGGTGGTGGTAGTAGTAGTAGTAGTAGTAGCAGCAGTTGTAGTAGAATCGGTGTGCCACTGCCAAGGGAGTTTCAGCCCCTGGGAGACTTAAGAAACTGGGAGCAGCAGGAGCTTTCCTCTAGACTTGAGCCCACTTCCTCAGGAGAAAAGCAAAGGCATCAAAGCAACTCAGCACTTATAGTATCATCATCATCAACAACAACAACAACAACAACAACAACGTGCCCAGGGATGTTGTAGCCCCTTTGAGACTAACTGAAAGAAAGAAACTGGGAGCCTGAGCTTTCCTAGACTTGAGCCCACTTCCTCAGGAGAAAGCAAAGGTATCAAAGCAACTCTCAGCATTAATAGTAACAATAACAATAGTGTGCCCAGGGATCTTGCAGTCCTTTTGAGACTAACTGAAAGGGAGAAGCTGGGAGCCCGAGCTTTCAAGGACTTGAGTCCACTTCCTCAGGAGAAAGCAAAGAAAGCAACTCACTAACAACAACAAACAACAACAGCAGCAGCAGCAACAACAACAGTATGTCAAGGGATCGTGTAGTGAAAGAGAGAAGCTGGGAGCCTAAGCTTGCCCAGAGTTGAGCCTCTTTCTTCAGTAGAAAGCGAAGGTATCAAAGCAACTCACCACTAATAGTAACAATAATAACAATAGTGTGCCAAGGGATCTTGCAGTCCTTTTAAGTGAAAGAAAGAAGCTGGGAGCAGGAGCTTTCCTAGATTTTGCCCAACTTTCTCAGGAAAAAGCAAAGGAATCAAAGCTACTCAGCTCTAATAAAGTAATAATAATAATAATAATAATAATTATTATTATTATTAGTGTCCCAAGGGATCTTGCGCCCCTTGGAGACTAACTAAAAGAGAGATTTTGGGAGCAGGAGCCTTCCTAGACTTGAGCCCCCTTGCCCAGGAGAAAGCAAAGGTATCAAGTAAACTCAGCACTAACAGTAGTAGTAGTAATAGTATGCCAAGGGGGTCTTGCAGTGGAAGGGAGAAGCTGGGAGCCTGAGTTTCCCTCTAGACTTGACCCAGCTTCCTCAGGAGGAAAGCAAAGGTCTCAAAGCAACTCAGCACTAACAATAACAAACAATAACAACAGTAGTAGTAGTAGTATGCCAAGGTTGCAGTCCCTTGGAGACTAAAAGGGAAAGGGAGAAGCTGAGAAGGCTGCTTCAGCCCCCTTCCCCAGGTGCTTAGTGGTGGAGAGAGTAGTCCAGAGTTGCAGAAGTCCCTTTGTAGTAGCAGCAGCAGGAGGAGGTCCAAGAAAGTGAAACTGACCCTGTGCCCCCTGAGGGCAAGGAAGGGGGGTGGGGGCTGAGGGAGGCTTGGCCCAGGCCTGAGGGGGATGGATCTTGGCTGCTGGGGGTTGAGACTCAGAGAGGGTTGGAAACTTTTGAAAGGCCAGGAACCACCAAGCCATGGCTAGGGCTGAGCGAAGCCTTTTGGCCTGGTGGTGCCTGCTGCCACCTTCTTCCTGCCAAGGGCTCTTTTTCTTTTTCCTTCGCCTTGGGCAGCATGCCAGCCAGCCAGGCTTTTGGGAGACAAACTGCCCTACTGCCCTGGCCTTGGAGCCCCCTCTGCTGGTCACTAGGGAAGCAGGGTCAGAGAGCAAAAAGGGACCCTAAAAATGGGTTCAGTTTCCTGCTGCATGCAGAAAGAAAACAGGGAGAAAAGCCCATGCATTTCCCTCAAAACAAGCCCAGTCTTAAAAGTGGTGCCACACATGGCTCTTTCTCCTTTTCCCTCCCTCTTCTTTCCTTCCTTTCTTTTTTTCATGAGGGAAAGAAGGGGTCCTTTTCTCCCCTTTTCATGCCTGAGCTCTTAGGCATCTTCCCATCCCACAGTAAACTCCTTCCCTTCCCTTCAAGCCTCCTCTTTATCCTCTTCTCAAAGGAATAATGTCATTTTTTAAAAAATAAAATAAAATATTATTTTATTCAAAACCTCCCCTTGCCAGAGTTGACCCCAAAACTCCTCTCTGTGGGGTTTGTGTGTGTTTTTTTGGGGGGGGGGGGAAAGTGGGCTGAGCAGGACTGAGAGAGAAAGCAAAGAGAGGGAACGTTGTTGTCCCTTGGCTTTTTCTCTTTTCCCTCCTTTATAGTCTTCTTCTTTTTCTTCTTCTCTCCCTCCTCCTTTCTCTTTTGTGTGTGGGGCTGCCTTATAAAGCCGGAGAAGCAGCAGCAGCTGCAGCAGCCCTGTTGAAATTTATCCCTTTGTGTATATGACAATATCCTCCATTTTTGTTCCCCCTCTTGCCCTCTAAAAAGAACAAGAGGAGCCTCTCGCCATCTTGGGCTGCTTCTGCCTCTCTTTCTGTGTCTTTTTCATTTTCAAGGGTCTGTGTGGTGTCTGTGTCTGCCTTTCTCCTTCGTTTTTTTCTTTCTTTAAAGGGTAAGAAAAAAAATAATGAACCCCCTTCCAGTCCTGCTGGAGGAGGCACAAAGTTTAGGCAATCTGATGTGACGTCATGTAAAGTTTTAGAAAGGATTTTCTTTTCTTTTTATTTCCTTTTTCTCTCTCCAATGTTTGCTTTCTGGCAAAAAAGGATTTCAGGTTGAACAAGTTCCTTCCACACAAGAGGAAATCTTCCTTGAGCTGAAGGGAAAGGCCTTCTAGAAGGGACTAGAGAGGAGAACTAGACTTGCCAAGGGTCCTTTTGCTAACAGGTGGAGGAAACTAGGATAGGCCCCCCTCTGCTTTCTTAAGCTGGACTTGTCATGAGTTCAAGTCATAAATGTATTGATATTTTTATTTTATTTCTTTTTGGTCGAGGTTGGTTTTTATTTCCCCCCAACCTGTTCTATATGTTGAATGGCAGCTCACTGCTATTTAACATACATGTCATATAATTCAAAGATACAGGTGTGTTAGTCTGTAGAATCAGTAAGTAGAGAGATCTTGTGGCACCTTTGACTTTGAGACTAACAGAAAGAAAGAAAGTAGCAGCATGAGCTTTCGTAATCTTCAGTCTACTTCCTCAGATGCATTTCATAGAGCTCATGGTGCCGATTTCTTTCTTTCCATTAGTTTCAAAGGTGCTACAAGATCTCTCTATGTACATGTTATATACATTATATATGTTAAACAGCAGTTCACTGATGGATGGTCCTGTGTCAGTAGGCAAGTATGGGAGAGGACTGACAACTGACTTTTTAAGAACCTAGTTTAGTTGGGGTCAAAAGTGACACAGCCTGCAAATGCAATTTTAAAAAAAAGTTGTTGTTTGCTCTTATTATGCTATTTAATGGCACAGAATTCGACAACTGTGTTTTTGTCCCATATGCTCTTGTGTCAGGCTTTATATAAAAATGTACCCAGTCCCTTACTAAAAGCTAAGTTCCCAATATTGCTTCCAAAAAAAAAAAAAAAAAAGGTCAAGAAAGCAAGCGAGAAAAAAGATACTCCCATCTTATTATCTCTGGTGAGCAGCTCATATGCCTCTAGTTTTGTAAAGCGGAACAATGAAAGGTATTGTGCTGCCCATGTACTTTTCCTCACCATATAGTCGTTTTCATTTGACCAAAAGTTACTCTGATCACAGGGCAAAACTTAATGAAAACTGGGTGCTGCGTAAGGAGTAGGTCTTTAAACTGAATCCAGTTTTGATTTGTACCCCCCTGTTTCCTGTATATGTTTGGTATTTCTCTCCATCTATTTACGCTTGCACTAACAACATGAGACTCCCTGTGTTTAATTTGCATTTCCTTTGTCTTCATGTTAGGGAGGGGGGACTTACCATTGACTACAATTAACATGGAAACTAACAGGCACATTTTAAGCATCTCAAGATGTTCTTTTCTTCAATACACTCAAAACGAAAAGACAAATTTAGCATGTTTTTTTTTTTTACGCTTGGATGGGAAATATGCTTTCATGTTTACAAAAGTAAGCTGTTTACCTTAATATGTTCTTTTCTTTTTCTTTTTCTGAAAAAGAAAGCCACTTCAGAAAGCTTGGTGGAATTGAAGGGCTGCCAGTTATGTGAATCTTAGGTAGATGAAAATGTTGAAATAGTTAAAAGCACACAGAGCAGATGGCTGTAAATTATACATGCAACAAAGGCTTGGAAGATTTGGCAGATTATAAACGGTGAGCAACAGAAGATAAGCAGTTTAAGAAAATGGTAGTTAAGTATATTTGATACCTCACACCTATTGTAAACTGTGCACATTTTAGGCACAATGGTCCATAAATCAATATAGCATGAAATATCAAGAAAATGATAGACGAAACAATTTTTGGTATGGGATATTGTGTGTGGCATCTTAAATATTTAAGAGGTGTATCTTAGAGGTTGAGATAATGTCACACAAGATCCAGTCTGATATGGAAGATTTTTTTAAAAAAAAGCCTGGGATTTTGATGATTTTAAAACAAGATCTGATAGAAACACATGCATATGACATGATTTTGGACAGACTCTGTGTTATTCTGTTCATTTAAGTGGGACTGGGTTTGGAGCTGTAGGATTTTTAAAAAATGAAAATCCCATAATATCCTGTTACTTTAGTTTTTTAAAAAAATAGTAGAAAGAAAAATAAGTGAACAGTATTTTTCTTGGACTGTTTAACTGTCATATCACCAATATCCACCCTTAGAATAAAGTCAGAAATTGACCTACTGCCAAGAAAGTAGCTTTCTTACTTATAATTCAGATTAAGAGTAATGCATACTCAGTGCAAAAGGGTTAAAATCACTCTGCTACACGTTTGTGTCTGTGCATAAGACGTGGAGATCTATGGATAATAATTGGATACATCTTGATTACAATAAAGGAGCTGTCTTTATTAAATGTATGAAGAATATTGAACCCAAGTAGCATACATTTTGATTATGTCGGAGTATTTGTCATTTATACCTGGTACATGGTCAGATGAGAGATTAAGGCTCTTTTTAAATTGCTTAAATTTCTCACAAGACACTAAACATTCAAAAAGAAGGGAAATGGAAGCCTGAGATTTTGAAGTTGCTTTATCCTTTCCCTCGTTTCTTTGTTTGCATGTTTATTATAGGACTGCAGTGTGAAGGAGCAGATGTTTTGCCAAACATCCTGATGTGTTGCTTTTTCTTAGGGGAGTGCGTAACTGTTCCTTCTGATGCATTGGCTTGACAGCTGGTTGATTTCATGGAGCTGCTAAGAAGCCATTAGTGGTGTCATTGAATTGAAACAGAACAGTCACTCCCAGCTTGAACTGCAATTGTTAATGTCTTTGTTGCTACTTTTGTGTTCCTGCACAAGATGTCGAATATCACAGTTGCAGAAAAGTTCATGCCTTCTTTTTGATTTTCCTGAATTAGTGAAAGTATGTTACTGATGCTTGGTGGTTTTTAGAGGATAAATATTCTTATTAGACCATATTTAGAACTTAAGTATGATTTGTTCCTAAAGATACAGGAGGAAAATAAAACATGTAAAGAACATGATAGGATAAAAGTCTTCTCAGAACTGACACCATATTCCTTCCAAACCAATAGTAGTACTAGTATGGAGAGAGCTCTTGTAGCACCTTTGAGACTAACAGTGCCTAGTCACTGTTTGTTTTCAAGAGTGAAATTCAGCTTTAAAAATATTTACCACAGTCTAGCACACATTTATGCACGCTTAGGTCCAATATATTTCACATGTGAAAGGCTGAGGCCCATGGTTCAGTATAGCTCATAGGTATTTTTGTTTTAAAATAGAGGTTGAATTATATTTGTCTTTAGTTGAGTGTGTTGTGCATTTGAAACCATTAATATAATTCAAAAGCAGAAGATTTTATTCTGTCTGGGGGAAAAATGTAATTAAGGTCCTTACATTTTATTACCAAATAGACATTCCTGTTGGTCATTTAAATTAACTAGGTCTTGACAACAGTCTATGATCTTTTATGAAAATATTTATAAAATGGTGGAATAGGCAAGAAAAATGCTGACAAAGTTAGTAAGTCAGACAATTATGTATGCACATTGGAAGTCTGCTTGAGAATTGATCTCCTGAAAATGAATCTGTGCGTTAATGAAATCATGCAATGGAGAGGGAGACATATTTTAGCAAGACAGATTAATAAAACCATTTCATATGCCATGTTTGTAAGTCAGTGTGTCTGCTGGAGGGAGGACAATGTTGAGAGAACTATTAAAATAACAGTAGCAGTACCCAACATTAGTACATTTGTGTTCAAAGGGCTATGTGGAAATATTGTCTTCACAGTCCTTACTAGGGAACTGTAAAGGAGGAAAGTACTATTATTCCCACATTGCAGATGACAGCCCAAGGCAAAGAGAATAATGGTTTACTCAAGGTAATCTAGCAAGTTTGTGGCTTACTTAAGATTTGAACTAGGATCTTCCAGATCATTCTCTGTGTAACCTAAGTAACATTGAGACTTAGTAGCTCAGCAAGACGTTTATGGTCCGTAGTTCAGTTTACATTATATATCTCAAAAATAGCATACCACTATGCTAGATTCTCTGTCACCTTTGGATAAAAAAAGAGTGGATGATCTTTAAAAAAATTTCAGAACAGACAGTACCTGTCTTGATTGATAAATAGCTGGAGTTTTATTTATTTCAGACAGGGTTGGTAACAGTGTGCCCTCCCAGATGTTGCTAAACTGCATCTCTCAATTTTTCATTGCCTCTCCTGGCTTGGCTGTTGCAGCCCAGCATCTGGAGGGCCACAATTTGTCCACCTTTGATGTCAAGTGTTAATGCATGGCTCTTCAGCTGAAAGGATTGACAGGTATAGGTGAATTTTAAAAATGTTGTTGTTGTGGGCCTTCAAGTCTTTCCCAGCTCATGGAAACCCTAAGGTGAACCCTATCACAGGGGTTTCTTAGCAAGATTTATTCAGAGGGGGTTTGCTTTTGCCTTCCTCTGAGACTGAGGCTGTGTGACTTACCCAAGGCTACCCAGTGAGTTTCCATGCTTCAGTGAAGATATGAACCTTTAGTCTCCAGACTAAACACTGAATTAGTACACCATGCTGCCTCAACAAATGAAAAAAATACTTATTATATAAATAAGTAAAAGGTTGTGTAGTACAACATGGTAGTAGTTTGATCTTTTCTATTGAAGGTGGGGCAGTCCATTTTGGAGTGAGGGGAGTCCAGTGTAAGAAAGAGGAGAAGTTGAGTAATTCCTTCCTCAGCTGTAGTTTTGTCAGTAATTGTTTCTATTATATAGCTCCAGGGCTTAGGGGGAAAATACCTCATTGGTGTGAATAAGATTTTTATTCCCAAACTCTCAGCTGTGTGTGTGGAGGGGAAGATTATTAGTGAAATTGTGGCTGTGAAGAGCATCTCCCCTGTCCATAAAGGGTTTTTGTGTCCCAGTAAAATCCCACTTGGGGGAAAAAGGCATAGCTTCTGCTTTAAGTTCAGGACAGTATATAGTTGGTGATGTGTCCGTTTCTCTCTTAGTATTTATGTATAATTCTGCAATGATCATATTACAGTCCTGAAATTTTGTTGTGAAGTTGTACCTTCCTATATGCTGAATAAAAGGCACAATAATGGTTAGTTCATCTAAAATGAAACCATTTGTATTATGTAATTAAGTACCACTTTTATATTCACTTCATCTATTCACAGTGCTCCCAACCCACTGATCACAAATAATCTTTAAAAAAAATCAACCAACAATGTAAACACTGTTGTAGAGCTACATGTACTTCTTTATCTCTCATGATTATTCATACTTGCCCGTTATTTGTTTTGAAATCAAAGGAGATGTCTTTTGATATAATGCTATTGTATTATTATTATTATTAACAACCTTTATTTATATAGTGCTGTAAATTTAATGCTAAGACTGTCTTATAGTTAATGTTTTGAAGACCCACATCTATATGTAAGAGATAAATAAAAAAATAAATAATGTACTAAATGTCATTGGAAATAATGGGAATAAATTAAAGTGTGACACCTAAATCTTCATCAGAATAAATTGACAGCAACGTAAACGGATATAGAATTTTACTCTGATTTTTCTGGTGGAATAAAAATGGCAGTCTGGTCTGATGCATATCTATTCGGAAGTCCCCCCAACCTATTTAAAAGTATATCCATATAGGATTGTTGTACAAATGTTAGATTTCTTGCAATCAGCATGTGCTTATAAGAAGGTTTTATGCCAAAATGTAGGATTTGTATGTGCACTTTATCTTCTTGCTTACTGGGATTAAAAAAATTGAGTGCTTACTAAAATGTATGCTGTGTGTTCACCTCAAGTCAGCCTTGGCTCATGGCGACCCCACGGATGAGACATCTCCAATAGCCCTTATCCTCTACCTCTCTGCTAAGGTCCTGCAGGCCCATGGTCTCCCTGATTGGGTCTATCCTTCTGGCTTGTGGTCTTCCTCTTTTTCTGCTGCCTTCCACTTTTCCTAGCATCATTGCCTTTTTCAAATGAGACATTAATTTAGTCACCCTGGCTTCCAGGAAGAGTTTGGGCTTGATTGTTTTAGGAACCCCCCCTTTTTGTGGTTGTTGTTGTTGTTTTGGCTGTCCACAGTATTCTCAGCACTCTTCTCTAACACCACATCTTAGATTAGTTTTTTTTTCTTTCTATCTGCTTTCTTTACTGTCCAGCTTTCACATCTGTACATGGTGATGGGGAATACAATGCTTGGATGATACTAACTTTAGTATTCAGTGTTCTTTGTATTCAGGATCTTGGGTAGTTTTTCACAGCTGTCATTCACAGTCCTATCCTCCTTCTGGTTTCTTGACTGCAGTTTCCACTCTGTTTGATACTAGGTATGTCAATGTTTGATACTAGGTATGGGAATTCTTTGACTATTTCTATTTTATCATTATCTAGGATGAATTCATGCAGTTCTTCCATAGTCATAAGTTTTATTTTCTTAATATTCAGCATTAACCCTGCCTTAGCACTTTTTTCTTTGACTTTCTTTAGCAATTGTTTCATTCACGGAAGCAGTATTTTTGATAGATTCTGTGTTTTTACAGGACATATCCAATATCATTCAATGATCCTTCATACATTAAGGGCTTCAGTGCCATAGAGAGCTTCTCTGCCTCTGCGGTTTCCCCCATTCATTTCAATAGAGGAAGAAGCGGGAGACAGAAACCCCAGACAAAGGAGTCTGCATGGTTTAGCTTACCGTGTATACTTGACTATAAGCCAACCTCATGTATAAGTTGAGGGCAGGTTTTGGGGACAAAATTATGGATTTTGATATGATCCATGGATAAGTTGAGGATAAAACTTAGAGGCATGTAACAAAGGATCTAAAAGATGAAGCAAAGGAAACAATGCCAAAAAACTTTAAAAATTCCAGCAAGCATAACTTTGTGCTCACACTAAAGGCTGGATGGATAAGAAAATAAAGGAGGATTGGTGCTTCCAGGACAGATTACACTCTTTACTTTCACCATGGGATGACTCCTCTTTAAATAAGAGTTAAAGTATAATACATACATTGACCCGTAGATAAGTCGACTCAGTTTTTTGGGGTCAATTTTTTGATTAAAATTTCTAGACTTATACATGAGTATATACAGTATCTGTCAGGGAGGTCAGCTTATGACTCCCCAAACATTGTTGTGGGACTCAAGGTAGCATACAAATTAAAGCAAATACAATATAATTAAAACATGATGCTGGATTGCAATTTGCATCATCTTTCACCAGTACCTATGCTGTCTGTGAAAGTTATAGTCCAACAGCTCCTAGAGGGCCACCAGTTGCCCACTCTTGATTTGAGTGAACAAAAAGGTCTGTTCACAGAGTTCTCCATTCACTTGGGAGTAAAAATAGGATTCTTTGAAGGTGCTACTTCTGTAGATCTTTCATCTCTTCCATACTGCCAGAATGTATTCAGTAACACATTTCTTCGAAGAGAAGTGTGTGTTTTGAAAATATGCTGGCCTTTATATCTACAACTGAATTCTAAAGTTTTATATGAAAAACCTTTAGCATTTTAAGATAAACCAGCCCATTTCCTATGAAACTTGATTGTAGAGGAAAATAGGTTATTTACTGCTTTACATGTTAGATCTACAAAGCTGAGAGATACATTTGTGAGACAGATTTTCTCTCCATTTTTCTCTGTTTTGCCTACCATTGTGCAAGGGCAACTTCATGTATGTGTGTATACATATGTGTGCATGTGCAAAATAGGACAAAGGAATAAGAATGTATTTCAAATTTGCCATTGTGCTTTCAGCTGCCCTTGTACAGCCGTCTTGTTAATAGTGTTTTCATTAGATTTTTTTTTCACACAGCAAAAAGAAGCAGATGCACTTTTGGATGTTGTCAAAATCTGTGATCACTTGCTGCTTAAGAGTAAAATTCACATGTGTCACATCCTGGGTATATTCATTCAGAAGTAAGTTCAGTGAGGCTTGCTCTAAGTTCTGTTCAAACACTGTAGATCTTAGGAGTGTGATGAAGAACTTCTTAGTACCGCCCAATTCTTGTCACCCCCTGCATAACAACGGCACATTTATGCAGTGGGATGGGGCCTTTTCTGTCTATAGAGACCAGCTGGATTGGTTGTTTAATGTTTTTTCACCTTTTGGACTATACAAAATGTTTTAGCTATTTGGTTTCACCTTACATTGTAAGCCATTTTGGGTCCTGTATTGGATGAAAGAAAATAATTAAATGGCATGAACTAGAACCTCATTTTTCCAGAAATAAAAAAGACTCCCTGTGTCAGACATTTGCCTTCACTACAAGGATAAAAATGGTGGGCTCGTTTTTACCACCAGCAACAAGAACACACGAAGATGTTTTCTGTAGTAAGTCTGTTCAGGATTGCATCCTAGAGCTCATTGGGCATTCCTAACTACATCCTCAAATGTGGATTTCTTTAAATTCCTGGATTACTGCTTGGGAGAAATGCTTCCTGATATTGCTTTCAGCTTTAAAACACTTGCACATCAATTCTGTGTTTTCTTGGCAATATCACCTACTGTGTTTTATATTACTTACTTACAGGTAACTGTTCATAGAATTGCTGCTGTATGGGGGGAGAGAGAGAGAAATGCATGATTTTTCTAAATCCTATCTTTGGTCCAAAACACACTGCATAAACCATCCAGTTTGAGACTGTTTTAACTGCCCTGGCTCAATGCTAGAGAATTCTGGGTACTCTAGTTTTGTGAGACCTTCTCTGTCAGAGAGCTCTGGTGCCACAATAAACTACAGTTCCCAGTATTCCTTAACAGCGAGCCAGGGCAGTTAAAGTTGTCTTAAACTAAATTATATCTGCAGTGTGTTTCGGACCAATGTGCACATGACAATACGGATACTCCCTCTCTGTTTCTAGCATTATCATGTAGCATATTACCCTGTTTCATTTAATGACAGGTTGAGTGGTTTGAGTTCTGGCCATGTTTGTTGAACTGAAGTGTATGACTTTGATCAACCTCCTGTTGGATCATTGGAAGACCATAAAACCCCAACTGTGTACTTAATCTGATGGTATAGGAGATGAAGTCTGCTTCTTCTTCCCCAGCTGCACAATGGTCCTGGAAGCAGCTCTACCCATTATCACTGGTTGCTCACAACAGGGGTGCAGTTGGTGGTCATCTAGCTGGTGTTGCACAGCTAAGGAAGCAGCATTCATCCTCCAGACAAGGGTGAAAACTGTTTCTTCTTTGCTGGTAGTGCAACTGTTGCTGGTTGACATAAGCACACTCTGGTGGTGGCCCATCAGGTGCTAAGGAGTCAGAGCTGTGCATTGTGCAGAGAGATCCTCCTGAGAACCTTCTTGTACAGTGTCCCAAACTACTTTTACTGGTCTAATGGGGAAGTATGTCACCAACTTCATTGGTGATTCTGGCCTTTATCTTTGAATGTTCATGTGGACTTAATGTAATGGCAGTATGAGAAGCCAAACGTTAATACCTGAAATTTCTGTCCAGGATAGATCTATTCAAGATACTTAAATTTCATTTCCTTGCTGATGTTTACTCAGGTTGTTGTTGCTGTTGCTATTATATTTATTTGTATCCCACCCCACCCCCCAAATGGAAATAAAAGAGACTCACAATTTAAAAGAACAATACAGTGGGCCCTTGGTATCTGCTGGGGTTTGGTTCCAGGATCCCCTGTGGATACCAAAATCCACGGATGCTCAAGTCCCATTACTGGTATATACAATAATACAAAATGGCAAAATCAAGGTTTGCTTTTTGGATTTCTTGTTAAAAAAATATTTTCAAGCAATGGATGGTTGAATCCATGGGTGAAGAATCCATAGCTACAATTTTAGCCTTAGTAGAATTAGATTAATAATCCAGCCATATTAGATCTACATAGTAAAAATCCATTTCATTTTTTGTATCTTCCATGTAATCACCCCTGTGGGAGTGTTCTGACAGCATTCCTTTAAAATCTGAAATATTGAAGAAAAGAAATACTTACAGATGGCAGTGCACGTTAAAAGATTATCACTCTATTGCAGTTCATATTTGGACATTTTTTAATATTACTGTTTTACTGACCATCCCTCAGTGGTGATTTGAAGAAAAAGAGAAATAAATACACTAATCATGATGTAAAGGCTTTGATCACTGGTCCTCTGAGAGTGTATTAATAATAAAAGTGAAACTTTTATAACCACACTTCTGTTCTAAGTGGTCCATATGGAAGTTGTCCTTTTGAATAGAATGCTGCTGCTTTTCTTTACTTTATATGTTCAGAATTGATCTGAAATAAATACTGACAGGGAAAAATTGTTTAAATCAAAAGCCATGGTTGTAAGGAGGCATAGTCACATTGAAAACACAAGCCCATTTACAAGAAATAATGCTTGTATTTATAAGGAAATATCAAGAAGGGGAATACCCTTTCTCTATATTTTCTTATAAATACAAGCATTACAAGAGCTGCAGCGTTTGGACAAGTCTAAACTGTAAGCAACAACAGCTTAAATTCTTTCTCTCTGATGGGAAATCCAGCTTGAAGATAATGATTGCACTGATCCAATGGATGTGCAGAGACATAATTGTGTGTTTTTAACCCTGTTTTTCTGTTCTTACACTTTTCCACAAGCATGCACTCATTAATCAAAGACGCTGCACTCCTGCTGAGGGCGGAGAGGTTCATCAAATTGGCAGCCGGTTTGGTGCAAAGAACGGTGTACTGAAGCTCTTAACGCACTGGGACATAAATAAATCTAAGGTCTTTGTATGCAAACCCTGGAGGTTAATACTGCATAATTCAGTGTCCTGTCTTTGTTTTTATGATTGATGTTTTTAAATGTTTGAAGCTTGATGCAAGTCTTCTACTAGGTCAGGGCTCACACTCTGATTGGCTGAAGCAAAAGGGGGGAAAAGGCATCAGACTGGCAAGGGGACTTTGAGTATGCTGCGGAGATTTTGATTTTTTTCCCCTCCCCCCTTTCTCCTAGAAGATCATTGTCATATTGCCTGAGCTGTTATAGGAATGTGCCGGTGATTGACAACCCCTGCTGTGATAATGGACCTAGTACATGAAATGCCAATAGTTTGGCCCTATTTGTTCAGAAGCTTACCGCTATTTGTATCCTTAACAGAACTAACATGTAGAACAAGGGAAAAGGACTGGGATTTCTCTGTTGAAATAGTGCTGGGATTTGGTTTTAACATGAATTGGTTGCATATTCATAATTTAAGAACAGCTGGTTACAGCCAGAAAACAGTCATTTGCAAGCTATTATAGACCATTCGACTCACTCAAGGAACCTGGTCTTAGCTCCATCCTCCCACCCGGGTTTATTGATCTACCTGCATTTAAAATCTAGTCACTGCTGTCGAGGGAGGCCTTTCATTTTCGCTGTGCTTGCAACATAGATGAGGTTCAATTTTAAATATTTAATTTTAACTAAATGCTGAGGAAAATGATAAAGTGCACAGGCCTTGAAGGAACAAACCTGTATGGATCAGTGGTGACCACACATCTTAAATGCAGAAAGTACTATTTATTGGAAACACGTTTCTTCAGTCTTCTCAGTCCTTTGATTGCTTGTGGAGTTTTGAGCAAGGAAACAGATTTAGTCAAGGTTACACTCTTGATTCCACAGCTCTTGAAATGCAGTGCATTATTTTTCTGCCTTGCTTCCAAACAGAGACTTGGCTTGTGCATGTGAGTGTATAATAAAGGGGGGAAAGGGGGGGGGGAAGGAAAGTTTCACATAACCAATCTTTGATAGGTAAGAAAACCCTTCATCTTTGAAGTATTCTTAGAAGTGATTTGAATTTAAAGAGCTTGTGTTTTGTTTTCTGTTTTAAAGGAACTGAGGACAATACTTCAAATTTTTTTTTACATGTAGCCTTATTTCATGTGAAAATATTTGTTGTTCAGAATAAGTGTATATTTATTTTTATTTAATTATCAAAATCCTTTTAGCCCACCCTTTTATCAAATGGACCAAAGCCATGGGATTTGGTGGCAGTTACAGCTGTACTTTTTTCCCTGATATGCAAATGACATTCCTTCTGTTCCAGTGTTATTCTCATCAATCTCAAGTGCTAGCTGCAACATTTTTTTCCCATTGCACAGTGGGGCAGTGGGGCATTTTTCCCTGTCCTAAGAGTTTCTCATACAGGCTGGGTAAATGTGACATGTCTGTATGCTTTGCATCCCCTGTTGTATTTTGGGGCAGTTGCACAGATTACGTTTTTAATGGGGGTGTGACCTTTGTTGCAAAGATTTTGCACTGACCTTTCCTCCCTCATTATATTTCTAGTTAACAGATTGAATGTTTCTTCCCCTGCCCCTTCTTTTTAGACTTACTGTTTGACAGTATCACTATACAAAACACTAAACGAGAGAGAGATGAGGAGACATGCAACACTGATATAGACAGAACAGCATTTAACAGGTAGATGCTGAGTTTGTAAAGAGGATGATGGGTGCTGAGTTTATGGAGAGGATGCTGGGAGATCATGCTCACCCCACACCTCAACTGCACCTCAAAGGTGAGAAAAGAATATTAAAGAAACATATGGATCAGGGTAGTGCTACAACTAGTGACAAAATACTCAAGAGTAGGGGGTGACTGGATATAGTAGCAGGATGTGAAATCCTGAAAGAAAACATCCCAACATTTTCCAGAATTATTGGATAGTTGGGAAAGGCCCTAAGTAGGATTCTGGTTTTTTTATTTATTTTTTTAATGTTAATTCATAATATGATCATGTTAATGCTCTTAGGTCATCTGCCAAGTCGGATATATGGAACAGGTAGCCATGATAAACGTGAAAATTGGGGTAATTGATCTAATGAGAACATCTGTTTGTTCCAGTGGGATTTTCTACTATATAAGTATATTCTGTTGTTGTTGTTGTTGTTGTTGTTGTTGTTTTGTTATGTGCCTTCACTATGTTTCTGACTTATGGCAACTTTAAGGCAGGGGTATCACAGGGTTTTCTGGGACTGAGAGTGTGATTTCTGAGGCTACTCAGTGCAAGACAGGCTGACTATTTGGTTGTGTATTTTATTTGTAAATTTGCCTTTGAATGTAACTCTGGGGAACAAGTTCCCTCTTTTGCAACAGGTACAGATTCTTTTCATGTCAGGTATCTCTGAATCCTTTGTGAAAGAATAAGTCCACATTACATAGATCTTTTTGTCTTGGGTCCAAAATGTGGTGAGTAGGAGCATCAGTAGTCTGACATGTGCACAAACCAGAACAAAAAAAACCCTTAGTCTGCCTAAGAAGCTCTGAAAATATTAGGCACTGACAATAAGGAAATAAATTTTGCATGTTCACTGTGTGAAAGTAGAATTCCATGCAGGCCAGTACTGGCAACTATGAATTCTGATCTGAAGGCTGCTTTTTGTCACTAAAGTATGCATTACTTCTGTTTTGTCAGTATTCACAGCCTTATAGTTTCTGTTTAACCAACAGCACAAGCTTTGTAAACCACATTTCAGGAGAGTTAACTGTTAAACTAGTTTAGCTCTGAACTTTGGTGCCCTGGAGTTGTCAGTGCATTTTTAGCTGATATGCTTTGGTGTTTCATACAAGGACAGCCTCTGTGGTTCTGCCGGGTGCTTGTGTGTTTATTTATTTATTTATTTTTTGTAAAAGCATATTTGATATGGAGTGGTATGTGGGAGTAGGGTTCTCAAAGTGAATAAATAAAATAATGTCCTGTTCTGCCCTCTTCTTTTTCAAAGCCAGCAGTGGTATACAGCAGCTCTACCTGACCTCCCTCTATACCTCCCAATGAATGGTGACCTCAGGTTCTTGGTTTTGCTTTCTCCCATATAAATGGTACTTTTTCACTCCTAGTTCCTAATAAGGAACTTTGAAACTTTAAAACTTTAAAGGGATTGTTTAACTCCTTATTTACTTGCACTCTTTCCCAACACTCCTCCTACTGTGGAGTAGGGATTGCAGACACTGTTTTCTCCCCTCTAAAATGGGTATTACCATAGTAATTTAGCAGGAAAGAATCAGTGTGGAAATGATGTGGTATCCAGGTTGACACCACTTTTACTGCCATGGCTCAGTGCTGTGGAATTCTGGGACCTGCAGTTTTATGAGACTTTTAGCCTTCGCTGTCAGTGATCGCTGGTGTCACAAGAAACTACAAATCCCAGAGCGCCATAGCATTGAATTTTGAAATGTGCTGAGCAGATTTAAAAGGGAAGGCATATGAGGAAGAGTGTATATACAAAATCTGTCAGTTTCTCACTACAGTCCTGTTTTGTGCCACTCTACTCTGCTTTGGTCAGGCCCCACCTGGAATACTGTGTCCAGTTCTGGGCACCACAATTCAAAAAGGATATGGAGAAACGAGCATGTCCAAAGGAGATGGTGAAGGGTCTCGAAGCCATGCCTTATGAGGAGCGACTTAGGGAGCTGGGGATGTTTAGTCTGGAAAAGAGAAGGTTAAGAGGTGATATGATAGCCCTCTTTAAGTATTTGAAGGGGTGTCATATAGAGGTGGGAGCGAGCTTGTTTTCTGCTGCTCCAGAGACTAAAACGCAGAACAATGGATGCAAGCTGCAGGAAAAGAGATTCCACCTCAACATTAGGAGGAACTTCCTGACAGTGAGGGCTGTTTGACAGTGGGACACACTGCCTCGGAGTGTGGTGGAGTCTCCTTCCTTGGAGGTCTTTAAGCAGAGGCTGGATGGCAATCTGTCAGGAATGCTTTGATTGGGAGTTCCTGCATGGCAGGGGGGTTGGACTGGATGGCCCTTGTGGTCCCTTCCAACTCTATGATTCTATGATTTGTTTTGCTATAAGATTTGCAGCATACTGATAGATACTGGTATCCAGGTTTTGAACATCAGCATGTTTCATATTCAAAATAATTCCTCCATATGCTTATTTCCCCCTTTCTTTTTGTTTTAAAAAAGATTGAGCCATTTCTTCTTCTGGCAGAGCCCATGTATGAGCCAGTACTTCATGACATGTACTTTAATATATTTGATGTTGTACATATTGTGATTTGAAGGCTGTGTTCTGTTACTCAGCAGTAAACATGTAAATCATTGTCCTACTCTGTAGATTTGTTTTGCCCTGCCTCAAGCTGAGTAATTTTAAATAGTGGAAAGTGCTAGACAGGATCAAATTTTGTTTAATTACTGTTCATACCACTGGAATTGCTGCATAGCTTGATGGCATAATTTACTAGGTAGGAATATGCTAAAATTATTCATAGAAACTTTATGGGACAAAGAAAATAAAAGCAAATTCAAGCCATTAATATTTTCCTGTTTTGCTGATCAGCAGCTTTAGAATACTAAGAGCAGGTGCATGTCTGTAAGTAGTTTCACTTTATGTTTTTAATACTAACCCATCTAGTTTTTCAATAGAGATATAAGGAAATTGTGACAAATGCTATTCACTTTGTTTACTAAGAGTAGGACCTGGCTCTGGATCCTTCTGCTGGTAGAACAATGGTATCCATTGGAAAGGAGAGAGATTACAGAGGGATGCACTATCCCATTTCTGCCATCCTAGAGCTCTGCAACACAGCATTTTGGCAACCATTTTGGATGTCTTGAAATGACATCACATAACTTTTAGTTGCTTTTTAGGATTTTTTTTTTTTTGGCTGTTTCAGTATTAGGGGCTTGGGGAAGTCAGTGGGGTTGCACAGGGCTGCACAACTCCCACCCCTATTGTACAAAGTTGGAAAAGTGTTTAAGTTCCTGTGCAAGAGAGTCACATTTCTTTGGGAAGACCATAAGTGGCCCTATATGTAGTTCAGAATTGTCTATAGTGACTTGCAGGTGGTCTCTAAGATTTTAGACAGAAGTCATTCCTAGTTATATTCTCTTTATTTATCTATTTCATTTGTAGGCCACCTTTCTCCCAGAAGGGATCTGGAGATACCAAGGATGAGCCTTTTGCACATTTTAGAGATTATCACACAATGGCTATTTACGTTTTAATAACGCTATTCTAATGTTATTTAGCAAGAATGATACAATGGCAAAATTACAACACTTACTTTCACATGGTGACACAATAACAGGACATTAACTATTCACGAACGATAAAATAGTGCTTTTACATTTTGCATGTCGAAAGAAGGGGTTGTGATCAGACAGAATAAAACAGGTAATCTCTCACTGCTAAGAAACTTTCCTGTGACTCACAAATATGACATAGGATGTGATTCTCCCAAATGTCACACTGGGGGACTGAGGCATTCACTTTATTTCCAGAAGGTTTAATAACGGATTCTTAATGGCGCTATTGAAGCGTGATTGCCTTTCACACATTCTCGATAGCCGTTAACACTTTTTTGTTATTAATGAGAAGTTGTACTAATATAACACTTTGATGATGGGCTAAGTACGGTACTTGCACGATGTTGTGTGAAAATCTTCCTGTAGCTGCACAAACACAATGAGAGCATAGTACTTTTCTCCCGTTTCTTATCCTCGTGTGATAATCTCCATCGTCACTGAGCTGTAGCCCCTCTCCATTTTAAGTAGCACTGATACCTGTATGTTTTTCATGATAACTCAGTGTTATAAAATTCTGAGAAATGAAGAATTTACTTAAGCCTTCTTTCTTTCAGTTTGCAAATTTCTCACTTAAAAAGCAGTAATCATGGGAAAGCTTTTAAAAAATTGTGCTGGCAACTTTCCATATTTCACCTTGTTTTTATGGATTCTCTGCCTCTAGCGGAGGAACCCATTGTTTCAAAGCACACTTACATCCGAACTTGAAACGTACGTACTTGAGGGCAAGTGCCAATTATTGAAATGCATTTCGTGTCCAAGAAACTTCACTTTAGAACTGGAGACTCCATTGTCCCATTGAGCCATTCACTTAGATTAGCTGGATTAATATCAGACAGTTTTTCTACAACAAAAAGTTGTTTATTTTGAAGACTAACATTTTTTCCCCTCCTTCTCACTAAACTGTACTTTGTACAATGTTCCCTGATGCTATGTTGGTTGCCACGGAAACTGGTAACTTGAAATGGAAGTGGAAACAGGCCTGCCACTGAAATTGATAATCTGCTTGTTTCCATGTTTCTGCTTCTTTCCATGGAAACAGAATTCTTACCACAGAAAACAAGCAAAAGGTTTGGAAACTATTGCTTAGTTTCAACTCTCAACAGACCGATGGCAATGTGGTTTTATTTTTATTTTTATTTTTATTATTTTTTGTCAATTTCAGCAAATGACAGCGGAGAACTTCAAAGTGGTAGTTTTGGCTAGGAAACTCCTGGCGCTCCAGGAATCAAAACGCTCCTGACATCTACATAGTGATTTTAAAAATTACGGGGAAGCTAGTCCCCTTGAGAAACAAAATATCTCTCTCTGTAGGTTCCTACTGGTTTGAGATTTTTAAACATGTCAGTAAAAATATCACAAGACACGTCGTTCTAAACCAGGATGCTTCAATGCTAGCTTCTTTTTAAAGAATTGACATTCAGACAGACATATTCTTGTCAGACCTTTGGTATGGCTAGCTCAGTAATGCCTGCTCAACATGGTCTCTGGATGGGTTTTCCTGTCATCTGCTACCTGATATTTCAGTTAAAAGCACAGTGATTTAATATACCATAGGATTTTCTAGGAGCCAGCACAACATAGTGGTTTGAGTGTTGGAGACCAGGGTTTGATTTCCAGCTGAGCCATGAAAACCCACTGGGTGACCTTGGGCATGTCACACCCTCTCAGCCTCAGAATAAGGCAATGGCAAACCTCCACTGAACAAATCTTGCCAAGAAAACCCCATGAAAGGGTCACCTTGGGGTCGCCATAAGTTGGAAATGACTGGAAAGCACACAGCACACATACATGCCATGTATGAGCTCTACCACTATGGCTA
Organism: Urosaurus nigricauda; assembly: GCA_034509955.1. Taxonomy (NCBI): domain Eukaryota; kingdom Metazoa; phylum Chordata; class Lepidosauria; order Squamata; family Phrynosomatidae; genus Urosaurus; species Urosaurus nigricauda. Next base: position 160,492,177 of record JAOEGL010000001.1, on the reverse strand, counting down.
TGACTCCTGGAAGGTGGTGCAAGACTTGAATGTGCCACCTTCCCATACCCCTTGGCCAGGCTACTTTTTACTGACACATGTCTCTCTCTCTGATCAGGCAAGATTAATAAACTGTGTATTCATTCAGCTATACTGGAAAATCCAGACTGTGTATTGTATTCCACGGGTCTCTCTCTCTCTCTCTCTCTCTCTCTCTCTCTTTTTCCTCCTGTCATTCTAAAAAAAAAAAAAAGCAAAGCAACACTTTCCAAACTGGTTTGAAACATTTTTTTTCTTGAATTGCATTGTAATTTCATCACCAGATGTTTACTTGTAGATTTGGAAAGGACATGTACATTACAAATGCAATACTAGCATTGAGGAGTGATATATAATCTGTTTTGGTGAAAACTTCTTTGCATCTCCTGACTGAAGTACTGATGTTACTTCTGCAATCAGATAATTTTTTTCAAAATGATTAAAGTTCCACAAATAATCTGTTTGAGGGAGGATCCAGAACCTCAACCTAGGTACCTATTGAGATCTTTTCTTTTAAATAGAGATTTAAATAGGTAAACTTGGGGGGGGGGGGCTTTCTCAGCCAAATTGGGGCTGTGGCAACCTAACGCTGTGGCCCTGAGCCGGCCTTTCCAGGGTGTGAAAAGGAGCTGCAAAAAGCTGAACTACAACTCCTGTCATCTTAGCCAACATAGCCAATGGTGACGGATGATGAGAAATTGTGCTTCAATAGTACTTGGAGGGTTCCACGTTTTTCATTTATGACATAGCATGAATGGTCTGGGCACCAGTTCTGGGCACCACAATTTAAAAAGGATGCGGAGAAACTGGAGTGGGTCCAAAGGAGGGCGACTAAAATGGTGAAGGGTCTGGAAACCTTGCCCTATGAGGAACGACTTAGGGAGCTGGGGATGTTTAGCCTGGAGAAGAGAAGGTTAAGAGGTGATATGATAGCCCTGTTTAAATATTTGAAGGGATGTCATATTGAGGAGGAAGCAAGCGTGTTTACTGCTGCTTCAGAGACTAGGACCCGGAAAAATGGATGCAAGCTACAGGAAAAGAGATTCCACCTCAACATTAGGAGGAACTTCTGACAGTAAGGGCTGTTCGACAGTGGAACAGACTCCCTCGGAGAGTGGTGGAGTCTCCTTCCTTGGAGGTCTTTAAGCAGAGCCTGGATGGCCATCTGTCAGGAATGCTTTGATTGGGAGTTCCTGCACGGTGGGGGGGGGGTTTGGACTGGATGGCCCTTGTGGTCTCTTCCAACTCTATGATTCTATGGTCCAGGATTAGCTGGTATTCCTATACAGTCCTCAGTAAAATCCAAAGATGGTTCTTCCTCTAGTCTCCTTTATGAACTAATTAATTTAATCTCTTCTAACTATCCCATGCAGCTAGTGAGTAATCTAAATGTGTTGTAAAATGACTTGTTACTTAGATAAAAGACTGATGTTCACTCAATACCTTCACTCAGTTGTCAATATATTTATGAATTATATGTAAGTGACTCAGCCAAAGTACTCTCCTTTCTTGACCCTCCTTAGAATCCTGGAGTTGGAAGAGATGACAAGGGCTATCCAGTCCAACCCCCCTGCCATACAGGAACACAGAATCAAAGCACCCCTGACAGATGGCCATCCAGCTTTTTGTTTAAAAACTTCCAAAGAAGGAGACTCCACCACTCTCTGAGAGAGTATATTCCACTATCGAACAGCTCTTACTGTCAGGAAGTTCCTCCTAAAGTTGAGATGGAATCTCTTTTTTTGTAGTATGAATCCACTGCTGAGGATCCTATTCTCTGGAGCAGCAGAAAACAAACCTGCTCCATCTTTGTTATTAAACTTTTAAATAGATTGCAGTGGACAAAGGGCAAGCCACAAGTGGTGTGTGACTCTTGGACCCTGCTTTTTGCAGCCCTCCCATCTCACAAAGCCCTCAGGCACCCTATTTTTTAAAAAGTGGCATGAATTGGGGCACTTTCACTTGGAAATTTTACAGAAAGCCACCAAAACATAACATCATAAAACACCCTCAGCCCTACACAGCCACCCTCCCAGTACTTCCCAGAACCCTCAGATATCTCAGGAAGTGATGTGACATCCATTCTGGTCACCATTTTGTGAAGGAAACAGATGGCTTTTTGGGAAGAACTCGGATGTGGAAGTGTCATCAGAGGGTACTAAGCTGGCAGGAGGTTAGAGGGGGAAATTGGCGGTTGGCCTCCATGCAGTTGCTCAACTCTGTGTTAGAGGGAAGTGTTATGCAAAGTGGTGGTCCTTGGACCAGCGTTGGTCCCTAAGCCATTGGCTGCTGGCTCCTGCTGAGTTTCTAGGAAAGAAAGTAAGAACTGTAGCCAAGTAAGAACTATAGCGCAAATATTATGCTGGTCTCTGGCACACTGGGGATTACCAGTTACCTACATCAGATAGTCTGAAGGTTAGCCTTGCATCTAGTTCAGTGGGTTTAGGATCTGGAGGTTTTTGTTGCTGAAGGGTTACTCCAGTGACAGTGGTGATCTTGACTCTAGCAGAGATCCCTTCTGCACATGATTGGGACCTTTGAACTGGAAAACTAGGACCAGCGGTCCTTCTGCCGGTGGTCGCAAATATAAGTCCCCCTTCACTCTGAAAAGTGGGGCCTGATCCGGACCAATTACTTAAACCAGTCTGAAGAAAAGGGGATTAAATTACAGCCACCCTTGCCAATTTTCTGCTCTGAACAGTGAGAGGCAAAAAGAATGTAGAACTGATTTTAGCTTGTCCCCAATGAGGATTGTTCCATTAATACTAGTTATGTCAAAGATATGGTTTGTGTTTGAAAAAAATCAGCATATTCACAATGATATTGACAGACAGAAATAGTTTATACAGATTAGGTAAATTTGGTAATGTTTTACAGCTGTGAGCTGAAATGAAAAAAGGATTGCTTGACAAAAACTTCCTTGAACTACAAAAGTTATTTATTATTTACTTTTTTTATCTAAGGCACCACTTTTAAACATATTTTTGAATGGCTTTAGAAACAGCATTGTAATGCTAGTATTTCTTCTTCAAAGATCAGATTCCTAAATGGTTATCTTTTGTAGCGTTCCAATATTTTTTCAATATTTTGGAAAATTTATGTTTTCCAACATTTTTACTTAATAACACAAGCCAGTATTATTAAGACATTGAAAATAAACTCACTGTTAACATATATTTTTTTTTATCCAATTGGCTTACCCCTCAAAGCATTTAACCACAACTAACAGCAATATCTGTTCCAGGATCCCAAATACAGTGAGGGTCGTGAAAGAATGTCTTATACCAGCATTCAAATAGCAACTAAAGCTGGGGAAACTACCCCAGAGTCACATGCTGCTGTAAACCTGATTTCATTCAGACCTCAGTTTCATCCACCTTTCCAGGTACATATTCTCCCGTACAAGTATCCTTACTCCTAGTCTTTTTCTCCTCAGCAACCTTCTGAGAATTGCATCATCTTCTAGTTTGTATATACAGTGTGTGTGGCTGTACATGAGTGCAAAGGTAGATAAGTGTTACATGCCACAGATAGGGAAACAGTGCTAGAAGACCTTCATTGCAAGGAAACATAGGTAGGAGAATATTTTTCTTTACAGAAAATTTAAGTTCTCAATAAATAACAGGCACAAACTAGGTTTTCCCTGGTGTAACACAGCTGTGCTTTCTGTGATTCTATAAAGTGGCTCTGAACATTATTTAATTTAAAAAAAATTAGGATTTTTTTTTTACTTTGAGAAATATTAAGAAATGGCAGTCCCACTCTTGTAGTCTGAAATAGTTTTTTAAAAATTGTTTTTCTCTAGGATTCTAGTCTTAATAAGTTACATATGTTTTAGACCAGGCCATACTGACATACAGAGGTTACCACTTGATGCGGTTAATGTACAGTATGGTTTTTAACATTATCCCTGTCTGTTTGCATCCTGTGCCTAACATGGGAATAAAAGCCAGTGTGCTAATCTCCATAGTACACCTCTTCTATCCATGTGTTGCTCTTTTAACCATAAGGATGGCTATTGTTGTGGCACATTTTTTTCATCTTACCAATGGCCACGAAGTCTCAGGATGATGGAAGTTGTAGTCCAAGATATCTGGAAGCATCAAGGTGACAGGAACATGATCTGCATCAAAACTGTTGATTTGCAGGGAGGTTGTCTCACTTCATCTTGTTTTGAATGATGTGTCTTGAGCGTGTGTGGCAAATCCATCATGGTGATACTGAGCACTGCTTCAAGTATTAATCCTAGGTTTATTTTAAACCTTTTTGGAGGGGGTCACAGACCCATCTGAGAATGTAATCAGGGAGGGGAGGGGATGGATTGATTCCTCTGGAAAAAAATTTTAAACATAATTTTTAATGTAATAGTAAGAGAATCAAAGGGGGAAACATCATGTTCTATACATCCTAAAACTTAGCCAGGGATCCCTTATGGTTCATGGATCACAGGATAAACATCCCTCCTCTGGACTGCTCAATAAAAGGGGCTGTGTAGTTTCATACCACATCTCTTTCAGCAAACTTCATAGGACTGTTAGGAACAAAGTAGGAGCCAAAAAGACTTATGGGTTAATTTTTGCATACGTTTCATTTTAGTTTTAGATGTTTTAAAACAAAAATCTGTCTATGCCTCATAAAAATTTTCATCTCCATGGTGGCCATATACACAGCTGATTATAATTTTGCTAATAAAAGTGGGATTTTTTATTTTATTTTAATCAGTCACTGTTGATTCAGACGAAAAGCATTGATTATAAAGTCTTTTTTAAAATAACTGTTCATTGTAATGCATGTGAGGATGTGTTTTTAAAGCTTTTGGCTAGGTTTCAAGCTTACAGTGGATTTTCTTTTCATTTTCATATTTTAAACTGTAAACTAGATTAGCAAGATTCAAACCTGTTTGACAGATTTAAGCAAACCTTTACTAACCCTTACTTTAATATCATTTAAATCATATTATTAATACATGCTTGAGCCAACTGATTTTTGCTGACAGTTGGAAAGATGTTAGGAACCTTTTCACTCTTGGAAAATAGTCATGAGATACTGAACATTAAATCCGAGGGAACTTTATTGGGCACATCCTACCGCCTTTAGAAAACTGAAACATTTGGTCCAATAAAATCTGGACATTTCTGTGTCATAAAAAATCTTTATAGTATTTTGGATTGGTAAATCTGGAGAGGAATGGTAATTTGCTGCTGGAGTTATAACATTTCAAACTAATCTGCAAGTGAAGCAATGTTTATTGGACATCAGCAGTTTTTTGAACAATTAGGATTTAAATGAATTGGCTTGTCAAGTAAAATGTGGGGCAATTGGGGAAAGGACAATATTAGGACTGGTCATGTGATACAGTGTTTCCCCCAGATGTGTACATTTCAGAGTGTGATGAACACCCATTGATATAAAACACCACATAGAAAACTAGATGTCATGGAAAAGGGTCTAGTGTATCCTTTTCCCTTCCATGCTAGTTTTCTATATGTATAGATTTGTTTTTTATATAAGAAGATATTTAGACATGCAATTTCATTCAATTCCCATACAGTATCTTCATTTTAAAGTTATTCATTTTACTAGCAGTCTTCCCTTATTTGCTGCTGCTTGTCTGAACATTATTCTATCAACAAAGTATAGACTACATCTTGAAACACAAACACTGACTGAAAATGAAAAGGTCTCTGCACCCACTCCCTTTTTAGGTGATAGGAGCATCTCCCATAAAAATGATATACTGTATATGATATATACAGATAGCCCTCCTCATTTGTGACTATGACTTTTGCGGATTTGAGTGTGTATTTGATTAATATGTTTCCTTAGGAATCTTTAGGTCCTCCAATACAACTGTGCTGGAAGTTGACCATAGAGTGGCTTTGGCGATACTTATCACATGTTGTCTCTTGCATCCCCCAACTATGCATGGGGCATCCCTTTTAAATGAAGGGGGAAATCTGTCAGTGAACTGCCAACAGCGCACGCCCCCATGTGTGAAATGTCCCTGCTGAGGCAGTCACATTTTTGACAGTCATATAGTGTCAGTGTCCCCTGCTTTCCTCTTGTCCTCCTTCCCCCTCACTATTCCCAGCAACCCGATTACCTTTCCCACATTTCTTTCTTTAAAACTTTTTTTACAAACATTGCTATAGTAGACTGTGTGAGTTAACTGTGTGAGTTAAAAGAAAAATAAATTAAACTAAAATTTAAAAATAGAAATACCAGAAGGCATTCTGCATAGAGAATAAGGGGGGGGGGGCAGGGCTAAAAGGGTCTCAAGAACAAAGCACAATGGTAGCCCCAGCCCCAACCATGTAATTCTGAAGATGTTGGGGCTCTGAATGTGGTATGTTTCCATTTATTTTCCTGATGTGACTGCTGCAAGAATGGGGCTTATGTGGTAAATCCCTAAATGTCTTGTTTGCTGCACGGAAATGGCAAAGAAAGAACATAGGGATGTTGTCAAGCGCTGGGTAGGCCATAACCCTTGACAGGAGAGCTGTGTTTGGCTTGGTAAGTCTCATATCCTTCATATCATAAGCCTGTTATGAAACGAACTGTTTCTCTACCTGGAGTAGACAGGAAGACCCATGCTGGATCAAACCAGAGGCCTGTCATCTCCAGCATTTGGTGCTCACAGAGGTCAAGCAATAGCCCACAAGGAGAGATGAGCACAGTAGCTACCACTTACCCACATTTCCATTGAGAATTGTTTCTAGGTTTGTGGGTATCTTTTTTCTAGAGGGGTGGTGCAAAGAATGCTGTCTGAGAGGTGACACAAGTTGTTCTTGGACATATAGTAGGGTCTTCTTATCCACTGGCTTGCTATCCATGGATTTGAGCTTCCACGAACAGAAAGCCCCAATGGTCTAAATCAGGGGTGGGGAACCTACAACCCTCCAGGTTTTGATGAACTACTATTCGCATCATGCCTCACCACCAGCCAAGCTGAAGGAAGTTTTAGTCATGCTCATGAGAGCTTGATTGTAGCTACATTTAGGCAGTGTTCAGCTATCTAGACATTGTTGGACTGTAGTTCCCATCAGCTGTGGTTAGTTTTGCCAACAGGAGGTTCTGTCCAACAACCTCCAGAGGACCATACTTCACCCATGTTTGCTGTATATCATTTTATGAGCACAACACAGTACCTTTTTATATAAATAAGAATGAAAGGTTCAGTGTATGATACTTGCACTAGGTCCATGTGCTGGAGAGTTCTGCTGCATAAACCCTAGGAAAAGAACAGGAAGTTCATAGGAGGGCAAAATAATACTTATTAAATTTTATCTTTATGGTTCTGAATACATATGTTTTTAAAAATGCTCCTTTTGCCACTGATGTTACTAAAATTTAGTTTCATGTTTGCAACACTTTAGGGGAAAAAATATCCTGTTACGGCTCTTTAAAGACAACAATCTCCGCTTCAGTGGTTACTTCACCACCTTGTTTTTGCCTTTGCAATCAGACAGGTCTAGTCCATGCTTGCATTTGGGCTGAGCAGTCATATATGAAGAAAATGTAAATAGAAGTGCAAGGTGAGCACAGTAAAAAAACAAATCCAGAGTGAGTATTCACTAATGACAGCAACAGGCACAGTGGTATGTAACATGAGCTCTTACTCTTGGCTATAATCAAGGACATATGCTAGGTGCTTTCACATATTGTTGAGGCCATACGTTTAAAACCTGTAAGCAGCAGGAAATAAGATGTCATGGTTGTCATTTACTTTTATATTTGAGCCTTCTCTCTTATATTTTATTTGTCTCTCTCCTTCATCTCTTGCCCACTTTACTTAGCCTGCATAGTTCTGGACTACACGGCCAAGCCTTACATCATCACCACTCCAAGAACTGGCTCTGGGGGAAGCAAAAATAAACATGGTCCATCCTGGCAGCGGAGAACAGAATGTCTGCCAAATTCCCAACCTCCGCTGGCTCGAGGACCTGACTTCCCAGACTTATTTCCCAGCTCTGATTTGGAAAGAAATGTTATTTATAATCTGTTATGCATTAGCCCTCAAACATGACTGCTGCAGCACTAATTGCAATATGTTAGAATTTCTTTTTTTTTTAAAGGTGAGTCCTCTCAGGGACACCACAATAAATTAAATGCAGTATACCAAAATGTATGGTCCCTCAAAAAGATAAATCCTTAAAGGTTTTTTTTTTGAGGGGGGGGTATTGTCTGCCTTCAAGTCATTTCTGAGTTATGATGACCCTAAGGCTAACCAATCACAGGGTTTTCTTTGTAAGATTTGTTCAGAAGGGATGCATAGGCTGAGAGGAGCATGGCTTGTCCAAGGTCAATCAGTGGATTTCTGTGGCTAAGCAGGGATTCAAACCCTAGTCCCTCAGTCTAACCCTCAAACTTCCATATCATAATGGCTTTTTAAAATAGATTAATGTTAGCTTTTAAAAATAAGAAACAATAAAGTATTTATGAAGATTGCAGTGGCTTGCAGGGTCTTGGACGGCACTGGTTAACATCATTTTTCCATTCTCTGATATTTGTGTGGAATTAATAATTTTGCTTTGAACTCTTATTACCTTACTTGCTTACTTATCATAGACAGACCTTTGGTCTCATCCAGCAAGGTGATTTTCATCTTTTTTATGCTGCCGCATCACTGCCATTTTTCCAGTATCTATTTAGTTCTACTGCAAACTTGTAAACTTGCGACATGAGGTTTTAATATGCTAATGTTTCAGTTTAAAAAAAATATTTCATTCTTGCTATATTCTGCTGAAAGCCAGGTTTGAGCACTGGACTAAGACTCTGGAGACCAGTTCAAATCTCCACTCAGAGACCTTGGCCAAATCACAAACTCTCAGCCTCAGAAGAAACCGAATACAACCCCTGTCTGAACAAATCTTGGCAAGAAAATCCTGTGAGAGGTTCACTTTAGGGCTGCCATAAATCAGAAATGACTTGAAGGCACACAACAATGCTAATGCTAGTTTGGATTTATGGCATGACAATAAAGCACACTATCCAGACCTCCTTGCTTAATTTAAAAAACACCAAAAAACTTTCAACATATTCTTCATCACATGCCAATCTCCTGAGCTAATTTAACTGGTAGGTGATTATAAATGAAATTTATAATCTAATATTTTATTGGTTTAGGGATGTAGACTATTCTGACTATTTATATATATGGTATACAGGTGGTTTGGGGGACATGTGTCACTTTATTTGGCCTATTTCGGGTCTCTGTTTCCTATTTTCTCACAAGAAAGCCTCTTCCAGAATTGAAACTTCTGCTTTCCTATGTTCACACAAGGATGTCTCTTCCAGATTTTCAACTCCTGCTTTCCCACTTTCTCACAAGGAAGCCTCTGACAGAATTTAAACTCCTGCCTCATTCTGTTTCCCAAGTGGCTTGGTGGCAAACGGGTTTAAAATCTGGCAGAGGCTTTGTGATGGGAAGGTTGAGAAGGTGGGAAATAAAGTCAGGAAAGGGTCTAAATTCTGGTAGAGCTTTCCTGATGGGAGGGAGGGAAACAGTGCACAAAGAATGTCTTTCTCATGGTTGAACCTTGTCACCCTGGTAATCTGAAATGTTAAATAATGATTTGAGCATCCATGTTTTTTGGTATCCATAGGGGGTTCTGGAACCAAATCCCTGCAGATACAGTACTGAGAGCCTATTGTATTCATAAATAGGGGAAAGAAAAGCCCAAGTGATAAAAGAGAGTGTTGTCTGAAAATACTCAATGTTTATAAGGTTTGTGTATTTTTAAATGAATTTCAGTGTTTCTAATGTTTAATATTTCCAACTTGTGTGAATTGTATAATTGTATTTATCTGACTGCATCTGATAGTCCTGATGAGGAATCTGTACCAAAGACAAGAGACCACCATCAGAACAGAATTTGGAAAAACAGAGTGGTTCCCAATAGGCAAAGGGGTCAGGCAAGGCTGCATCCTATCACCCTACTTCTTTAACTTGTGTGCTGAAAACATCATAAGAAAAGCAGAATTAGAATCAGGGAAAAAAAGGGGGGGGGGACTGAAAATAGGATGAAGGAATATTAACAACTTATGATACATGGATGACAACCTAATATTAGCAGAAGACATTAAGGAATTAGAACAAAATTTTAACTGTATTTTGTTTTTATATTTTACTGTGCCCCACCCCAATTGCTTGTTCAGAGGGGCGGGTTATAAATAAAAAAATTTATTATTATTATTATTATTATTATTATTAGTTAATAAGGAAGGTCAAAGATGAAACTGCAAAGACAGGTCTGATATTGAACATAAACAAAAATAATGACCACAGAAGAAATACACAAATTCATTCTAGACAATGAGGAATTGAAATAGTTAAAGAATTCCCATATCTAGGCTCAAACATTGACCAGAATGGAGACTGCACTCAAGAAATAAGAGGAAAGGGAATGAGAAAAGCAGAATTAGAATCAGGGGAAAAAAAGGGGGGGGGGGGACTGAAAATAGGATGAAGGAATATTAACAACTTATGATACATGGATGACAACCTAATATTAGCAGAAGACATTAAGGAATTAGAACAAAATTTTAACTGTATTTTGTTTTTATATTTTACTGTATTTTGTTTTTATATTTTATTCTCAACCTCTCTGCTCAGGTCCTACGGGCTCAGGGCTGTGCTCGCCTGGGTTGAGTCTATTCTTCTGGTATGTCATCTTCTCTTTCTACTGCCTCTACTTTTCCTAGCATTATTGCCTTTTCTGGTAACTCATATCTTCTCATGAGGTGGCCAAAGGTATGAAAGGAATGGACAAGATACTGAAGAGAAAAGACATACAACTGAGCACTAGAGTGAGAATCGTCTAGGCCATTTTATTCCTAATTATCATAAATGGATGCAAGAGCTGGACAGTGAAAGAAGCAGACAGAAATAAGATCAACTCATTTGAAATGTGGTGCTGAAGAAGAGTACTTAGGATCCCATAGATAGCCAAGAAGACAAATAAGTGGGTTCTTGAACAGATCAGACCAGAGCTCTCCTTGGAAGTTAAGATGATCAAGTTGAGTCCATGATACTTTGGCCACATAATGAGAATTGGCCACATAATGATCACTAGAAAAATAATAATGCTAAGAAAGGTAGAGGGTAAAAGGAAGGTCACATGTAAGATGGATAGACTCAATCAGGGGAGTTATGATCAAGGGCTTGCAGGATCTGGGCAAGACAGTGGAGGATAGAGATTCTTGGAGATGTCTCATCCATAGGGTCTCCATAATTCGGAGTTGACTCAAGGGCAGCTAACAGCAAGAAATTTTAATTTATTATATTTATACTTGTATTGAAGATTTCATATAGTTGAAATCTGTATTGTTTTCAAATATGTTGCATCAGCCTTGAGTCTAATTATTGCAAGAATGGTGGGATATAAATGGGAATAAATAAATAAATAAATATGTACACTCCACATATTCAGCATTTACATGAATGTGTAGCAAAACCCCATGATACTTGGAGGAATTACCACTTTCTGAGAAGATGGCTGAAGTTTCAGTGAGAAGGTGGCCACCTTAACAGAACAACCAGAGAGAACACCAACCATTCATTATATAAAATCCTATACGCCCCCTAATTGTCACATTTATTAGTGTTTTGATCCATTTAAAACCTTCCATTATACCTGAAGTTGTGTGACACTGAGAGAAGCTTCAAAAACTTGACAAGCCACTTTTAAAACAACTAGATTTTGTCATTCTAGAATTCATTGCTTAGAGAATTTCCTAGCATCTAACGCTGCCATTCTATTTATTAATTTCAGACTGTTTTTTCTTTACAGAAACCACTAGTGATGAAAGGCAGTAGTGGGAAAAAATGGCTGTTTTCCTTCATTATATCCCAGTTTCCTTTACTTTCTCTGTTGGACCTAGTTTGAAAACATTAATGGCTGTTTTGGTTTTAAAACAGATAGAGTCTAATACTTATTTTTGCAACAGGCATGCTGGCTAATAAAGCCCTTTTTATTCATCCTTAGTATTGTCTCTTTGTGAAATTCAGCTTTATCTAAGAACCATGCTGAAATGCATCATACACTGTAATTTGTGACCAAAGGAAGAATTTTGATATTCAGATTTTTAAGCAATATGTTAAATTAGCAATTGAATAGTTTATTGTCTGTGCTGGTTTTTTATATTTTTATCAGATTATTTCAGAATTCAGATAGTGTTCTACGGATAGAATTATAAAATAATTTCAGGATAACTTTAGGATAACCTGTAATGACTATTTTTAAAGAAAGGATACAGTTTAGAAGCACTCACATAAATACAACAAATGTTACCGCTTTCCAGTTAAATTAATCTCATTTTAAAGTATAATGCACAGTCTGATCCTCTATATGTTTAGAATTTGTTTATTGTGTTTTCTGCAGGATGTTCGTGTGCTTAGATTTATGATTACATTGATTGGATTTTGTGATATGTCTACATCCTGGATAGACAGACTTCACACTTGCAGGACCTGCCTTGTTGTTGTTTTTACCAAAACTCACAAGATCCACCCATTGGACACTGATGGAAAAAACGTACACTTAGGCCTAAATCGAGTTATTACTTGATTTATTCCAGTGATAGTAGACCCAGTGAACCAACGAAATTTTGGTAAAACAGCACATCTATATTTTTCATTATTACAACAGGTCTTTTTGCAGCCAATAACTCGATTTAGGCTTCACAGTACAAAAAAAGTCCAGGAATTTTTTCTGAGTACCAGAACTACATAGCAATTATGATTTTCTACCCCAAAATTCATTAATGGATAGCACCAATTCTCTTCCTTTCATCAGTATTAATAGGTGGCACAATATTACTGCCACTGTCAAAGAATTCAGAAATACCTCTCAATCTAGTGATAATCATCCAGAGATCTCCTGATGCATCCAATTCTACAGTCTTCGCACAGTTAGGGAACAAGAATTGCATTCAGATCCTTCTATGAAATAAGGCCACATATAGTTAACTCAGATTGTTAAAGGTGTAGAAGATAGTTATAAGGCAATGCTTTGGCAAAGGCTGGTCATCAACCAGAAATGACAGGATCCATTGGCATGGAGTGTTCCAGGGATATTAGCACTGGCTATCTGCTTCTTTATTTAGAAGGGTAACATTCAATTTGTCACACTCAATTCTTCCTCTCTCTTAGCCCAGTGGCATCTCTAGGGACACCAGGTGATACCTTTTGGAAGAAACAGGCTGTGGTTTTCACTTGTGCCCCTTTAAAATGCTGTAGAGATGGTGTGAGTTGGGTGAGGCTCAGTTGGAGGAGAAAGACTTGTTTTTTTAAATTAAATTTTAAAATTTAAAACATATATATATATATATATATATATAGGTTTTTAAAATTCTTCTAACATTTTCTTTCAAAGCATCAAATCTTACAAAATGTTTACTTTAACAACATGAAATTATGTACTTGTAAGTACATTTAGGCATATGATGTTGTAATTTAAAGACACAATTTTAATTTAGTCACTTGTTTTATGTCACAACTGTTACCATTTCATTCAGTGATATAAGTGAATTGTGATTTATGGGTAACATTATTACTCTAAGGATTCTATATGGTGTATGAATCTAATTACTATGGATTCTATATGGTTTGGTAGGAGAGGGGTTCATTGGAGAGTGACACCATGAGTTATGGCTGTTGAAATAGGAACAAAATCTATAGCTTGAGCCATTATAGGGTTAATAACCATTATAAGGTTAATGGTGAGCTATTGAGATAGAGATGATCTTCAGCTGTGTGTATTACCCTAATCAGCTGTTGAGCCTTCATAAGGCTAGCTATGGTTTGTGATTCCCTTTCTCCTTGTCTCTCACACTCTTAGCCTCTTTTTTGTTGCATTTTATTTTGGGCTACTGTACTTGCTTCACTGTAGTTTCTGTTAATTGATGTATTTGCTATTTTGAGTTATTCTGTTTGTCATTGTTACAATGGTTCATTTTGTATCTTTTGCATACGTTAGTTTTGAATACTTTTGTTGTATACATTGTTTTAAGCAGAAATAGGTCAAAATTATTTATAGTACCTTTTGCTTTTGGCCTTTTAAATTTTAAATTTCTGGTGTCCCCAGGTAGCATTTTCCATTCCCCTCAATATTAGAGAGCCACATACCCCAACACCCCACTCAATAACACTGAGGTTCCCCTGCAGTTGAAAAATCTGTCCTCCCAAGAGAGTAATTCTTGGCTACAAATCCTTTTAAAGTCTGACCAGTCAAACTGTGTCCCCAAAAGCTGCTGAGGTATACAGTACGTGATTTTGTATGTCTAATTTATAATTGTATGTACAGCACTGTGTAAATTTACAGCGCTATATAAATAAAATTAATAATGATTAATAATAATAATAACAATAATAACAATAATAATTTTGGCCAAATTTCAGGGGAGTTGTTGAAGGGCTGCAAGGCCTTCTTGGTAGTCACCTCCAGTTGTAAAATTGTGTTCCAGAGGATGTTTACAAGTATTCTTTAAAGAGTCACCAATTTATCTTGTTCTGTAATTAAGTTAGGATTCTATTGAGGCTGTTGTGTACCTAGTATGGCCTGAATATAATGCTTAATCATTATAATTGCTTTTCTTATTGGGTTTATTGGTTTATTTATTTTTCAAAGGTCTGTTGTAATTGGTCTTGGCTTTGCCCTTATATGCAGTTTATAAATGCTTTAATGAATGAACAAATAAGCAAGCTAAAATATGAAGGGCTTAAGCCACTTGTGTCATAGAAACTAGGGAGGGGCTTCAGCTTTGCATGTGGAATGTAGCAGTATCTCAGCTCAAAAGTTCTGCGGTAGAAGGATTGGGTTTATGTTTAAAGACCTTGGAGAGATGCTGGCAGTCAGTAGATTGTAGAAAAGCCAGTGATCTGCCTTAACCAGTGGCATCATATTTTTAATAAACCCAACATGGACAGTAGTTCCTAGTGCAAACTGTAAACAAACTTTCACAATAATGCAAATTCCAGTACAGCAAAATAACTTTACATTTATGTGTGTGTGTGCGCGCGCGCACTTTCAGTTTTCCGTTAACTTATGGCAACCCCATTAATTTTTCACAAGGCTTTCTTAGGCAAGGGATACACAGAAGTGGTTTTGCCAGTTCTTCCCTCTGAAATACTGTATAGCCTGAAGCTGTGGTTCTCACATGGTGGAATGGGATCTCCAGGGGATGCACAAGAGACGTGCTCAAGGGAGGTACAAAACTTGGAGGCCCTGATCCCTCCTTCACTCCTCTTATCAAACTTTTTTATGTGTGAAATTTACACATGGGTCGAGTCAAAGATTGAATTTACTTAAATACATCTCTTCTAATTTGAATGTTGTTACTTATAAAATGTTAAAAATATGAATGTGTGAATGAAACTGTGCATGCTAAACAAACAAAATATTTTTATTCATACACTTTGTCATAGTGAGGGGGGATGATAATCCACATATAGATGTAAATGTAGGGTCTCAAAGGTAAAAAGTTTGGGTACTACTGGTGTAAAGCACCTGCTATTCCTTAGCAATATTTGGATGCTAATATTAATGTCTTCTATTTGTCCACTTCTCCTCCCAAGTTTGCTGCCTACAGATGCGGTTTCTGTTATGTCAGACAATATGCTTTTATAACTCTGGCCTTCAGCACACCCACAAGCTATCTGTTTGAAGATCGAAATTGTCTATTATTCTTGAAGATAAGAGATTTCTCACCTTACCCCACTTCCCCTGCCTCCCTGAAATAAGTCAAGGTGAGATGTGGCATGTGGTCATAGCTGTGGTTTCAGTGGAATTCACTTGAGGCAGAGACTGATTCACTCTGGGTTTCAAAAGAACTGCAGTGGTTTGTAAAAACAAATGTGCTTGTTGTCTTACTAATATATTAGCTAGCTTATGGACAATGGGCATATCTATTTTCTTCCACAATATTAGTAGATAGATGACAGGATATATAATCTCATGCAAACTAATTTTTTGTTAACCTTTTCTGTTGCATGTTCATGAGTCAGCTCCTCTAAAAGCACTCTTTTCTAATAGCTGCATGAGTCAGTTCTTTATTTTGGGAGGCATTTGGGCACAATGCCTTCTGGGGATTGAGCTCCCTGACTGGATTCCACACCCATACATTTTGCATTTGTCTTGGTATTCACACATGCAACCAGATAATTCATAGCTATTAAGGTCTGTTCCTAGGCACTTTATTCCATGCATCTGAGCAAGAACACCTAAGTTTATGAAAGCTTATGCTACATAGTAGAAAAGAAATTTGGAAGAGTGATGTTATATACGCTGTCCTTGGCTAGACTTACCTATGCCAGATATTGGAAGAAAGAGGAAATGCTACCTATAGAAAAATGATTAATAAAACCCAGAGAAATGATGAAAATGGATATTCTTACTGCACTACTGCAGGATAAACCAATAGAAGTGAGAGAGAAAGAGTGGTGGTTAATAAGAAAATATTTGGTTAAGATATGGATAAGCTTGGAAAGAACAGGACTATAAAGTATAGAAAAATAATATAATTAGATTTCTTAGTTATTGGGAGAGATGGAATAAGAGAAGAAAGGATGAAAGAAAAAAATTAAATAATAGATAAATAGAAAATGAAAGTAAAAGGGAATATTTAGAAATCTCAATAATAGTATGGAGAAAAAAAATAAAGTCTGGAAAATTATATAGTTAAAGGGGAATACAACCTATAAGGAAGTTATGTTATTTGTTGTTTGTGAGAGTAGTTAGAACTAGTGATGTAACTGTTGTGTTATATATTATAAGTGTTATGTATGCATATGTCTATGTCAGTTTTTAAATAAGTTTTGAAATGCAATAAAATATGTTTTTAAAAAGAAAATGTATGCTACCAACTTCTTTCTCTCAGTCTCAAAGTTGTTAGTCTCAAATTTCCCCTTGGGATATCAGTATATTCCAGACTAATACAGCTGGCTATGTCTTCAGATTCCTTGGCCCATTTTAGATGGGCACTTTGTGGCGTCTTAAGGGTTAGGGAGGGCGTCTTTAGAGTTAGGGAGGGCGTAGCTTTTACACCCTCCCTAGGCCTAAAGCGTATAGACACCGCCATTTAAAGATGGCGGCATCTATACGGAGGCACTGCAAAGGCGTCATCACGTGCTCAGCGTTTTGACACGCTGCGCACGTTGTGACGCTTTTGCGGTGCGGGAGGGCACCAATTACGCCCTTCCTGCGCCGCAAAAAAAGAGCTCCAATCCGGAGCTCTTTTTTTGCAGCAGGTCTTTGCCGCAGCCTTTAAATGGCCGCGGCAAAGACCCAGGGAGAAAGGGGCCGTGGCGGCGGCCCCTTCCTCCCTTCAGCCCCGCCGAGGGAAGCGGGGTGCAGCGGGTGCCCAGAGTGCCCGCTGCACCCCGCTTGGAGGCCGCGGGGAACCGGCAGTTTGCCGGTTCCCCGCGGCCTCCAAAAGCAGCAGGATGAGGCCTCTGTGGCTGCCCATGCGGCAGCCTAGGCCTCATCTCGCCGCTAGAAGGGGCGAATATGGACCGCCCCTTTTGGGCGGTCTAAAAAGCCCCCTTATTGCCAGACAGCAGGCCAAGTACTGAGATGGCTTCTCAGCAAGGGCCTGGCTATGTCAAACCTATGTCTTGTCCATATAGTTTTTTCCCTTAATTTTCAGGGAAAATGTTATCTTGTGAAATGATACAAGCGCCAGTTGTTGTTCTGACATGATTAATCTCTTATCAGAATGTTTTTTTTTTTCCTTTTTACTGTATATGGGTCTTTAAGCTGTTTGCTGACTTCAATTTCATAGGGTTTTCTTAGGCAAGGAGAAATCAGAGGTGGTTTGCCATTGCCTTCCTCTGAAATATATCTTACAGCACCTAGTACTGTATTCCTTGGAAGTCTCCTTTTCAAATATTAACACAGTAATATTCTGAAATCTTTGGTTCATCACCAAAGTGGGTTCAGTGACCGACTAGTGGATATTCTTTTCTATTCTGTTCTGGTTCATGTTCTCACCTTTGACAGTATAACAGTACATCTTCCTTAATTAAGGGGTAGCAGCAGCCTGGGTGTGTAACTCCTGGGCTGTGGTAAAAGAAATAGCTAAACCAGATCCTAGCTACTGATGTAATTCAGCTTCCCAAGTTTCAGACAAGGACGCACACACCTCTTTGTGATTTGAGTCATCAGGAATAGCTGCAAAGGATCTCTCTAGCAAACCTTAACAGTACTGTAAAGATCAGTTTACAGTTGGCTTTATGGTAATCTGTCATCTCTCTAATCTTCAGATATAGTTTACTTTCTCACAACTCCTCATTTGTTCCTTTATTCCAACTGTTTCACTATATCATTTGGTGTAGCTTCACGTATTAGGCAAATAAGTGCTTTCACAGAGTTGAACTATGGAAATTTCTCCTACAGTGTGCTACCTGCTTCCATCACTTAGGGGGATATCTTCTCTATATACAGGTATACACATCACTGTATTGGAAATGAAACACTTTTAGTAGACTAGGTACTATTTTCAAGGGCTAAATTTCAATTTCTTATTTTGGATTTCTTTTTTTTTTAATTTATTATGACTTTTCACTTTCTGCATCATCATCCATCCTAATACATTCTCAGTTTTCAGAGTGGCACTCCTTATATAGTCAAAGTACCACCATCTAGTCACAAGAGAGCAGTATCTGCAGGTTTGAGACAAACCAGAGATTTCCAGAAGTACAAATATCTTGAGGGGTTAAATAAAAGTTAAATGGGGAAAAACTCAAAACCATCCCAGTGAGGACTGAGCATACTCAGTGGACACAGAATATGTACTATTGGAAAATGTAAACCAGATTGAAAAGATAAGGAATAAAGCTGAATATCTTCGGAGAGAGCATGGATGGTAGGGTCAAAACACTGAATAGGAACATTCTGCACTTCAACATTTTATTGGTGTTCCTACATACTTGGAGGGCCATACATGTGAGCCAGCATGGTGTACTGGTTTCAGTGTTGGACTAGGTCTCTGGAGACAAGAATTTGAATCCCAGCTCAGCCAGGTAAATCCACTTGGTGACCTTGGGCAAGTCATACACTCTCAGCCTCAGAGGATTGCAGTGGCAAAGCCCCTCTGAAGAACCATGCCAAGAAGACCCCATGATAGGTTTGCCTTAGGGTTGCCATAAGTTGGAAACGACTTGAAGGCACACAACAACAGCCACAGCCTGCATACTAGGGCCTGTCCGAACTATTTTTTTAAAAAATCAAGATACCTTGCTGCAAAAAGCTTCACCCACTGAAACTTCCTAGAAAAACATTTTTCAATCCACCTGTTGATCTCTAGTTGTGGGGAAGTGAGGGAAGATGAAAGAAGTTGGGTAGGCAATTTGGCAGACACACATTCAAATTTCAAAATGCTATAGAAAATTGGACAATGAAACAGCGTTTTTGTATCTTTGTTCATGATGGACTCTGAAGAACTGAATCGGCATGCCTTTTTTCAAAGATCAGTGTTTCAAAAATCATATTGCTATAGCATAGCCTTGTTATCCCCCTCCCATCCATAGTACAAGTAAGATTCAAAACTGTCTGAACTGCTTGAAAAATTGTGCTTTTTGTTGCAATCTATCCTCAAATAAAAAGAACCCATCTTTTAGGTAGGAATAAAATAGCCCCCCCCCCCCCCCGCAGAATTGGATATTTCATGAAAAAGAAAACAATATCTGTGTTATTGTTTCTTAAACTCTGAGGACATGGGTAATAGATAGAGCAATAAACGGGAATTTTTCCTCTTGTCTGTTTTCCCCCATATTTTTATTTTGGTATTTCGATCTGTTCTACATTGTAAATATTCATTAATAATTTAGCTCTTCACCTTCAACCCCCATGTTTCACTGGCTTATCTGTCCTTTCCTGTTCATTCATTTCCATTCCCATTTTTCTTTATTTTATTCAACCTTCACTACTAGATTAAATTATTATAACAGGGTTAAAGGTACACCCACAAGTCACTGGAACTCTTACATTTTATCTTAAAATAAAATGATCTATATCCCGGGAATATAACTATCAGACCACATCTCAAGGGCTGTGTACACAGAAGGGAAAGGCTGGGTTAAGGGCGGTCAGGGTATAGGGTCCATATTACACATAGCCTGGCTGTGTTCCCGGGTGGCATGATTGTGCACGCCACACCACACAGCCTGCAATGTCATGCTGCTCCTCTTGTACTGTGGAATTACGTTCTTAGGCAGTTATATGGGCTCCACCAATGTAGGGACACTGCTGGTGGCAAGTTGAGAACATCTTGATAGAATCATAGAGGATTATCACACTTGAGGCTTACCATGCCTAAATCGCCAGTAAAACACTGCAGAAACGCATACGTGTGATAGCCAGTCGCACTTCTGAAGCATCACTGAAGTGTTCCCTCTCCTCTCCCATCGTCAAAGTGTTTGCAGAGCAGCCATTTCTTCAATAACGGGAACTTACATTGTGAAGAAATGGCTGCTCTGCTAACGCTGTGCTGACAGGAAAGGCAAAGGGGACACAACTGGCTATCGCACCTTCGCACTTCTGGAGCATTTTGCTGGTGTTTTAACTATGGTAAAACTCCATGTGCTAATCCTAAGAGAGAAGAGACTTAAAGGGCCTTCCAGTCCAGCCCCCTGCCATGCAGGAATACATAATCAAAGCATTCCCAACAGATAGCTATCCAAACTCTGTTTAAAAATCTTCAAAGAAGGAGATTGTTCTAAACTTTGAGACAGCATATTCTATTGTCAGACACTCTTACTGTCAGGAAGTTCTCCTAATGTTTAGATGGAATCTCTTTTCCTATAGTTTGCATCCATTGCTCTGTGTCCTAGTCTCTGGAACTGCAGAAAACAAGCTTGCCCCATCCCTGGAATATCACTCTCCTCCAGATATCCTCCAGCTTGTCAACCTCCCTCTTCTTAAATGGAGCATCTTGAATTGGACACAGTATTCTAGGTGAGGTCTGAACAGAACAGGATACAGTGGCACTATTATTTCCATTCACTTAAACACTGAACTCCTATTGATGAACCCTAGGATCATGTTGACTTTTTTAGCTGCTGCATCACACTTTGAGTCATACAGATGCAGTGGTGGTAAGAAATAGGATCAGAAAGACAGCAGTGGTGGCCACAAGAAGCAGTGATGAGTGGCTGCTTAGATAAAAGATCCTTGATGCTGAGGCACTCTGGGAGAGATGACAGTGGCTTGTGAAACAGGGCAGATAATAGGCCCAGTCATCTCTTTTTTAGTGCCTTGGCTCCAAAGAATTGCCCTTCCCCAAGCCAGGCGCTTGGAAGCAAGTGGGTTAAAGCTTGACATTTTCTATTCCTGTGGCTGCTGCTCTTTTTCCTTCCTCCTTGCACAAGCAAGGTCAAGTGTAACTATTAATACGACAGTGATGCTAGCATAGCATACCAACAGGATTCTAGCCTTAACTAATTTATGAATCAGCATGTTGCACTGCAAAGTTTGTTGAAAATACAGTGTGGAAAATTCTGTATGTGCTCTATCTAAATGGGACAGCTATACACAAGGATAGTGAGCAGAAGGAGCAGGAAGGACCAGAATGAGAATCACAGGAGTGGAAAGCTCTACACAAATTTTTAGTGTTCAGTCTTGTGCTGAACAAGGAGCCTTGGTGGTGCAGCGCTTAAATGCTGGTACTGCTGCCACTAGGTTGTGAGTTCAATCCCAAGGGCTCCAAGGTTGACTCAGCCTTCCATCCTTTTGTAGGTTGGTAAAATTGAGTGCCCAGTTTGTTTGGGGCAATTAGCTTACAGACTGTAAACCACTTAGAGAATGTTTCAGTGATAAGTGGTATAGAAATATAAATGCTAAAATGCTATATTAACATTTTATAAATCAGTGTTACATTGAGCTTTTCTATCAGCATTGCACAGAGTGAGGACAAGATAGAGCACTGATCTTTAAACATTGCTTCTGTGTCTTCAGGACTGGAATTGTCATGAATTCAGTAAGAAAGCTGATTTTTCAGTTAAGATCCCACTAATTAATGGGAAACAATTGCAGTAATAACAGCAGCAGTAATGCAGTTATTTGGCTTAAGGGTCAATACTGGACTTGTGATATACTTGCTTTTAGAAATTTTAGGATTTGGTGGAAACCTGACTCTGTCAATGGAATGTAAAGCATGCTACTCCCACCATTTCCAACAACAATAATAAGGAAGTGTAATATTTCTGATAGTAGAACAGATGAAATGAGTCAATATTTTGGGACACAGAAAGAGAAATACCAGCATGAAGGAGAAGCCTGCTTGCATTAGATCGTATACTTCTACTGCCCCCTCCCAGCTTCTGACATCCAACGACCTCTTTAAATTGATTTGTTCTTAGCAAACTTTTACTAGTTGCTTCTTCCATGGCTACATCCAACATCATGTGCAAGGACTTTCAATCCCATAATGGGACTTGCCTTTCTCCTTTGCACTGCTTGCAACTCACGTGATCCCTGAAACCAGTGACCTTTATGTTTTGGTGAATGGTAATTTCTGCTTGATGCAACACCATATTTCCTGTGCAAGGAGCCTCCTTGGTGACATGTTTTTAACTATCAAGACTCTGTCTACATTACAGTGTTACAATAGTTTGATACCACTTTAACTGTCAAGTCTTCATCCTTTGGAATTCTGGAATTTGTTTGGTGAGGAACTGAGAATTCTTTACTGCATGGAAATTGAGAAGGTAATAAGTCATTTGAACTACAAATTCCAGAATTTTGTAGGATGGAGCCATGATAGTTGAAGTGGTGTTTCTGTAACTGTAACTATCACTGTATATACATGTATCTAAACCCTTTTCTTCAAGTACAGCTGTTGACAACTGTCAAAGAAGTATTTTCTTGTGTCATTAGCAATAAGAGCTGCATATATTTTAAATGTACGCCATAATTTACCATTTATTGCCTAGGACCAAAAGATATTGACAGTACATCTCATTTTTAAAAGACCAATAATTTTAAACAAATCATTGCTGTTAAGATTCTCTTTCTGTTCTCATTGGTCTATATTATCTACAAATGAGTGTCTTTTAAGGGAGGAAAATCAATACAAGCATTTTAAAAAGAAATATGATATTATAGCAACCCTTTACCTTTAATATGCAAGTGCCATGCATTTAAGAAGGTGAATAGAGTGAATGGTACATATTCCTGACACCTTTCTAATGAAGTCATTTTTTAACATGCAATTATTAAGTCTATCTGAATAACATGGAGAGTGATGTTGTCAGTAATTGATTGCTCTGACAGAAAACTGCTAGAAATCCAGTTCAACTAATGTTTTAAAGGCAGACATTTTCTACTACTTTCCATATGAGCCTAAAGTGTATTACATGGGCTGCAATTCTCTCTGTGTGTGTTATGTGCCTTTAAGTCCTTTCCAATTTATGGCAATCCTAAGGCAAATCTATTGTGGGGTTTTCTTGTCATGTTTCTTCAGAGGGGTTACCATCGCCCTCCTCTGAGGCTGAGAGAGTGTGACTTGCCCAAGGTCATCCAGTGGGTTTCATGGCAGAGCTGGGATTCAAACCCTGGTGTCCAGAGTCATAGTCCAATAGTGAAACCACTAAAGCACACTGGCTCTATTCACACTTATTCTGAAGATAGGTTATGTTGAAATCCCCGAGGCTTAGTTCCATATAAATGTGTTTAAGAGTGACAGGGTATTTGTGTGTAAATTTCAATTTTTTTAAAAAAATCTTTATACTGATTCATCAACAAACTAGCATAAAAAGAAAAGGAAAACTTATCTACTGAAAAGGTAAACACACACATAGCTTCATTACCATCAGAAAGGTTCAAGTAGCCTTGAAGCCATGGTCCTGAGTCTGCAAGACCTGATCAGGGCTGTTGATGAGAGGGTGACTTGGAGGTTTCTTGTTGAAAAGGTTGCCATAAGACAAAGTTGACTTGAGAGCAATTAACAACAATAAAAGAATAACTCAAAAGTAAGGTTTTCCAAACATAGTGCTTGTGAATGTATACAGAATATTGAGGAGGAGGGTGGCCAGTACCAAAAATATTGGGAAGTGAGAAGTTGGACCAGCCTAGTCAGAGCCAGTGAATGAAATGGAAATACAGTAGAGTCTTGATTATCCAACATATACTGGACTGGCTGATAGCTGGATAACTGAAAATGTTGGGTAATCCGGAAGGTCCAAGAAAAGCCTTGAAATCACTATGAATTGCAAATGTATTGAAGTTTTATTGCAATAACAGTAAAAGTAAATGTAAAGAAATCACTGAGCAACATTGTGATGTACAGTATAAACAGCTCAATCCTCTGAAAATTTAAAGAAATAACAGCAGCTGTGATGTTGGATAATCCAGAATGTTGGATAACCGAAGGTTGGTTAATTGAGACTCTACTGTATAATCTAGAGCAGTGGTCTCCAAGCTGTGCTTTTTAAGGGCTTTTGGACTTCAGCTCCCAGAATCCTAGAGTATTGGTCAACATGGCTAAGGTTTCTGGGAGCTGAAGTCCAAAATCTCTTAAAGGGCCTAGAGGATTGTCTGTTAAAGAGTTAGATAAGGCAGTCAGAGACAGAGTGAAGACAAGTTAGGAAGAGGTGAGCTGATAACAACATTGGGTCTGGCCTCAAGTTGAAGAGCCCTCCCTCCATGACAACACCATCTGGCCTAGGAAGGAGTGAAAGGACAAGCCAAACGCCATCGGGCTTGTCCTAGATTAAGAAGCAGAGCCCTCCCTCCAGTCCATCTGCCTTGGTCCAGGCCTCAGCGGGAGACAAGAACTGCTGGACCTGATCCCTTTCCCCACCACCAATCCCTTCTCCTTTTGTGTCGTGCCTTTTTAGATTGTAAGCCTGAGGGCAGGGAACCATCTAATAAAAATAATAATTGTATGCCGCTCTGATAGCCTTTAGGGCTGAAGAGCGGGGTATAAATAAATAAATAAATAATAAAATCCTGTTGTTGTTATTCCATATTCCATCTTGCACCCAGTATCGGGTCTAACAACAAATTTAAAACAGTACAATTTAAAAACAATTCAAAAAACATTAAAAAGTATAAATTATAAAGTTTAAAAAAACAATTAAACAACATTCAAAGTTAAAACAATTACACATTAAAAATATAAAATAAAAACTCTGTATTAACTTTGATCGGAATTGCACAGCATTTCAAAGCCCAAGCTTCATCAGTTTAAAACACCTACATAAAAATAGGAGCTGAGAATATGGAAAAGAGTTCAGGACATTTATGTTTAACTTAGGGGCGAAGCAGACAGGCAAGAAGAAGCGGCCAGAAGCCCAATTGCCCCAGGGCCACAGCAAACACTCACTGCAGCCACAAGGGTGCCTTCTGCCATGGCTCCAAATAGGAGCAGAAAAGATCAATTTCTTTTGGGGCTGGTTTTGGGCTGCCCTAGGCTGCCCCAAGGTGGCTTCCGGGTGCTCTAGGGGCATGCATCATGTAAATGCCACACCCCCCATAGCATCCGCAAACCACCCCCATGAGCCCGTCTGTTTCGGGCCTTAATTTTTATATAATAAACCTCTGCTAGTTTCATTTTCTACATCTCTGTGAATATTTGAATTTGATAATAGTTAAGAAAAACTGGCCATGCTTTGCTACACTGAACTCACTGATTAACATAGCCATTTGTCCAAAAGAATCGGTCACTTTGATGCCCAAATACTAGATCCCAGTGAGGGATCTTAAGGGTAGAAAAGCAAATTGAGGGATAGAAACCCAAAGGTTGGAATGACAGAACTCACCTGGAGAAGAGTTTCATCAGTGCTCCTTTCTGTGCACTAGCTTTTGGCTACATATGAGTTCTCCCCAGGACCTATAAGAGGGGGTACATCAGTCTGGGATCTGGAGAGGCAGACGGAGTCTGTAAATTTCTGTTTCCCCCCTCCCTCACCACTTTACAGACAGCCCTCTTCCACTGCATGTTTAGCAAACATGTAGCTCTTTGGCTCCATCCACACTGTCTCAATGCTATGGAAATCTGAGAATTGTAGTTGTGGCACTACAGAGAAGGCTAAATATCTTACAAAACTACACTTCTCAAAATTCCGTATCACGGATGGTAGTTAAAATGGTGTCAAACTGGATTATTTCTGAAGTGCAGATGCAGCCTTTAGGTATTTTCTTGGCTTTTTATCAGGGCCTGTCTGTTAGTATGCCTAATGATCCTATTGACCTTCATGATGAGGATTTTACAATAGAATTGCAACATTCACCATCAGTACGTACAGCAAGAAAAACCCAAACTGAAATGTTTAGAATTGCTAAATTTATTAACTGACCACAAGTTTGCTGAGATATTTCCAAATGTTTGTGTTAGTTTGAGAATATTGTTGACAATTTCAGCTACCATAACATCAGCCCAAAGATCTTTTACCAAACTCAAACAAAAACTTTTAAAGATCTACCATGTCTCAAACCCAATTGGTTGGTTTAGTATTGAATCAAGCTTTATTAAATAAATTCATTTTGATAGAGTTATTAGAAATTTTGCAGAGAAGAAAAGCTCATTTTATTAGCTGATTAGGATATTGTTGTTCTGCATAAAGTGTGAAGTATATTATGATCTGGTCATTCTGATGCAGAGAGAATAAAGCATTTATGAGAGTTTACCAGTAGTCATAATAATTGCCAGCAGTTAGCCATCATGTTCAGTTTTGCTTTCATAATCATACACCAAAAGTTGTCTACTTTGTTCATATTTTATCATAACCATATTTTTCTACAAAAAAAAAGGAAAATCTGCAACTTAAATTTTCATGTCATCCCATTATCTTTATTGAATAGATTTAACTGAGGATTTAAAGTTCATTTGGACCTTTAATCTTTAAGAGGAACTCCCCCAACTCCAGGCCCCAAAAAAGCCTTGTTGCATCTTGCAAAATTTCTCTTGGAGGCCCTGGCTCACTATGCCTTCTTTCTCTCTGCCTCCCTCTATGCATTTTCTCCCTTTGTTTGCAGAGAGAGAGGATACTGCCCTTCTGAAAATGGTCTGGAGGTGATGGGAAGCCCACTCCTTGCTGTGGATAGACTGTTCCTTTAAAGCAATGCTACTCAAAAATTGTGGACTGCGGACCAATG
Source organism: Urosaurus nigricauda (assembly GCA_034509955.1). Lineage (NCBI taxonomy): Eukaryota > Metazoa > Chordata > Lepidosauria > Squamata > Phrynosomatidae > Urosaurus > Urosaurus nigricauda. The sequence continues at coordinate 160,465,064 of JAOEGL010000001.1, read as the reverse complement.
CTAGGCCACAAGTTATTGCCTGCTGGTTTGTGGCAATTTTTCAGGAAAGGAAGGAAGGAAGGAAGGAAAGAAAGAAAGAAAGAAAGAAAGAAAGAGCTGTAGTCAAGGGACACATATATGGTGCTGGTCCTTGGCACTCTGGAGGGAGGAAATGCAGTCCCCTACATCAGATAGCTTACGAAACATGGCTCTAAAATATTTCATTGAGGAGCAAGCTTCTCCTCCTAGTTATTTTGAGCATCTTTAGCTCCCCTTTAAAACAAGTGGGATCACTACAATTGTCAGTTGACTGTACAGGGTATAGATCTATGGAGGTAAAACGTATGATGAAAGAGAATTGAGAAAGCCACCCTGTTGCCTCAAATGGATACGGGATGGGGGGCACTTCTATCTCCCTTCAGCTGATTTTAGGAGGGCATCTCCCTTCCTCCCATGCAAATGTATGGAGACTTCATTCCATACATTTTTAGAGGGAGGAAAAATACCATGACTGGTACCTCAGCCTAGGCTTGCAGGAGTAGGGGCACCTATTGGATTAGTGCTGAGGGTTCTAGCTCTAAACCTGCTTATCACAATATATTTTTGTCACTTGTTTTTAGCCTTTACTAATTCAGTGGCTCCCAACCTTTTCTATGCCCCACACCCCTAGCAAAAATTTGATGAATGGTTGCACCCCCTACAAAAGTAACATCACATTTGAAGGTGAGGTAGTCTAATTTCTAATTTTTGAACCACAGATTGGACCACACACAATACTGCAAGTGAACAAACTGAACTTAAAAATACTGTATAAGCTTGAACAATTCTAATTTATTCAGAAAAAAATTGTATACAGCATCTTTGTCGCACTCTCGGAAATTCTTTCTTGTACTCCTTGGACACTCCAAGTTGAGAACCCTTGCACTAACTGAAGTGCCTACATAAATAAATGGAAGACTCCCAACTACTCATGTTGTGTTTTGCTGGCTGTACACTTAAATATAGCCTTGCTTGTTTGTTTGCAGGATTAGGATTTATGTCCTACTGTTTTTACGTGGACTATCTGGGTGTGGGTGCATTGGGAACAGAAGTAGGTTAAATGTTGTATCAGGAAGTGGAACCAATTTTCATTTCCTTCCAGTGACCTCCTCCAATGTAGATCTAGAAGTTACAGAACTTTTGTCACTCTTGTTTTCTCTCCAAGGGCAGACGTCTTTCTCATGAACTGTAAAGAGCAGCCAGCAAAATAAACTGGGGGAAAATATTGCCACGGTGGTAGTTTTGCTCCCTCTATTTCTCATCTTGTTCAAGCCTGCAAAATGAATTATGTCATAAGTCAGCACCTAGTCTCTTTTTAGTTGTGAGTGGTTACAAATAAAAAGTTTGAATTATTTATCTACAACCACAGTAGGAAAGCTAAGAATTATAATGGGCATTTATACTTTCCTCTCTCATCTGCCCTGTTCTGTCTTCTGTGTCTTCTGCATTTTTCCCCTTTCCCTCTTGAGACATTTTAGACTTCTACAGAGCTTTTCCTTGCTTGCAAGTGTTTTGCTCAAATTATACTCCCAACCCCCAGTGTACAGAATCTCCCCATTGTACATTGATGTTGTCAGTCATTAGATAAAACTAGGTCATGTGAAGTTCATGCTAGTGTTTGTTGTGTCCTTCTCTTGGTTCCCACCATACAGGCGTTAGAGAGGAGGAGAAAATATTTGTCTGAATCAATCCATTATGACCTGTTTAGATTTTAGTTTGCTAATGTGTGCCAGATATCTCTAAATCCAGACAATCTTGTAAGGAAATCTTGGGAGTCTATAGAAGTTATCATAGAAGTTATAACAGAATTACTTGTATGTTTAAAGATGAGTGGATTCATTATTTCTCTCCAAAGGAGAAGATGAATGCTTACAAGTCTTAACTAGTAGTACAGTGAACTCTTTGCCTTTCAATTAAACTTGAAATGGCTATAAAATTTCAGTGTTTGTGCCTGAATTACAGTTTTAACAGCATGGCCTTCCTGTTCTCTTTTTCCAGACTCTGTATGTGTGTGTGAGAAAGAGAGATCTGAAACCAATTTTCATACCATTATTTGGAAAAGAGAGAGCAATGATGGTCTGCTTTATTTGTGTGTGTGTGTCTTTGTGAGCCTGTATGTGCATCCACAACACTTTGCAAAATTCTTGAGACAACCAGTGGTAGAAAATATATTGTCTCATAGAGTGTTGAAGGCAGTTTTCCCTTCATTTTGGCTGAATATGAGAAGGAAAAATAAAGATAATCCCCCAAAACTCACCTTCCACTATCAATAGCTCCCTTGCAGTGTGTGGAGTCTCCTTCTTTGGAGGTGTTTAAACAGAGGCTGGATGGCCACCTGTTGGTGGTGCTTTGATTGTATATTCCTGCATGGCAGGCGGTTGGACTGGATTGCCCTTGTAATCTGTTCCAACTCTATGATTCTGTGAGCTCATCTTTTTCAATTTGTTGGATAATTTCTTGTGTGTCCTTCTGACTTAGGGTGACCCTAGGGTTTGTTCTTTAATGGGGTTTCCCTTTCCCTTCTTCTGAGGATGAGAGAGTGTGACTTGCCCATGGTCACCTAGGTGGTTTTTATGGCAGAGTGAGGATTCGAAGCCTGATGTCCAGAGTCATAGTCCAACACTCAAACCACCACACCATGCCAGCTCTCTTTGTTGGATAATACTGTAATATTAATAAATCAGGATGCTGAGTTGTACATATGGCGATCTCTCCATATTGGAAACATTGAATGTGTTATCTGTCCATGTTTGGACAGAACATGGAGCACTATGTTGGCTGAAAAATTGTCTGATAATTTAAGATGAACTAAAGGACCCGAAAGACAAGATTAAATTTGTGTACATTTGGTATCTATTTGCCAATAGAGAGAATTCCTCACATGGTCCTTCTTTTGGTTGCGTAAACTTTTGGAGACAATGTTTGCTGACTTGCTGGTTGTTTTGTTTTGTTGAAACTGTTAATTAATCTTATTTCAAGTGGGGTTTGACTGCTGAATTCTTCATTATTATTTTTTTACACAAATATCACAAAGTACAGCTGAGAAGAGAATACAGTACCATAATTTGAAGGGAAATAAATTAGAAGGCTGGGTAATTATACTGCATGTAGGCTGCATATAGCAATAGATGTAGCAAGTCTTCTTTGGTATGTTTATTGCAATGGTTATTTTTTTCACTGAAGTCTTTACTTTTTCTTTACACTAATGGGGCTAGTACTATAGGCACCTGTCTTGGGCAGTACTGAGCTTGTAAGAACTGTTCCTCTCTGTCAGAGAATGAGCAAAGTCTCGATTAAGGAAGATGCCACAGAGTGGCTGAATTTTCTTTTACTCAGCTACTGCAAAATTTTCTCATCCAATATCCTTGCATAGAATGTTTGAGTCAGTGAAATGGGAATTCAGTGAAGCATGCACACAAAAAAAGCATGCTTGAAAAATCTTTGCTGACCTTCCCCTAACTATGAATCCTGAAGAAAATACAAAATCACAATGTAAACCTCTTGTCATTGCTGACATCATTACTTTTCTCTGTCATAACTACAGAAGACCATGGTGTGGCAAGATTCATGGGTTGGCCGTGTATGAGGAAATGCTGACAGTGCTTTGGGGGTACAAAACAAAAACAAAAATAAAACCTCCTGTTCTCTTTTTGGTCTTAATAGCCACTGGGGTTGATTTTAAAATGATGAAATGAGAATGAACACTGCAAAAAGACCAGCAAAAAGAACCAATAGGGGCATGTTTTGTAGCTTGCTAGGCTGTTGACAAGTCTTTCCTTAAAGATGGGAAGAAAATGATGTTACTCAGATGACTTGTTTGTAAACGCTAGCTATTTCTTCAGGTGTTTGATTCCTGAGCTACTAGTGCTATGTTACAATAGTATGGCATATCACATACTGTACGTTGTTGTGTGAGTGATGAAATGTTGCTCCATTCTGAATACAATCAAAGCTGCCAAAGACTGACTTTGATTTAGCAGTGACAGCTTATTTTCATCTGTATCATTTGATCTGTGAAGAAGTGATCATACCCCCAAACAGTTATGTGTTGAGTGAGCCCTTGTGCATACCAAAAGAACAACAACTCATCTGGCTTGCACCCTATCATGCTGTTGTAGGACTAGTGCCATCTGATGCAAGGCTAGGATTGGGTACACTGCAACAGTTCATGCATACACTGTGAAAGGATATTTTATCCCATTTCAAAATAGTGAAAGGGCTCAAAACTGTATCAAAAAAGGTCCTTATTGGTATTGTTTTTGCTTCATATTTATATGTTTCATGCTATATCTTTATCACTTGAAATCAAATATTGATTGACCGTTCTTCAAAAAGATGGGAGGAAATGAAAATAAGGAGAAACAACAACTTAGCAATACTTGTAAACAACTTGGAAAATGCTGTCTTGCTATTACATTCATGCAATTTCACTAATCAGGGCAATGTGTTAGCATACATACTAGGTTTTAAGAGTGCCTTTCACATATACTTGTCATAGCTCTGGTGCATATTTTTTCAAGTACACACTGTGTATAAGTACATGTTCAAAGGGACTGTTCCCAGTAACATACTTTAAAATATGCCACTGAAAAGCAGCTTAGGGGTAAAATGGTATTTTGTGGACTTACATTTGGAAAAAAAATGGCTGCAAATTTTGATTTTAGTAATGTCTGCTCTACTTCAAATGGTTCAAATGATTTCATCCAATTAATCTTATATTTTAAAGAGTTAACCATTTTCTTTTAAGAGTTAAGTGGACTAAATATGCAAATGGACTGTATTGATCTCTAAATTGAATTGATTGTCAGCAGTTTGGAATGTGAACAAGATTAATGCTGATGTGCTTTGTGCAGAGTGTCAGTGGTTGCACAGGAATGCTTGAATGAATCCCCACCACATTATTAAGATTCCAATATACAATTAGGAAGACATCAAACCACCAAATGCCAGTTCTTTTCCATCTATCCTAGTATTGTGCATTTGACAATTTCTAGGAGAGTTCTTTTACTCTCTTCCTTGTTTGTTGTTGTTGTTGTTGTTAACTGCCATCAAGTTGATTTTGACTTATGGTGATCTGGTGAATGAGAGACCTCCAAGTCACCCTATTATCAGCTGAGGTCTTGAAGACCTAGGGTTCTTAATTGAATAAATCCATCTGGAATGCAGTCTTTCACTTTTCTTGCTATCTTCTACCTAATGTCTTCTCCTGATATGGCCAAAGTATGACAGTGTCAGTTTAGTCATCTTGGCTTCTAGGGAGCAGTCAGGCTTGATTTGTTCTGCTGTTGTTTTTAACTGCCCTCAAGTCGACCTCAACTCATGGTGATCTTGTGGATAAGATATATCCAAAGATCCCCTGTCATCCACTGATCTGTTCAGGTCCTATAAGCTCATGCCCATGGCCTCTGATTGAATCAAACTATCTGGTATATTGTCTTCCCCTCTTACTACCGCTCTCCATCTCTCCTAGTATCATTGTCTTTTCCAATGATGTGTGCCTTCTCATGATGTGGCAAAAGTAAAACCACTTCAATTTAATCTTCCAGGCTTCCATGGAGAGCTGGGGCTTAATCTGTTCTTGCATCCATGTGTTTGTCTTCTTGGCTGTCTGTGGTATTCTCAGCACTCTTCCCCAGCACCACATCTCAAATGAGTTGATTTTCTTTCTATCAGCTTTGTTTACTATCCAGCTCTCACATCCGTAAATGGTGATAAGGAATACAATGGCTTAAACAATCCTTTGGTGTTCAGAGTTACATCTTTGTGCTTTAGAATTCTGCCCCATTCCTTCATAGCTGCCCTTCTCATTCCTATTCTTCTTCTAATTTCTTGGCCACAGTCTCTGTTTTGATCAATATTTGATTCAAGACATGGGAATTTGTTGACTATTCCAATTTTCTCGTTCTTTAGGATGAATTCTTGTAGATCTTCCAAGGTCATTATTTTTATATTCTTAATGTTCATCATTAATCCTACCTTGGCACTTTCCTCCTTGACCTTCTCCAGTAATTGTTCCAGGTCTTTGTTGGTTTTTGCTAGTATTGTGTTGTCTGCCTATCGTAGGTTGTTAATATTTTCTTCACTTTTCCTGCCTCTGAGTCTAAGCCTGCTTAGCGTATGATAGTTTCTGCAGACAGGTTGAATAGATGGGTTGGTAGTACAAGCCTTACCAATTGGCAGCAGTATGAGCCCTTTGTCAAATAGTAACCATTCTGTTTCTCCATATTCATTCTGATGGCAGCTGCTTGTCCTGAATTCAGGCTAGCATCAGGACAAGTGGATGTAGTGGCACTCCCATTTTTTTTATAAGCATTCCATAGCTTTTCGTGGTCTAGGCAGTCAAAGGCTTTGCTTTGGTCAATAAAGTACATCTAAATTTTCTTTTGGAATTCTTGGGTGTTCTGCATTATCCATTGTCTGTTTGCTTTGTAGTCCCTAGTGCCTCTTTCTTTCCCAAATCCAGTTTATGTGTCTGGAATTTCTCACTCCATGCATGGTAGGAGCCTTTGCTGCAGAATTTTATGTTGTTTTTCATTTTTTATTTGCTCTATGCCCCATTTTTTGTCTTTTTAGCAGTCCATGGTAACTACAGAACTCTTACCCAGCACCACATTCAAATGAATTGATTTTCTTCCTATCCACTTTCTTCATTATCCAACTTTCACAACGATACATCAAAATGAGAAATATGATGGCATGGGCAATTCTAACTTTAGCATTCAGTTATATAGCTTTACACTTCAGGATCTTGTCTAGTTTCTTCATAGCTGCTCTTCCAAGTCCTAGTCATCTTCTCATATTTTTTTTTTTACTGCAGTTTCCATTCTGAATAATGACTGAGCCAAGGTATGGAAAATCTTGAACTATTTCAGTGTCTTCATCATCTAAGGTTATTTCAGTCATCATCATTTGTCAAGGTTATTTCAATAATCATATTTAATGTTCAACTGTAAACATGCCTTTCCATCTTCTTCCTTGACTTTCTTTAGTAATCATTCCAAATCTTTTCTATTTTCTCCTAGGACAGTAGTTCCCAACCTTCATTTGTTTTGGACTTTGGCTTCCAAAAATCCTCAGCCCTGGGGGTGACTTACCCTGTGCACATCGTGCTCAAGGATAGAGAGATGGAGAAGAACAGTATCACTACATATGCTTATCATAATTTCAATGTCTCTCTGTAGAGTGTTACAGGAAACCCTGAGTTTGGCAATGGCAAATTTCCTTTGAAAAACTTGCCAAGACAACCTTGTGATAGGGTTGCCTCAGGGTCGCCATAAGTTAGAAACTATTTGAAGGCAAACAACATCTCCCCCCCCCCCCACACTATAAGTATAGAAGCTAATATTTGAGAAATAAAATTCAGTGTGAGAAAATGTGAAAAAAGAATAAATATCAAGCCTAAAAAATAAGATACTGTATTTTAAAAAGATTTAAATGCCTGTATAATGTGCCTGTGCACGAATGGGCACACTGTATGCAGTTTTGAGCTTACACTGAAGCTGTTTGACAATTAAAGAAATGGCATGTGTGCCTATCGTGCATATGTTGCCCCGCACCATGAGCATGTGCCCCATTGTTTGCAATGGGGTGCAAGCATACCCAGATTTCCTCTTACGTGGGGGGATCCAGAATGGATCCCCTGTGTAAGGGAAGGGCCTGCTCTAATTTAATAATAACAGTGATTAACATTACGGTGAGTTGCTTAAATTGGTCAAACGTATAAGTATATTGCTCTGCAAGACTGAAATTGCTACAACAGAACATTCCCCTCATTTCTCCCAGCTTCATAGTCTCTACCCTGGAGGGTTCCTTGGACCCCGAAGCAAATGTTGAGGTTATGTTGGGCCTTCAGTTAGTTGCCTCTCTATTCTGCTGATAAGAGTCTGTCTATGGAAAGCATTAACTGAATGGAATCCTAAATAAGAGCAATATTTGCACTGAATCCACTTGTTAGTCCCACTGAATCAGGGCTATGTAAGTGTTAATTCACCAATATGCAAAGGGATCTTGCGGCACCTTTGAGACTATGGGCTCAAACAGACAGGCCAAAATAAAGCTGCTTCAGGTCACTTTGGAGGAATGCTGTTTAAATGACGCACACATCTTAAGAAGCCAGAAGCTGCACCAAAGCTGCACTCCAGTCCTTAGGACTAGAGCGTGACTTTGGCACGGCTTTTGGCCTGTTAGGACACATGCATACTTCCAAAGTGACCCGAAGCAGCTTTATTTTGGCCTGCCTGTTTGGGCCCTAAGTGAAAGAAAGAAGCTGATAGCATGAGCTTCTGTAGACTTGAGTCTACTTCCTCAGATGCATGGGGAAGGAGGCTCAAGCTTACAAAACCTCATGCTACCTGCTTCCTTCTTTCATTAAGTCTTGAAGGTGCAACAAGATCCCTTTGCATACTGATTTTCCAGACAAACACAGCTATGTTAATTCACCAAGTTCTCATTGATTTAATGGGTCTGTTGTAGTTGGCAGTAACCAACGTGTTTAGGTCTTTATGGTAAGGATAGTAAAGAATTTATTCTGCAAACACTTTTTAAAATCAAAGTTATAGCTTTTGAATGGTCTAGTTAAGAGAAACTTCAGAAGGACACCTTGAAGCTTAAGGACAATATTAGGTTAGATATTTCGTATGAACGGTGTTTGAGGGCCACTTCCTCCTTGCCCTTGTTTTATTTGCTTGGGATTTTTCATCATTCGTAGCAGCCAGCTACGTCTTGGCTTCTGCTCAATACAATAAAACTGGCCCAGTGCCCACTAGAATAGAACTGCACATACTACTTTGATTTGTCTTTTTCCTTTGTTTTCTCATTACCATTTTCTCTTTGGTTTCTGACCTTTCCTTTTGTACTTTGCTATTTCACCTTCCTTGAAGTTCTTCTTTGCTTTTCCCTTTCTTTTTTTTTTTTCCTTTTCCATTCGAGGATATTTCACTAGTCAGAGATTCTAAAAAATAAAACTGAAGACACAAAAGAACTTCACTACAATTGAAAACAAAGCCATGATTAGTACTCCAAGTCTACTGAGCTTTAGTGTGTGTATGCTTTGAGAGAAGGAAAAAAGAGGTGTTCCATAATGCTTTTCTAATAGTTTCTTAATAAGGAGTATGTATGGGTTTGTGAACGAGAAAGTGTGTGTGGGTGTTTGAGAAAGGGGGCATTTGTTGAATTTGGTGTAAATTTAACTTCAAAGACCGGATAGCTGTTAGCTGTATTTTTCCCCATAGAATAATAGAGTGGATTTACATGCACTATTCCTTTCTCGTTATGGCCTGGTGAAAGAAAGGACTCCCCCCCCCACACACACACACCAATTTAGGCCATGATGAAGGAATATTAAAGCAGAAAACTTGCAGTGCAAGAAACTGTCATTTGCTACCTCAGGAGTCTGTGAGTTTAATACTTGAATTCTGCACTCTTGAGTGTTGTGAGAAGACCTTAGAGAACAATCCATTTAGGAAGCTAATCAAGGACATCATTGTCTCTTTCCAACAAAAACAGAACAATCTAAGGAGGTTCCTACTTCCACTCAGATACAACCAAATCTAGTTTTAGACTGATAACAGTTAGAAGACAACTGAAGGGCTATGTAGTCCAACCCCCTCCCAGTGCAGGACTAATTTTTGTCAATATAAATACTCTTGCTGTGAGACCCAAGTGCCCTTTAGAAATTTTCAACCCGAGTGGATTGACCTGATCTTAGGTGATGGCTAAAGGGTGTACTAGAATTTATGTGTTCTGGGGACTCTCCTGACCTAAAAATCAAATAGAATTTCATCCAGTGACATACAGTTGCTGGCTTCTTGGTCTCAGCACCATGTTGCCAAGCTCAGGTTGACTGCCAGGAGATCCTGATGCTAGCCCTTATAAAAGGAGTGGGCCAAATCTGTGGGCTATATTGATGCTCTAGCCCCTCTAAAATGTAGTTTTCCTTCAAAATGCCTCAAAATTGGAAGTGACCAGGTTTCACTCCAATTCTGAAAAACAGCAGGAATGTCTCACTCTGCCCCACCCCCAAACAAGTCTCTGCACTTTACTTTAAGGGAGACTGCCAGTCCTGGAGCCATTCAACAGTGAGGTTTCTCTATTTTTGGCCTGGAAGTGACCTCGGGTCAAAAAATACAGGGGAATGTCACATGGGGCCCACAGGCTATGTGATTCCCATCCTTGCTTTATACTTTCTTAAACTTTGAAGGGGCTGTTTGCTCTTTGCTCTTTTAGACTCTCCAAAGGAGCTGGATACATGTAGAATGATGTTTAAAGGTCCATGAGGTACACTTTATTTTGGTTTCAGTAAATCTTGCCTAAGAGTGAGCATTTCAGTTGCTGCTGCTGTATTCTCATAGCTGATGTTCACAACATCCAGCACATGTCTTCCATTCATGCTCTCTCCATTAACTTTGCTTCAGGTTCTTAAAACATCAGTATTTCAAATACTATTAATAAAACTAAAACTATAATTTTTAAATCTATTCTTCATGAAAATAAACTTTTCAAAAAAGCTGTGGGGAAAATAAAAACCTTCCTGGTGTGTCGGGGATAGTGGAAGTAAAAGTGGAATGGAGAGCAGAAGCTCTCCACTTCTGCTGGCCATGTGGATTTCATTGGGTTTCTTAAGAGAAGGAATAGAGATGGTTTTGCCAATTCTTTCTTTTGAAATATATCCTGCAGCACCTAGTATTTGTTGGTGGTCTGCCATCCAAGTACTAACCAAGGCTGGCCCTGCTTAGCCTCTAAGATCAAATGGGATCAGGTGCCTTTAGAGTATTTATTTGCCTACCAGAATTGTGCTATTTGTTCCGGTCCATGCCAGTAGGAGTAGCTGAATCTCTACTGAAACACTGGCATAAATTTACTAATTACTTCCTTAATTTAGGGAAAAGGTGCAGAATATCCAGACCATACTATGTAACAAATAAGAAAAAGGAGGGTTGAGTGCCCCAAATTTAGAATTACAGTACACAGCATATCAAATAAGCCAATTGTTACATATATTGGAAGATAATTCTGTCACATCTAGTCCCTATTGGAAGCTGATGATACCACTATGAATAATTTGAGAGGGATAATCTTTCTTCCAATATCACAGTTATATGTATCTCAGAAAAACCTTTTAAAAGAAATACTATTAAAACTTGAAAGAAGTGGCAAAGAAAATTGATTTCAGTGTCATCCTCAATAATACCCCTTTAAAACCACTCTTTTGTCGTATGTGCAGAGAAATGTGCTTTATAGATTATAGCAAAGCCTTAGATTGTGTAGATCATGAAAAACTATGGATCACTCTTCAAGAAATGGTGTGCCACAACATTTAATTGTCCCATTGGCAAGGTGGTCAGACAAGGGTACATTTTAACTTGTATACAGAACATATCTTACATAAAGCGGGTTAGACCTGGAGGAAGGAACATCAACTATTTAAGATATGCTGATGACACCATACTACTAGTAGAGAATAGCAAAGACCTGGAAAGATTATTGAAAAAGTCAAGGAAAAACATGCAAAGGCAGGTTTATAGCTGAATATTACAAAACCAAAAATCATGACCACAGATGATTTACATAACTTTAAAGTAGATGATGAAGACATTGAAATAGTTCAAGCTTTTTCATACTTTGGCTCAGTCATTAATCAGAACACAGATTACAGTCAAGAAATCAGAAGAAGACAAGGAATTGAAAGGGCAGACATGAAGGAACTAGAAAAGATCTTGAAGTGTAAAGATATATCTTTGAATACAAAAGTTATTGTCCATGAAATGATATATCCCATTTTGCTGTATGATTGTGAAAGCTGGGCAGTGAAGAAAGCTGGCAGGAAGAATATCAACTCATTAGAACTGGAGAAGAGTTCTGCAGATAGTGTGAACTGCTAAAAGACAAATAAATGGATCCTCGATGAAATAAAGCCTGAATTCTCCTTAGAAGCCAAGATGACTAAACTGTGACGTTCATACTTTGGCCATATCATGAGATGACATAACTCACTGGAAAAGTAGGAAAAGTAGAAGATTGCATTCCTGAGGGACAGACTCAATCAGAGAAGCCATGGCCTTGAGTCTACAAAACCTGAGCAGGGCTATTGATGAGAGGGTGACTTGGAGGTTTCTCATTCATAGGGCCACCGTAAGTTGAAGTCAGTTTGAGGGCAGTTACCAACAAATGATGAACAGAATGAAAAAGGTCTGTAAAGGATGAAAGATTTATGAACAGGTTCCTCACCTAAAACAATCATTCAGATTATAATTTGCAGTGGTCCCCAAACTGTGCCCTTTTAGAGATTTTGGCCTTCAGCTCCCAGAAGCCTCAGCCATGTTGGCCAATAGTCTGGAATTCTGGGAGCTGAAGTCCAAAATCCCTTAAAGAACACAGTTTTGGGAACACAGAGCTACACGATTTACCAGGGCAATGGCTACAGGGTTTTCAGATTATCCATTTATATCTTATCCAGAGGCGAAGTCAACTGCACAGAAAGCCCTAATTGGCTTTGAACAAATACTTTCAAAGTGTGGTGGCTATATTAGAGGTCTGATTTCAAAGAATTATTATATATTTATTGATGCTACCCAAGTTTGAGGAAAGGATTTGTTGTGCCTTTAGCGGAAACCCTATGGAATAAGTCATTGTCAGAGAGTCCTGTATGTTCCATTTCGTCTTCTATAAAAGAACATATAATTAAAATAAAAATAGTTAACTGGTGGCACTATATTCCATTGATTTAAGTTGTATTTCAACAAATACAAATCCCCTTTGCTGGAGATACAAGAAAGAGATAGACTTTTACCTCCATATGTGGTGGTTCTGTCTTAATGTTCACCAATTCTGGTTGTTAGTTTTTGAGAAAATCTTTAAAATTACCAATCAGCATGTCCTGCAAAGCCTGAGGTGGGCTTTTTACATATGTTCCACAGAGATACTGTAACTCTTAAAAATAAAGACTTTTATGTGTGTTTGTGCTGCAGCCAAACTATTGATCTCCCCACCCTCATCCCCCCAAAAATAGAAGGGAGAGAGGGATTTCTCACCATATGAGTGAGATTATCAGCCCTGGTGGCGCAGTGGTTAAATGCCTGTACTGCAGCCACTCACTCAAAACCAGAAGGTGGCGAGTTCAAGACCAGCAAAGGGCTGAAGCTCGACTCAGGCTTGCATCCTTCCGAGGTTGCTAAAATGAGTACCCAGATTGTTGGGGGGCAAATAGCTTACAATTGTAAACCGCTTAGACACTCCTTAAGGGTATGAAGCGGTATATAAATGAAGCTGTTTGTTTGTTTGTTTGAGGGAGCAAGCTATGGCAACAATCATGAAGAAATTAACTGTACAACACAAAAAGTATAGAAGTGATCAGATAAATGGCTCATTTAATGAAACCTTTTATTGCATATTCCAAGAATAACAATACTATTTTCCACCCTCTTTTAACTCATAGTAACCTTTTGAATGATCTATTGTCCTAATTATCTACGTGATATAGCCTTGTGGTATTTCTCCCTTGCTCATTTATTTTTCTGTTTCCTTTTCATTCAACAGATAGTAATAATAAATAATTGATATAATAAAATTTTCAAAGGAAAAACCCAACAAACCTCTGTTTCAAGTAAGTGTATAAAGAGTTTATATGTGTTCATAGTTTTTGATAGACTACATAATGTGAAGATTGTCCCTTGGGGACAAGTTAAACCACATACCTTTCTGCATGTCTACAGTGCAAAGCTTCCTTAAAGACCTGAATGAAGTCTGTGCAATATTTGTAAGAGCAGTAGTGTTGCATACAAACTGAAACTGGAAGATTTGTATTAGTATGTTCGTAACATTTCAATGACTTTGATAATGGTTTCATATTAAAAGCTTTTCTTCACATTTTTAAAATCTGTTTGTGAACTGCACATGAACTGTGAATGCTTATGAATAACATCTTAACTCTATATGCAATTAGACGACAGGTTGAGTACTTTCTGGCACTTCATCAGTACTCAGTACTTGTTCAGGTCCTGTGTAGCACAACATCCTTTCTGTAATTATCAGAGGATAGGTAAGCTATGGAGAAATAGTTGTGCTGTTATTTCTCCTTTATTGGATTGTAGCTTGGCATGATTTTATGATGAAACAAATAAAGTAAAGATGACTGTAATGAACTGTGTCCCTTCATTCTCTCTCCTTTATTCTCCTTTTTTCCCTGCCACTCAGTTCACTTGTTTGGTTTGTTAATCCACCGTTTTCTGTGATGTACAGTCTGCAAAAGTATGGCTTGAGCAATCTCTCCAAACTGGGATATGAAACCATTCTTCCAGTTTGGACATGATATGAAAGTTGTTTAACAAACCAAGATAAAGAAGAATGGGCAACAGATAGCACACGACATATTTCTAGATCAATAAACAATGGTTTAATAGAATAGGAATATTTTGGGTGAATCAGGCCTTCTGTGACTGTGTGACTGATGTGACTGCCATATTAATGCCTTGGAGAAAACTTGGGATATAAATGTTATATATAAATTGTGCAACAAAAAAGGCAACCACATAATCATTATTTTCAGCAGAAACAAAAATTGTAATTTGACAATAGAATTTAAAGAAGTGTGCTTTTAAAAGAATAAAAACAGCTGTCTTGTTTTATTGTATAAAAAGTACAATGTGTGGCATAATCTTTGTGAGGAAGCTGAGTTTAGCGGTTTCTTGAGCTTTCTTTTGTGAACTTTAATTGTGCAGCCATGCCATGGAAATGTATGAACTCCCCCCCTCCCCCGGTTAGGCAGTGTATGTGTTTATTCGTACTAATGAGGCCTAAAAATAAATATCTCTAAACCAATCTTTTAATGAAGTACCACAGCACACATAAATTTGCAAAGGCAAAAACCAACAACAATCTAATAAAGACCTCAACATTACCATATGACTCTTATTAGTAGTGGAAAATGTTCACATGAAAATATTGCATGCATTGGCACAATAGCCTTTTTGAGAAGAAACTAGTTAATCTGAAAAGTCCCTTTGACTCTGTCTGATTTTTTTTATTTATTGTATAAACATGTTCATATTGTGTAACTTCCTCAGCTGCATGCCAGATCACATCTTCACAGTTGAGGCTTAGTTCATTTTCCATTTGTTATGAAGTCTGCCTACCAAAGGCGTTGTTTCAGTCTAGTCTGTCGTCAAAGAACAATCTACTATTTTAATATATTAAGGAAAAGTTCACAGTGAAGCAAGTCTGCATATTTTCCTCTTTGTAAACTTGCTAAAGTGAGATCCTGTTGAGTACTGAAATCTCTCTCTCTGACAAAAACAGCTCTCCTCAGTTTTTTTCTGTTATGATCTGTTACGATTTTATGGGGTTACCACTGAAACAACTACATACCTGACAACTGTCAGATTTAGCAGGGATAGTCCCAATTAATCCTCTTTCGTGACACTTTTTCAGAGAAATGTTCCAGTTTCTGTCTCCTCCTACTACTTTTCCCCTTTGTCCTCAGCTTAATTCAGTAACTGCAAACAAAATTCAAAGTTCAAAAGTAGTTTGCACTCT
The DNA here is from genome assembly GCA_034509955.1 of Urosaurus nigricauda. Classification (NCBI taxonomy): domain Eukaryota; kingdom Metazoa; phylum Chordata; class Lepidosauria; order Squamata; family Phrynosomatidae; genus Urosaurus; species Urosaurus nigricauda. Next base: position 160,449,518 of record JAOEGL010000001.1, on the reverse strand, counting down.
ATTAACTCAGCAGCAAGAGGAAGAGAGGGGAGGGCAGAATCTTGCCCTTCCCAATAGAGTCAGATAAAAACAAACTGCTGCAGTCTTTTCTAGCTTGTTTGTTCTTCCTTTTTAATAATTTTTGATACCTAAACTACACCTTAATGTTGCTTGGCCATATGTGTCCTGGCTTTCATCAGTGAAATATTGGATGGTATGCAACCACCTTTTCTTTTCTTTTCTTTTCTTTTTTTTCCCTGAGACTTTCTTAACTTCAAGCATTTATATACTGCAGCAGTACTTCTGTAGTTGAAACACTTGCTATAGTTTCCATGTTCTACAGAAAACTGCTCACTTTTATGGCCAAAATTTAGTTGCTGTTCCCAGATACAGCTTGGCTGATTGAATAAAAGGGATTTATGCAACTCCTGAGTTACTAATCACCAATTGATTCACTGGGTCTTTTATGCTTAGGGCTAGCAATTCGATTTAGGCTTGTGCTTGTTTGTGCTTGTGATTTTTTATTTTTTATTTTTTATTATTATTATTATTTTTTTGCATAAGTTAGTTTTTGGTTTTTGGGTTTTTTTGTTTTTTGTTTTTTGGGTTTTTTGCTAGAATTCTACAACCCAGAGTTTTTGTTATAGAATTTTCTCCTTTGTGTGAAACAATTCGAAAGTGATTCTGGCAGATTAATGTGGAAACTGCAGTTTGATTTCTGCATATAGAAGCATCTCATGGTTTATGTTGGTGAGAAACAAAAGGGACCTTAACTATGTTTCCTTTTTTGAAATCAAGCATTCAACAATGCTTGGCCTTCCCATAATCTTTCCTTTCCCTTCTGTTGACCTACTGCCTGATGGTTCACTTTGATACCATACCTCCAACTGTCCTGATTTGACATGGATAGTTCAAACTATTGTATACAGTTAGCCCTCAGTATCCATGGACTTGCCATCCACAGATTTGAGTATCCATGGATGGCAAGCCTGCATTGTCCCCAGTTAGGGACAAGGGCACTTCACATGAAGCCACAGGCACATCGCTGGGAGATTCACATGAAAGAAGATCTCTGGTCCTCCCAAGGATGCAAACCGCAGGAAAAAATCCTGCAGTTTGGATGCAAACTGCAGGAAAAAAAGATTCCACCTCAACATTAGGAAGAACTTCCTGACAGTGAGGGCTGTTCCACAGTGGAACACAGTCCCTCGGAGGGTGGTGGAGTCTCCTTCCTTGGAGGTTTTTAAGCAGAGGCTGGATGGCCATCTGTCGGAAAAGCTTTGATTGGGAATTCCTGCACGGCAGGGGGTTGGACTGGATGGCCCTTGTGGTCTCTTCCAACTCTAAATTTCTATGATTCTATGATTCTAAGTGAGTCTGGGGCTCCAGCATTCCAGGACTGTTGTTATCATTGTGTGCCTGTGCGCCTCCTGCATCCATCCCCCTTCACACATGCACGTGTAGCCTCCTCACCCCAGCTCCTCTTTAGCAGCAGAGGGAGGGAGCCTGAAGAGGCACCTCTCCTCTTCCGGGATGGGTGGCAGCTTCTGTGCACTTGATGGATGGAGGGATAGAGGCCTAGCAGGGACTGAAATGCCCCAAGGCAGGAGCAAGCAGCCCCACATCCCTGCCATAGCCCCAGGAGAAGGGTATGCAGCCAGGCAGGGTGGGCCTGGTTCTGTTCCCTGCCAAGGCTTGCCCCAGGAAGAGCCAGCCTGCCCCTGAGGAAAAGCCCCAGGGAAGGAGGGGAAGCAGAAAGTAGGGAAGAGGGAAGAAACATGCAGAAGGGGAAAGAAGAAAAGAAAAATTCCCCTCCTTCCCTGGGGCTTTTTAAAGCTGTGATAAATGATTGGAAGATGACACCCACCACTGAAATGAAAAGGCACACAAAGGACTCTTTCATACAAGGCTAAATTGGAAGTATAACTTAAGGTCAATTCGAATGCAATCATGGGTTTTACGTTATTGCGAATTAACTCTTCGCATGCAAATTCGGGCAAGAGGGAAGCCAATTCGAATGCAATCATGGGTTTTACGTTATTGCGAATTAAAGCTTTGCATGCAAATTCGGGCAGGAGGGGGTTATTTTCGGGTAATGGGAAGTAATTCCGAACGGAGCAGGGGTTCATGTAAATTCGCTAAACAAGCGAATTTACATAAATCCGCATTGGCTCCATTCGGAGTTGGGAGAAATTCCTCCCCGTTTGAAAGAGTCCAAAGAGAGAGACAAGTGGAGTGGGAGAATAGCGGCTTTCTCCATGCCTCTCTGCATGTTGTTGTAGCAGTTCTGTTCTCCTTCTCAAGAGAAAAGATCATAAAAGCTTGCCTTTTGCAAAACAGATTTTTCTAGCATGATAAAAGGCACACTTTTATGCACATCTCCCTCAGGAGGAGAATAGAAGTGCTACAGTGGCATACAGAGAAGCACAGAGAAAGCCACTACTCTCCCTCTCTGTTTCAGCTTTCTTTTCTGTGTGATAAGTCTCCCAGTGGTGGTGTGTGGGATGACATACTGAAAATGGTTTTGTGTTGTTGCAAGGGACGATGCACGTTCTGTTTCTCCTTCCTTGCTTTTTTTACAAGATAAGTGGAGTTCCACATTCCAGTTCTGAAGGAGGAAGTACATGGCTCCTAATGAATGAAGCAATAACTACATAGATGAAGTTGCAAAAATACAATGCTGTATGTGTAGGTTAGTGAGGGTATTTGCTGTGTATTTTAAAAAGAGGATGCATTTATCACTATAATACGCATGTTGGAGAAAGATATCTAGGAAGCAATGAGCCTCTGTATAATTTTTACATTTTTAAAAATGTAAATGATACTGTCATTCCTCATTAGTGGTGTTGTACTGCAATATGCAATAAGTACTTGTAGGACTGTAGAAACCATATCTAGCACTTGCTGTTTGAATTAATGTGCAGAATGGGAGCAAGAATTGAATTTTCCTTATGGATAAAAACACAAAATATTTCTTTTTGAGAAATAAAAACACAAAGGAGAGCTGCTATCTTGAGAAAAAAAAATCATCTGGAGTAACAAATGTATAACAATAGGGTGTTTATTGTATGGAGTGTATATGGGAGGATTGTAAATTCTTCCTAAAATGTTGGTCTCTATATGTTATAAAATGGTATATTGGGTAGTTATAATGAAAGTGGCTTTCATAGTAGTTGAAAAAAGCAAGCTACATAGAGACCCATCTTGGCATTGCGTTGTTTAGGGTGCTAGAAGAATTACAGTGCAATGTTGTTGTATATATGACTGCTCAGAAGTGAATCCCATCCCCATTGATTTCATTGGGATTTTCTCTTGGATAAGTGAGTAAAAGATTGGGATCTTAAGGCATGGTTGTGCTTGCCTTTAGTTCAGAGGTGTTTGTGAATAAAAGTGGAAAACAAGTACACACACCCTCTGCCCTATAAAATAAGAATAGCTATTTTATGACTTCTGCCTTCAAGAACTGGAGTACACCATGACTTAGAGCTTCATGCATATGAATCTCTTCCAAGAAATAAAGACCCTGAGTGATTAACAAGCAACCAAATACATAATTTAAATGGTTTGACATATGCCATGGTTCATATTGTAGATATGGAGCGAAGCTTGCTTGTCATTTACTCTTGAGGATATTCAAGCTACTCATGCTTTGTTCTTGTAGTTTATTTTGCCATCAGGGCCCCCTATAAATATACAGTCACTTGGATGCTTGGCTGTGGCTGGTGGCTTTTATGAGTGATAGCAGCACAGCAAGCCGCAATAAGCTATCCAATAAAAATTACAGCTTTTTCTAGTAAGGGAAGTATCAAGGTTAGAAACCTTATAGAAGATCACTCTCTAGAGGAATGAGGATAAGTTTTTGAAGGGGACTATGGAGACCTTTTGAACCAACTGATTAATTTCTCACAGTTTGTTAGTTAGTTTCCTGAAGTGAATATAAAGTTTCAGGAAGAGTTGGCTGTATAGAAGAGGGTGTTTCAGCAGTTGTTGCTTGTCATGCAAGCAATACCTCCTGAAATGTCTTCTTCTACACAACTATTAATGGGACAGCAGCCTTGCCCCTTATTTCATGTGGCAACCATACTTTACCCTCCAAAGGTAAAGAATAACAGATGGTTGAGCAACCATCACTGGTCCATGGAACAGTGGCACTCAAAGTGATGGTCTGTGGACTGTGTTGACCCATAACCCATTAGCTGTTGCTTTGTGGCAGGTTTCCAGGAAAGAAACAGTTGCAGTCAATGGGTACAGATATGATGCTGGTCGCTGGCACACAGGAAACAACCGAGTGGTCTGCCAAACAGAAGAACTTAAGAACAGTTGCTCTACAAACGCTTTTGGAACCAGACAGGGTGGAATTCTGCCCAAATTATACCTTTCTGGATAGGAACAAATGCTGCCCAGTGTATCACATCTAGATGAATTTCAGCATTCACCTGTGCATCTCTGACTTGGTGGACATTCAAAACACTTGTTTGTTGGAACTATCAGTATTATGCAAAGTCACACTTATACAGTTTTATATTCACTATAACAATTGTAATGTTTAATTAGTTACGGTGAAAAGCTTTTCTCACATTGTGGTTTTCAATGCAGTTATTAGTACCTGTGTCCGAGAAAAATAGTCCTGATGCGCTGAAGAAGGCACTCTTGCTTTCAGCTGTGATTTCTTTTTCTCTCTTTTTAAATTCAGATCTTAAAACAGATTTGAATTTCTTGTCTATACCCACTTGCCTGTAGAAAACATCCATGGCAGAAATGCTGCACTAGCCTATAATTTCCCTCTCATGCCTTGTAGTCGAACAGGCTGCTCTTGCTTGGTTACAGATGGCTTTACTCTCATGTGCCTCCTGCAGCCTTGGTTGCAGCTGTGTGCACAGACATGCTGCTGTACAAATGCTCTTCTCTTGGAGCACATGCTCTATGTTTTCAAAGGCATTGAGAACACAAGTTGAGTTCCATTGCCCTTTCTTTTTTAAGAGTTAAGTGGAAGGGTGGAGTGGAGTCATTTAGCAAAGTCTAAAGGTGCATAACCAGAGATAATTGGACAAAGGCAAGGAAATTTAGGTCTAATATCAAGAGATCTTTTGCACACCGAGATTTATAAGGCCAGCAAAGTAGTTTCCCGAGGAAGCTGGCAAAGTCCCAGTTTAAGACAATTGGGCATTAGCACAGCAGCGGCTGCCAAATGCACTGGCAATAGAATGTATGCCAAGTATTTTGGCAGCGGAATAAATTGAGCCCACCTAACTTTAGTTTCCCAGTGTTGGGGGTATTTTCTTACACTTTCCCCCTCTCCTCCATGAGAGTTGCCCAGGTTTAAAAAACAAAATTTTCACTCAGACTATTGTATACCTTAAGCTGCTTTGCTTGTTGCGTTTAGAATTTAGAATGCTTTAAAAGTTATTTGTTGAAGTTACATGCTTTTGTAGACCATTTTATGGGTTGTGAATTGCTCAACAGATTTCTAGAGCAAAAAAAAAAAAAGAATCTATAAAAGAAAGATAAGAAAACTTTAAAAGAAAAATAACAGCTGTGGTTTCCTCTAGTTTGGATGAATTATAACCAGTGTATACTAGTAACAACAGCCTGATGTGCAGCTCCCATCTATGTTTAGACTGCAATTTAGCCATATGTATAGTTTCTTGTTTTTTTGTGTGTGCCTTCAAGTCATTTCTGACTTATGGTGGCCCTAAGGTCTGTATATTATATATATATGAAATAGTCCCCTTTATTTCTGTAGGTCTACTCCACTCTTCTAGAGCAATAAGAAAGATACGTTTTTATAAAGAATAATAATACATCTAGCACTAGAATTGCCAAAAACAAAAAATAAAGGGATACAGTATCATCAAAATAAATAAATGACAGTAACAATAAAAAGTGATATAGCTGAAACAAAAAATCAGTATACAAATAATAGGAATAAAGATGAATACAAAGTGTGGAAAAAAAATTAGAACAACCAGAATGTCATCAAAAAGTAATAGCAATGAGAAAGAACAATAATCAAAAGAAAATAAGATAATATAGATAACATATAACAGCATTCAGGACAATATGAGCAATTACTAAAGACTTTCATAAAATGGACACCCAGATAACATATGTTTCAACTTTAAGGTCCTCAGATTACAATGAATATATTTTTGAAAAAAAATCTGAGGACAAGCCTTTATCCCAAAGATATGAAAACCTTACCTATTAATTCCACAAGAACACATTTTGGTGCAAACCTGATGGGTTGTAGATATGTTGAACTGTATGACTAACTGAAGTCCCACTGATTTCAGTGGGTCTGGTCAAAGTACAACTAAGTCTGACCCCAATCTGTTGTTGTTGTTGTTGTTGTTGTTGTTATTTTGTGTCCCCATGTCTCTAAAATTTAATGAGTGTAATCATTATCAAAAAGCTATAAAGAAACTGTAAGAACGTTGTGGCCCTCCAGATGTTGTTGAAATGCAATTCCCACCATTCCTTACCATTGGTTGTGCTGGCTAGTGCTGAAGGGAGTTCCAGTCCAACAACATCTAATGGGCTGTTAAAAAAATCTTACTTCTGCTCTTACGCAAAGGGAGCAGGAAAGAGTTGCATTGGAATTGAAATGGTTAATATGGGGCTGTACATATGAGAAGAACATTGCCTCAGCAACCACACAGGCGTGGCAACAATCCGCTCTAAAAAGGAGCTGTGAAAAGCAACTCCTTTCCATGCCGCTGCCAGGGTGCCATTAGCACCTGGAATGGTGCGGCAGAGTCCCTCATGTGCCGTGCTGTTTAGAGGCGGTGTACGAGGTACGTCATCAGTGTATGCATCATCTAAATGCATGCATGCCAAAATGGCGCCAGGAGAGCGCAGAGCGTGTGGATGTTCCATGCTCCCCAGCCCTAATTTTGGACCCAGGCTGCCACAAAGTGGCGGTCTGTACTGGGCCTATGTTTGGTCCAATTTTTTTAAAGAAATAAGCTGTTCCTGAACCAAAATGGTCTGTGTAAGAATGAATAATACAGACGAAGAGAGTTCTGAAAACCACAAAGAGGTAAACCATGTGGGAAGTTCTAGTTTCTCATACATAATGTAGAACATAATGCAAATACATCATGTAGCTTTAATCTTTATCATTTGAAATCTTAACCACAGTCTATACAGCATGATAATTTCTCTTAAAGAGAGTTATTTTAAGAATATAATGAGAGCATGACGATTTTTACTAATTATGGTGAGAGGCTGGAATATTTTTAACTTCTTCCTTACAAGACATTTGTTACCAGTCATTCGTCAATCATTTTTAACTTGTGACCTTGCAGTCTGCAGCATGCTTTGGAAACAATGGAAAAGCACAAGGAAATGATCAATTTCTAAACATAGCTGAGCAGTTTCTAAAAAATGTGAAATATGGACATGTTGTCTTTGAAGTGCAGCATTATTTGTAAAATGCCCTTGGCTGTGATTAACAATATATGGCAAGCAGCTCTCAAAAGCAGCAAACCAAAGGTGTGAACAAAAAAAAAACTGCTATAGTCTATCAAATGGAAAGAGCAAATCCCAGTAATGTATGACAGGTTAATTGAGACTGCTGGCCTCTTATAGACAAGGAAGAAATAACTGACTTTCAGCAGGTTCTGGCATTTAAAAAAAAAAAAAGATTCGAGTGCAGAGTCTCTTGAGATAGGGGCCATCCACCAATTTTCTGCATGTGTGAGTATTTGGCCACACATATGCACAAAATATGTATAGAAATGAAAGTCATTGGTGGAACCTACATACTGGATGGAGGACTCAACCTTATACATAGACCTTAGCAAAGACTGCACATAAACAGAGTAGCAGGTGTGTGACAAGCATAGACTGTGTGTTTACGGTCACAAATCTCCCATAGATGCATTGATTGTCTATATGTAGGAGTCGTTCTTAAAAAGAACGAAGAATGCATGTTAGCATCACTGGAAGACATTGTTCAGAGATTATATGGAGGGCCTTTTCTTGTGCACAGATTATGTGCATAATGTTTCTCGACAGAGAAACTGGATCTAACAGGATTCTTCTCACCCAGTCTTGCAAAGAGAAGCTATGTGCACAAAGAATCTTTTTACATATAAGGCATGGTTTCTAAACCTTTCACCATTCTGGTTGCCCTCCTCTGGAGCCTGTCCAGAGGAGGGTGACCACAGTGGTAAAATGTCTATGAAGGGCATCTCTTAAGGAGCTGGATATGTTTAGCCTGGGGAAGAGAAGGTTAAGAGGTGACATGATAGCTGTGTTTAAATATTTGAAGAGATGTCATATTGAGGATGGAGCAAACTTCTGCTGCTCCAGTGACTAGGACATGAATCAATGGATTCAAGCTACATGAAAAAAAAAATTCCCACCTAAACATTATGAAGAACTTCCTGATAGTAAAAGCTGTTCAACAATGGAATAAACAACCTTGGAGTGTGGTGGAATCTTTTTTCTTCAGAGGTTTTCAAACAGAGGCTGGATGGATAATCGTTAGAGGTACTTTGTGTATTCTTGCATGACAAGGGTTTAGATTGGATGGCCCTTGTGTTCTCTTCCAACTCTGTGATTCTGAGAGTCTATGCACAGATGGCCAGCAGATGAGCATGGAATATCTAGAACATGATGCCTCCTTCAAGTTGTTTACATTTCCTATGCCTAAGACAGCAATCTGCTGGAGGACACAAGACAAGAGAAGACTTTCCTAGAAATTTTGTTTTGTTAGGTAATCCTAAAGCTGAAACATTGAAATAATCCTTTGACCCAAATGGGTATTGTCCGATGAGCAGTTATGCAAAGAGACAGAAGTGATGAGTACAATAAATTAAATGATAAAAAGTAGATAAAATTATAATGCTTTAGGAATTACAGGGTATATTTTAGAACCTGCATGGTATGGTGATTTGAGAATTGGACTTGATGAGGTTGTAGGGAAAGGCAATGGCAAACCAGCTCTGAATAAATTTTGCTAGGAAATCTCTGTGATAGGGTTGCCATAGGCCTGGATTGACTTGAAGGCACATAACAACAGAAGAATATCTTTTACTAAATGTGATTTAAATAAGTATGATCTGTGTACTCGAATTCTGTTCTACTCTACCCTTTCTATGCAATTAATAATTACATTGTTTTATTTTTCTCTTCTCACTCTTTTTAAATAAGAGCAAAGGGTAACTTTAAAAGGTGAACTATATTTTGAATACATATAGACACATCATCGTATTTGGTGCCAGATCTACTCTATGCAAACTGGATGTTGTTTCTAACCTAGAAACAATTACTTCTCTTAATTTCCTTTCATCGTCATTATTCTCCTCTGCTTCTTCCTTCATTTGACTTTGTATTTTCCTGGAGGAGTAAAAGATTGCAAAAATGGTTTCTTCCTCCCACCTGTAAGATAATGTTAGACAGAAAGATTATAATGACGGTAAGTGAAGCATTTGGCTTTCTCAATGTTGTGGTGTTGAACTGGTTTAGTCAGTGGTGAAGGATATTTTTGGATTTATCAATAATTTCATCTTGTTGTATATCAGATACTGCTGATGGTTTTATGTTATATTTATATGAACTTATTTTTTATAATGTTGTTACAATTATTGTTAAACATTCCAAAGAGTCCATTGGAAAAGCTACTTGTACAAAACAATCAGACAAGTAAACAATAGATTGTCATAATTTTGGTGACTGAGCTCAGGTATAAATCCAGGTCCTCCTAGCCTAGGTCTAACATCCTAGCCGTGGCAGTCCTTGTATTAAAGCCAATTTACTATTAATAGATAGGGTTACTGTTATGACTGCAAAGCAATACAGAAAGTGAATGATAACCTTCTTAACACAGTTTCCAATAGATAATGAGTATACATACATGAAGTTACTGTGTAGCCTAACAAACTAGGTGATACCCATCCATTTTTTCACTTTCCCTGCCTGGTTGCATCTACATACACATGCATACATACATGCATGCAAACCAACCAACCATCCATCCATCCTAGATCTCAGCAAACTGGGAGAGGAGGTGTAAATGCACATCCCTACATGCTAAGCATGCGTGTATGTACACATGGTTCCCCCATTTGACACAGGATGTGGGTTTCAAGGCCAAGAAGGTTATTCTCTCCTAATGTAAGTTTACAAGAGAATGTGGGTTAGACAACCATCTGCTTAGAAAATATTTCCAGTATTTTTCTTTATAACTCCTTCCTTATACATGTGGCCTTTGTACATTTGTAGAGCACCATTCATGCCTCTGAATTGTGTAGTGTAGAATGAAAAACATTTTATCACAATCTGCTGTGTTGATGCTGTGCAGGTGGTATATCAGTGTTGTTGTTGTTGTTTTGGGGATAGCAGGTGTAACCTGTTCAGAAATTTTAAAGTGAAAGTCTTTTCGGCGATGTTTGTGGAATAACATTGCCCTGTAATTCAACAGTTCTATTCAGTGTCACCTTTATTCTTTTAAGGGTGACAAATAAAGCATCTTTCGTGACCTTTGGGAAAATTTCAGTCAGAGCAGATGGTCTTGTAAAATACTTTCTGTTTCCTGGTAGGCTTTATTAAAATACTCTTCTGCTACATTCTCCAAACTATACTATAAAGCGCAGTGCTAAATTTCATTATGCGGTTGGTTTTGTTCACTTTGTTTATGGATGGTACTGGAATTGCATAATATAGAAGATGCTTCTGGTTTTAAAAGTGACCTTCCAAAAATCTTTAAGATGTTACTTTCTGGAAGAGATATGGAACACTAAATTTGCACAACTTGGGCCAGACTCAGAACCATGTAGTAAAGCTTGAGATTGGTAAGGACCAGGCCATGACTTTACTGTAGTAGCTCCTGCTAAACTCTAGGTTAGTGTCAGTACAGTCAGCCCTCTGTATCCCTTTCAAACCGGCTTCTGAGCAGGATATGGAGCTGGAAGAGACCACAAGGGCCATCCAGTCCAACCCCGTGCCATGCAGGAACTCTCCATCAAAGCATCCACGACAGATGGCCATCCAGCCTCTGTTTAAAGACCTCCAAAGAAGGAGACTCCACCACTATAGATCATGCCATCCTTTTGAGCCAGCCGAGAGAGATGGGTATCAGAAGCACTGCTCTCCAGTGGCTCCATTCCGTTCTCTCTGGCAGGTCCCAAAGGGTGAGGCTTGGAGACAGCTGCTCCTCTAAAATTGAGCTAAATTGTGGTGTCCCTCAGGGCGCCATCCTGTCCCCTATGCTATTTAATATTTATATGGAGCTGCTGGGTGAGATCATCCCATAGAGCTCAGTGCCATCAGTACACTGATGACACTCAGATATACTTCTCCATGACCAGATCATCTGCCCAGACCGCAGATGGCATCTCTCCTCTCAATGACTGTCTTGCAGCGGTAATGGATTGGATGAGGGAAAATAGATTGAGGCTAAATCCTGACAAAACGGAGGTACTAACAGTCACCGGCCTGAAACCAGGCCTGGGAATACACCTTCCAGTCCTGGATGGAGTCACACTCTCCTCTCAGGACTCTGTTCGCAGTCTGGGGGTACTTCTAGACTCATCGCTTCACATGACGCGTCAGGTGAATGTGGTGGTCAGAAGTGCCTGTTATCAACCGGTTGATCTGCCAGCTGCGCCCTTTCCTGGAGATGAAGGACCTGGAGGCTGTGGTACATGCACTGGTCACCTCACGTCTGGATTATTGTAACACACTCTACATGGGGCTACCTATGTGCCTAACCCAGAAACTTCAACTGGTTCAAAACATGGTAGCCAGGCTAGTCACTGGTACATCGAGGGGAGAGCATATAACACCAGTGCTTAAATCTCTCCACTGGCTGCCGATCAGTTTCCGGGCACAGTACAAGGTGCTGATTTTGACTTTTAAAGCCCTACATGGCTCGGGTCCAACTTATCTTAGATACTGCCTCCTCCCGTATGAGGCCCTGTGTACACTTCGGTCCTCTGAGAAGAATCTGCTTCAGCCTATAAAAACTAGATTGTCCCAGACCTCCCAGAGGGCCTTTTCTGCTATTGCTCCCAGGCTGTGGAACGACCTGCCGGATGAGATGCGTCTTATTACAACCTTGGAAGGCTTTTAAAAAGTGACCAAGACGCATCTCTTCCGGCAGGCCTTCCCGGATAGTAACTAATTTCCCATCGCCCGATGACCCCCCCTCGTCCCCTCCGGCCGCCTAAATGGGACTTGAAGGATTATGCATTTTTAATCTTGATTGTTTTAATTATGTCTAGTTTAATACTGTTTTAAGGGGTTGGAGGTGGGAATGTTGGAGGATTTTAACTGTATATGTTTTTAACATGTTGTACCTCGCCCCGATTGCCCGTTATTATTATTACAGATTGTCCACAGATTCACGCATCCGCAGCTTGAAAATATTCAGAAAAAGTATAAATTCCAAATAGCAAACCTTGATAAGAGACACCATTTTACTGTGCCACTGTATTTAATGGTATTTGAGCATCCATGGATTTTATATCCATGTGGGGTCCTGGAACCAAGCCTCAGCAGATATCGAGGGCCCACTGTATAGGCACATCCTTTTTTCTCCTCCTGTTTTGATTTCATCTTCAGAATCCAGGAAAAAGAAGAGAGATAGCAGGTGGACAAAATCTGCAGTCTTTTCTTCCTGATGATGAGTAAGAATGAGAAAGCCATTGCGTTAGGCTTGCTGACGTTGACCCATCCCCCTTCAACCTCTGCAGTCATTAGCAGATGATAATGCTTATTTCCAGGCCATAAAAACATCAGTGCTGATTTTGCTAGATAAGATCATATTAAAACACAGGAGCTGAGTGAATAAGTTGCTGTCAGAAGCACAAGAATAGACCTGATCTATTGGCAATTCAATCCTTGTTTCACCTTCATTCTCAGTATGTCTTTTTAGATTTCCCCTTTTCATTTCTAATCAAGAGGTCCTACTGGAATGACATGGAGAGAATAGCTACATTAGTTTACCTGCTTGGTGTTGGCCCTCTTTTTTTCTTTACCATTCTCATCTAATGTATCAGAATAAGGTGTAGAGAGTTTGTGGGCTTTAGTCGATGAAACATGATGGAGAAGTTATGTGTCCTTTATTCCACTGAGCACATATGAGTTGGGCCCTCTCTATAAATGCATGATTGTATAGAGGAGGAATGAGCAACTGCGGTCCACCAGAGATTTTTGAGGTGTAACATCTATAATATTTCACTAAAAACATCTGGAAGATCATAGTTGGTTTGGCTCTTGGAATAGAGCCAATAGGTCTATTTCAGTGTTATCCTTTGGCAATTATATGAAGGGGAGAGTAGAGGTGTCTTCTGGCCTCTCTCCACTGTCACAACTCCACCCCCTACCATCAGTGTATTGGGTGGGGCACATTTGACCCAAGAAGCATGTTCATGTAGGTCCATAATTCCAGCATCCCCGTGATTTAAAACCCTGATGATGCAAGGTTCTAAGTGATGTGGAATCCTAGGTATATAGACCGAGATTCCTATTACAAGTGTGCTCCTCTCCCATAAAGGTAGGGGCAGTGTGCATCATCCAACTGTCCCTCTCACACGTTTGTTAAAGTTTGATGATAATATCCAAATGTGGTTCCTCTTTGTACGGTTTCTCTCCTTCATAAAAAAGATGAGTCACACCAGGGCAGCACCATACACTTTATGTGCCAGAGAGGGGTGAGCTACACTTTATGTTCCAGAGTGGGACCTTGCTAATCATTGGACTGGCATTGATCAGCATGACTGGCACAGCAGGGCTGGCCTGGCCTATGAGTGGTAGGGCACTGAAAAGAGTAGTTATACTACAAGCCCGTGTGGAATCATGGTGCAGCCTTGTTGTTGCTTAAATGGTTTCTATGATCTAGATTATCTAATTGTTTTATGTTCATTGTCTGATTTCTGATTTACTATGGAAATCCCTGAATATTATGTGTCTGCTTACAGAACAATATTTATCATTTGTGAATAATTCGGCTGAACCTTATCTTTCTTTTGTTTCAGCTTGTGAAACCGTGATGCCACAGAAGTGACCACGTTCATTGCAGTAAGTAGTTTCATAGTTAACATGATAAATTTCAGGGAAATGTGAATCATAACAGAGAACAAAAAAATATGGGGGACAATCCAGAGAAAGTTAAGGATGGGGAAATCAGTAAAACTTAAAAGTATGGCTTCTGTTTTTAAATCTGGTTTGTCTCAATCATACTTAAATTCTTATACATCTCTCTATGTAGTGCCAGCTGCACTACATAGGATGCACGACATAGGATGGCATACCTTGGACAGCTCCTAAATATGTATATCTTGATTCATGTACACTCATGATTCAGGTACACTAACCTATTTTCCAGCAATTTTGGCCTACAACTCTACACATCTTTGACAATTAGTTGAGCAAGGCTGATGAGATTTGGAGTCCAAAAGATGTGGGTGGTATCAGACTGTGAAAGGATAGTATATATCATACACTGCCCCAGTGGTTTCACTCTCAGTTGCTCATGTTCCCCAAATCCTTTGGCTTTCCCCTAAATGCATTTACCATAGTTTGAGAAGGAGTCCATTCTTGTGTGGTTTACATAGTATCTATGTGGTTGTCTTAATGCAAAGTAAGCCATTTTAAAAATTCCGACAAATGCACATGGAGGGAGCTAGTCGGTTCAATCCAATTCTCTATTCTACGCACATTGACATATGTAACATATCGACTATCCTGATGTTACATACTTGCAAATGTAACAAGCAGCTGATGACGGAGAGCGCGAGCAGCTCCAGGAGAAGAATTGGAGCGCAAAAGGTATGGTGGAAGAAAGAGAGGGAGGGGGAGGGAGGGAGGGAGGGAGACTGGTTATATGCTCTGCAAACTTGGACTCAGCCTTTAGTATGTTGCTAAACTAGACTATGCATATATGTGCAGTGAACGTCAGTAATAAAGGTAAGAAAACAGCCTTAGTCTTCTGCTTGTATATAATATGGAGGGTGAGGGTGACTTAAGCTGGAAAATGGTTTGCTACATCTCTAATGGTCAGCATGAAAGCCTTTAGCACTGTGTGCCTAATCCTGGGTAATGAATGAAAGTGTTCCACTTCTGACAGTCTCACCAGCATGTGCTGGAGAAAAACCAGAAGGGTAGTGTCAGTACAGGACTTGCCATTAGGCACAATGTAACTGAACATTCAAGCAGCTGGTATTGGGATGTGTTGGAGGTCAGGATTCGAAGTCTGACACAACCTTCCTTTCTCTCCCTAAGTAAACCTGCTGTTCACAGGTGCAGGAGAGGATGCTATGTTGTTATCAGCACTGAAATAAGACTCAGACGCTTTTATGACATCATCTATACACAAGATGGGAGAAGGACACCAGGCAGCCTCAGGCAGCAAAATGCCTTGGGCCAGCTCTGGATGGATTGATGCAACAATGTTCATTTTGTAGAATGTATTCCTTTGTTATACCTGTAGTGTTGTCGCACATAAAAATGGTAGCTAAGTGAAATTATACCCTGGGTGCTGTTTGATACTATCATTATCATGGCTCATTTATTGTACTTGCTGCGCACAATGCTCCATTTCAGCCATTGGTATAAATTATGAAGACTTTTTTTTTTCATTTTCCTTTGGAAATAATATTTAACTGAATTAAAACTATTGGAGAAAGTAAAGAATGTGAGTGTCTGATTGTTTCAGTCAAATTTAAAAAACAAAATTATGGTCCTGAATTTATGATCCTAATTGCAGTGTGCAGGAGGTTGTACTGAAATTAATAGGACTTAATTGCAAATATAGTTGTAACTCAAAAACAAGCTTGCTAGATACCTCGTAATTTTAAATTTGGTTATTTTAAATTTGCATTCAATGAGCTTTTTTGGGGGGGGGGGGGAATCACATGTTTGTGGTTTCTTGGTTCCCTCTACTGCTCATGGTAGGATCTCATTTGATTACTTTATGTTTAGGATTGGATTATAAACCTAATGACAGACATATCACATTACAAAATATGGTACTGCCATAATTGTCAACTATTTTTCCTTAGTCCATGTTTTTACCTCATGTTCTGTTATCATGTTCTGGGTTTTTGCTCCAATCTGCATCATTTACTCACACTAAACCTCATTTATTGTTGTGCTGACCATTCAATAAATTTATTGAGATCCTATAGAAACTCTTGTCAGTCTGTTTGGACTGCATGGTGAATAATTTGGTGTGATCTGCAATCTTGCTCCCTCCCTTCTTTACCTTATTCATAAATTATGTATTAATGTTAAACAGCCCTGTTTATGTGGGGGGAGGGCACTCCCATTGCTCCCCTCCATAGTGCAAGCTGTGTATCCCTACATTCTGCATACTGTTCTTTAATCTGTTACTGATCAATACAGGTTGAGTCTCTCTTATCTGAAATGCTTGCCACTAGAAGCGTTCTGTATTTTGGAGTTTTTGTTTTGTTTTGTTTTGTTTTGTTTGGGATTTTTGCATACACATAATGAGGTATCTTGGAGATGGGACCTAAGTCTGAACATGAAATTCATTTATGTTTCATATACACCTGATACACATAGCCTAAACCTAATTATATACACCATATTTCTAATAATTTCATGCATAAAACCAAGTCTGTCTACACTGAACCATCAAAAAGCAAAGATGTCACTATCTCAGCCACCCATTTGGTTTATTAAGGATTTTGGATAAGGGAGACTTAACCTGTAGTAGATTTTGCCTCTTTTCCTAGTTTCTGATGAGAAACACTGTCATAAACATTTTGGAAAACTGAGTATACAATATTGGATCTTTCCAATATTGTAGATACTCTCATTCTTAAATTGTTAAATGACAAGATGAAACTATTCTTTGCAGAAGCCATATATATATATATATATATATATATATAGGTTGAGTAAAGCACACTCTTGTGTCGTATCACAAACCACAAACCCTCTCAGTTTCAAAAATAGCTTGACATGTGGCACAAGGAATGGCAGCCTTTGAGAAAGGCATGTTCAAGCCATCCTTGTTACACAGAGCCAATCGTGCACTTGCAAAAGAGAAATTTTGTCTGTTCACAGATTGGGTGCAGAGGTGCCACCGCTGGGAAGCTCTTTCAGGAACAGTCAATTAAATGCAGAAAGAATTTGAAAGGAGTTAGCTTTCTGTCTAGATAATCAAAGAGAGCCAGCATGGGGTAGTGGTTTGAGCATTGGATGATGATGATGATGATGATGATGATGATGATGATGATTCATTTCTATTCCATCTTTTCCATTGGGGAATCAAAGCGTATTACAGCAGTCAAGCAAACAGCTTCATTTATATACCACTTCATACTGCCTAAGCAATGTCTAAGCAGTTTACAACTGTAAGCTACTTGCCCCAACAATCTGGGTACTCATTTTAGCGACCTCAGAAGGATGCAAGCCTGAGTTGAGCTTGAGCCCTTTTGCTGGTATTGAACTCACCACCTTATGGTTTTGAGTGAGTGGCTGCAGTACAGGCATTTAACCACTGCCGCCACCAGGGCATGACTCTGGAGACCAGGTTCAGTTCCCTGCTCAGTCATGGAGACACAGTAAGTGACCATGGGTGTCACACACTCTCAGCCCCAGAAAACCCTGTCACCATAAGGGTCTCCATAAGTTGGAAATGACTTGAAGACAAACAACAACAACAACAACTTCAACAACAAAGTCATAGATAAAGGTAAGCAATTACTTTTCCTGTGTTTCAGGCAACATTGTGCTGCATAAAATGTTCCTTCCCTCATTCAGTGCAAGCTGAATATTTTACGATACTCTGCAATCTTTGTGTTTCGGTAGCGACCTTCATGCCTGCATCCCAGGGGTGCTTTACAATCAGTAAAGTTAAAATTAGATCGGGTAGCATAGAAAAAAATTGCTAAAACAATCATTTTAGAAATGCTGACTAAAAGAAATATTTTTAAGGCTAGATTTAAAAGGTTCACTAGTTGGGGATGATTTCTGCTTAGAAGTGACAGCATATTCCACAACTGAATGTACAACTATTTAAAGCCATGACGTGCAACCTTAAAAGTATTTAGAAATGGGAATAGAAACTAGCATCTGCTGATTTGGGAGAACAGCCGGGTTTGTATAGAGAGAGCACAAATCTATTAAATAGGAAGGAACAAGTGATTTTAAAGGTCAAAAGAACAATTTTGTAGTGAATATGTTGCTCAGCAGCCTGCCCGTGATGTGACAGCAAAACAGGAGGAAGATGATAAGTTAACCTGCTATGAGTAAGTTTGAAGGAAATACAGGAAATACAGAACCAGGCAAGATGGTAAATGTGATTGGAATAATGAATTGGCCCCATGTGAAGAATGGAACACCCAATTTTGGAAAGGAAAAGCTGCAATTTTACTTTAGATAGCAGACAATCTAAAATTTGCTTGAACTTGAGTAGAACAGAAAAAAGATTGGATTTCTTGCAGAAGGAATTCAGATCTAGTGGCGATGTCTACTGAAGAAAGGAGGAAAAGGTGTTTTGCTGATTCTATCTGTAGCCCCTGAGCATTCCCCCATCTGTTCTGGAGAATTCCCCCCCCCCCCCGCTGCTTGTAATCATGTAGGGGCTACAGGAGAAACAATTGCATCCCACACACACACACCCATGGCAGAAGCATCCTGTTAGTAGTGTCCACTCTTGTTAGTTCTAGATGAAAAATAATGGGTTAAATCCAGCTGTTAGATGTTGACTAGAAGTACTAAATAAATGAAAATGTAGTATATCAGTACTTATGTAAATTCAATGGATTAAGTGGGTCAACTCTGTTCAGTGGGTTTAAACAATTGGATGTAAGCCAGTGTTATTAGTTTATGGCCTATACAGCCCAATATAACTTAGGTCCAGTATATTTCATAGACTGTTATCTTCTCATATGAGCCTTTCCAGCCTTTCTCTGAGGCCTCAAACATAAGGACCAAAAAAATGTAGCTTCCCGCCACTTTGGGAACAGGGTGTGCAGATGATGCGTGCCCCTGACACAGCTGGAAGCTGCTCAGAGGCTGCCTAAGGCCTGAGACAGATGGGCCAAAAGGACTGCTGTCAGGCCATGTTGGGGACATTGCGTTTACATAATCTACATCCTGAATGTGATTGGAAGCTGTGCTGAGCCTGTCCTAACATGGAAGAGCTGGGTCATCCACTCCATTTTTTGGTGGCCCAGTTTAAGACTGCAGTGGCAACATGGATTGAGACCGGGCATGTACGATTGCCATGGTCCCACAGCAATTGGGGTGGGAACGGCCTCTAGCAACTCCTTTTGCCTCATGTGTTTGACACCTAAAGGGGCCTGAAGCCAGCCAGAAAAGGAGCAGCAAAAAGCTGCTCCTTGCCAGCATCCCCTTCAAGACTTTGGCAGTGGCCAGCTTTGGACTGCGGCATCTGGTCACTAAGATTCTGGGCCAACTGGTGGTCAACTGGGGCTGGAGCAGCCAGAGGCCGCTCCAAGGTGTTGTTTTGCTTCACCCCGAGTCCCATAACCTTTACAGTCACGGTTGGTGTGAGGTAGAGCCTTTTTGGTGGCTGCCCCTAGGCTGCAGAACTCCCTTCTCAGGGAAGCCAGGATGATCTCTTCCTTGCTGGCTTTGTTTGCTTTGATTAGCAGACAATGCCTTTAAAAGAAATCTGATAGGCCTTTAGAAATTAAGGTTCTTAAAGAAAGGACTATTAAGAGGGTGCTGCATAGCTTGAAATTGTAAAGTTTTAACTTCTTTTTATTATTTTTAAATTGCTTTAAATGGCTTAATTCTATTTTAATGATGTTATTTTGGATGTTTTTAGCTATATAGTACACTTGTCCCTCCATATTTGCTAAGGTTAGGGGCACAAGACCCCTGCAAATCTGGAAAAACCTCAAATAACAAAAACACCATGTTTTTATCTGAGAGGACACCTAGGAATCTCTAGGTTCTCAGTGCTACTCCATGGTCAATGTCCGACACTGACCCTAGAACTGCTCTGGAGGAGCTACAAATCCCTAGTAGAGTATTTTCTCTAGGAATCTCTAGGTCTTTAACTTTTAGTTAAAGTTGACCATAGAGTTGCGCTGGAGGACCTAGATGTTCCTAGAGAGAACATATTAATCAAACCCATTCTGGCCTCCCTCGGCAGGGAGCTTTAGAGTCTAGGGGCAGCCACAGAAAAGGCCCTCTCTCTTGTCCCCACCAACTGTGCTTGTGATGGTGGTGGGATGGAGAGAAGGCCCTCCTCTGTGGATCTCAGAGCCCAGGCCAGCTCATATAGGGAGATATGGTCTGCCAAATAGCCTGGACCTGAGCCATATAGGGCTTTGTAGGTCATCACCAGCACTTTGAATTGTGCCCAGAAACAAACTGGCAGCCAGAGGAGCTGTTTGAACAGGGGCGTTGTGTGCTCTCTATAATCTGCCCTTGTTAGCATCCTGGCTGCAGCTCTTTGGACGAGCTGAGGTTTCTGAACCCTCTTCTAGGATTAGTAGTAGTGGTAGTACTAGTTGTTGTAGTAGTTGAGTTGAAAAGCTCAAACCAATTTTTTTTTTTTTTTTTTTTTTTTTTTTTTTTTTTTTTTTTTTTTTTTTTGGTAATGTGGGATGGTTGTAATTGCCTTGATGAGTCACAAATAGAGCAGGCCTGTACAACCATATCCTAAGGTTGGGCAAAGGTTTTCATCATAGTTTTGTATTCTTATCTAATTGTTATTCTCACAGAGTTTACACCTGCATAGGCACTTTCTTCACCCACGGTTGACAGAAGTTATTTTGCTTCCTGATGAGATGGGAGAACTATGCATTGAAATTGCCCTCTGGGCTTACCTACAGTCCTGGAAATATTGCAATGCAGACAATATAGGCATAGTGATGAATTTAGAGTACCTATAGAGTGGTTCAGGAATGTCAGCTGTAACAGTAACAGCACAAGAGGACCAAAGAGACATCTTTGGCAATGTGTTGCCAGATGTGGTTAAAATTACTTTTTTTGAACTAAACCTTTTCAACTCAACATTGAACTTGATGGCCTGTGCATACAATCCCTTCCAGTTCTATGATTCTGTTTTTTAATCCCATTGGGAATGGCTGGTGATTCTCAGAGTTGACATCCAAACTCAGACTATATTATGAAAAAGCAGTGCTATCTGTACTCTGATAAAGTGCTCATGTCCATCTGATGTTTCCAGGTCAGCTAGAACATGTAGACATGTTGCCACTTTCTCCCTGTGGTGGCCGACGGCAGCTTTCAGGCCTCGGAAGGACTCTGCCTCCTCACTCCCCCACCACCTGGGCTTGGGAGCAAGCAAGACTGTTGGGAGGAGCGACGACCAGGGAGATAAATAGCCCCCAGAACACCTCGGCTCCTTCCCTTTCTCCCTGCAGTGGCCGACAGCGGCGTTCAGGCCTTGGAAGGACCCTGCCTCCCCACTCCAGCCCCCACCACCTGGGCTTGGGAGCAGGCAACACTGTTGGGAGGAGCGATGACCCAGGCTACAGAAAGACTTTTGCCTCAGCCTCTATTTTATTATTATTTTGGTCGCAAATAGGGGCGTGATTGAATTTAGTCTCCCTGATACTCATGAGCAGTGGGCCCTTACGATCTCTCTTATGATTATTGAAATCATTGGATAGCCCTATTTGACAATTCTGCTATTTCCATCTGCTAATGGAACTGGGAGTAAGTCAGGTGCAGGTATTGAAGTTGTGTGGGGCCAGGGAGGGTATGACGGCAACAGTGTGGAGAAATGTTGCAAAAGAAGTAGGGACCGATGCTTGATATCAATCCCCTCTTCAGTCCAGTCTGTTCCCCAGGTTAAGGCGGAGAGCATACCAACCGTACCACAATCCCTTAACCTGCTCCTTTGCAATGTCAGGTCGGCCAAAGCTAAAACTCATATCATCTACGACCTCTTGGAGGATGAACAGGCCGGCCTGGCATGCTTTACCGAGACCTGGCTGGGAGACGCCAGCGCTGCAACATGGGCGCAGGCTCTCCCGGCTGTTTACACGGTTAGTGAGCAGATAATGGGAAGTGGGCAGGGGGGAGCGGCATTGCTATAGTCCACAAAACCAACCTAAGCCTGATCAGGAAGCCTGTCCGGAAAACAACCCACATTGAGTGTGTGTACCTTAGCCTCAAGACCAGGGATAGTTTGGGGATCCTGTTGGTATACCGACCACCCCATTGCCTAACAGACTCCCTGACCGAGCTGACTCAGCTGATCTCCGAGTTGCTGTTGGAGTCTCCCCGGCTCCTGGTTCTGGGTGAGACCAGATCTTCTGATCTATCTGGAGCAGCTTGGGAGTTCATGGAATCCATGACAGCGATGAACCTATCTCAATTGGTTGATGAGCCCACTAATTGTGTAGGTCACACACTCGACTGGGTTTTTAGTACGGAACAGGGGTATCAGTGGGCGGAGGTAACGAAAACCTCCGCTCTGTCATGGACGGATCATTTTCTGATCAAGGCGGAACTAAGAGCAGCATTTCACCCCCCCCCCCGGGGGTGGCGGACCCATTAGAATGGTCCACCCTCGAAGGCTAATGGAACCAATTGGTTTCCAGAAGGCCCTAGAGGGTTTAATGGTTGGCAATGCTGGTGATCGTGTTGAAACCTTGGTTAATATCTGGAACACCAACCTTCCCAAGGCCATCGGCGCAATCGCCCCTGAGCGTCCTCTCCGACCCGCCCCAAACCATAAACCCTGGTACACTGAAGAGCTCAAGGAGATGAAGCAGGTTGGACAATGACTAGAGTGCAAGTGGCGGAAGACTTGACTCCTATCCAACAAGACTCGCCAGAGGCAGCATCTTCGCGCCTATCGGGAGGCTTTGCGTGTAGTGTGGAAATCTTTCTGTTCTGCACGCATTGCATCAGCAGAGTCCCGCCCAGCAGAACTGTTTAAGGTGGTGGGGGAGCTGACGCAGGTTCCCCCTGTGCCAAATCCCCTACTTAACCCTACGACGGCCTGCTGTGACACGTTTAACAACTTCTTTGCAGATAAAATCTCTCGGATAAGAGCCGACTTGGATGCCACCTTTCCTCCAAATCCTTTAAGTGAGGTGTCTAATGACTCCGTTGCTGTCACATTACTGGATGAGTTTCAATCTGTAAGTACTGATGACGTGGACAAGCTACTTGGAAGTATGCGGAAGAAAAACTGCCCCCTCAATCCTTGATCATCCTGGCTGGTCGTGCAGGGTGGAGACGCATTGAGAGTGTTTCTTCGGAACACGATCAATGCATCTCTTAGGGAGGGCACTCTACCATCCTGTCTCAAGGAGGCAGCGGTTAAGCCCTTCCTGAAAAAGCCCTCCCTTGACCCCCTGGACAAAAACAACTACAGACCAGTGTCCTTGCTTCCATTTCTAAGCAAGGTGATCGAGACAGCAGTCGCCACCCAACTCCAGGCAGTTTTGGATGAAGCCGATTATCTTGATCCATTCCAAACTGGCTTCAGGACTGGACATGGAGTGAAGACTGCCATGGTTGCTCTGACCGATGACCTCCGCTTGAGCATTGACAGGGGTTGTGTGACCCTGTTAGTGCTCTTGGATCTCTCAGCGTCCTTTGACACTGTAGATCACTCCATCCTTTTGGGTCGGTTGAGGGAGTTAGGAATCGGAGGCACTGCTCTTCAAATCCTTCCTCTCTGACAGATCCCAAAGGGTGAGTCTCGGGGACAGTTGCTCTTCTAAAATCGAGCTTAATTGTGGCATCCCTCGGGGTGCCATTCTGTCCCTGATGCTATTCAACATTTATATGAATCTGCTGGGGGAGATCATTCAGAGGCATGGAGCCCAGTGTCTTCAGTACGTTGATGACACTCAGATATACCTCTCCATGACCAGATCATCAGCTCAGTCTTCAGATGGCGCCTCCCCTATTAATGACTGTCTTGCGGTGGTAATGAATTGGATGAGGGAAAACAGATTGAAGCTAAATCTGGACAAAACAGAGGTACTAGCAGTCACCGGTCCGAAACCAGGCTTGGGAATATAACTTCCAGTCCTAGGTGGAGTCACACTCTCCTCCAAGGACTCTGTTCACAGTTTGGGAGTACTCCTTGATTCGTCACTTCACATGACCAGTCAGGTGAATCCGACGGTCAGGAATGCCTGTTATCAGCTTCGGCTGATACAACAGCTGCGCCCTTTTCTGGATACGAAAGACCTGGAGTCTGTGGTACACGCTTTAGTAACCTTACGTCTAGATTTCTGTAACATGTTCTACATGGGGCTACCCTTGTGCCTAACCCGGAAACTTCAACTAGTTCAGAACATGGCAGCCAGGCTTATCACTGGAACATCAAGGAGAGAGCACATAACACCTGTGCTTAAAGCTCTCCACTAGCTGCCCATCAGTTTCCGGGCACAGTACAAGGTGTTGGTACTAACCTTTAAAGCCTTACATGGCTCAGGCCCGTCTTACCTTAGGGACCGCCTTTTCACATATGAACCACCCCACACACTTCGATCGTCTGGGAGGAATCTGCTGAAGCCTATGAAAATTAGCCTGTCGCAGACCTCCCAGAGGACTTTTTCAGCTACCGCTCCAAAGCTCTGGAACGGCCTGCCGGATGAGATGCGTCTCATTGCATCACTGGCCAGTTTCAAAAAGGCTCTAAAGATACATCTTTTCCAGCAGGCCTTTCTTTGAAGGTATAAATGGACCATCAACTCCCGACTCTGAAAATGTAAGTAGAACTGTGGAATCAACTTTAGCTGTTCCCTTATGCAAAACTGCTGATCCATCTACTGCAAATTTGCACATATACTGCTCAGGAGACTGTATTTTCTTTTAATAGTTGCCGACCAATTTTAACACCTCTAATTTTAACATATTCTGGTTTAATTCAGTTTTATGGGGGGGGGTGGTGGTATGGGAGGGATACGATTGCGATTTTACTTTGTATTTTTTAAAATTCTATTGTACCCTGCTCCGAGTATTTTATTAGAGGAGCGGGTTATAAATAAACATAATCATCATCATCATCATCATCTTCATCATCATCATTATTATTATTATTATTATTATTATTATTACAGTCTTCTAACTGTGATTATATTCATCTGCACATATTAGCCCTATTCAGAACTTCTTTCATTATGTGATTTGAACTGAATTGGGGTGGGGGTGGGGTAGATGTAGAGATGAGCCCACTGGCCCTGGCCTTTTTGTTATATTATTGTGGCCTGTTCCCCCCTGTGTTGTAAATCTTGCGGGAGCCTACATGATCTAGCACAAAAATTCAATAATATTGAGGGCTGCAGGTGTTGCTGACAAGGACGTTGTGTTTGGTGGGAGGCACCAGGATTGTTTCCACTCTTTTACTGTCTTAAGCAATCTTAATCACACGGGAACTTAAAACAACTGAGTAGAGTTACTGTGTTTAATTGATACATTTAACTGATGACTGTCTGATCCTGGGTGGTTTCAGTCTAAGCCTTTGGTCATCCATCTGTTCATAGGATTCAAGGGGGCTGTTGTGTGCTTCTATCATCTTACCTGCTCCCATAAATACACCATGCTCACTGCAGCCTCTGTGTCTGTATAAAGAAATTGCTTGATAAAATCATAAAGTTATATACTCCATTATAATGTGTTATGTGTATACTATACCCTCCAACTGTCCTGATTTGGCTGAGACAGAGCTGATTAATCCTCTGTCATCTCACTTTTTTAGCTTCTTTCAGAATGCCCTGGTTGGTGTCACTTGGTGCAAAGGGAGAACTATCTTTTTCTCTCCACCCCACCCAGCCAGACCGCCACCCCAACCTTCACAGTCCTGTGTGAGTGCTGCCTCACAGGACTCTGAAATTGTCTTGGGCCCCCCAAGTCTTTGAAGTCTGACATGGCTGCTGCCCTGAAGAATGCCAAGGAGCCCCCCCCCCCCCCCCAGCCACTACTACTGACAGGGGGTAGCAGTGTGTCCTCCAGAGCAACCATTTATGTTCTGGATGGCTGCTGGGCAAGCAGGAAAGTGCACTTTCCTACTTGTCCAATAGCCGTGAGGGTGTACAATGGGGTGTCACCTGATGCGGTCTGCATCTGCTACACCCCCACTGGTTTCTCTTTCCTCTTCCCACTTTCCCCCTTTGTCCTAGGCATAAATTGGTTGCTGTAAGCTGAATTCAAAGTGCAGTAGTCATTTTTACAAAATTAACTCGGTAGAGGAGTGTGCTGAATCTTACCCTTCCCATTAGATTCAGGCAAAAGTAAACTGCTACAGCCTTTCATAGTTTGTGTGTTCTTATTAATAACTTTTTAGCATCTTGATCACACTCTGATGTTGCTTGGCCTAGTTTTCATCTGTGAAATATTGAAGATTATGGTATACAAACTGTCTACTAATAAGGCCCTTTTTATTATATATATATATATATATATATATTGTATACAAACACAATTTATTAAAGCTATGAGTGAATAGCAGCACTCCCTTGGAGTAGCAGACAAAGGATATCTTAAGTTTGTCCTACCTTGCAGGGCTGGAAGTGCATACATACCAGTTTGCCACATGTACTGATCTCTCTCTCTCTCTCTCCTGCCTTCTCTCAATTAACTTCTCCTTTGATACCTTGAAAGGCAGGGTGTGGTTGCTAAAAGATCAGCCTTAAATTTTAATTATTTCTGGGCAATCTTAACTGATGTAAGTCATTCCTGATTTTTTATCATTAGTCAGTAGGGAGTCTACTCATGTAAATACCCCAAATTATGGCTTTTCTTCCCTCACTTAACAGTGATGATTCATGTTATTTTGCTTATTGTGCATTCTCAGACCCAGCATGAAGCCACAAATTTTGTTTTAATATCTTGAAATATTATGGAAACACTGTTAGTTTTTTTCCTACAGACAGCTCATAAAGAAAAATAAAAATTCACCACTTTGTATGTGTGCAGCACCTGCAGATTTAATTAAACCTTTGCTCCTATATAATAACAATAATTATAACTGAGAAACCTAAAAGAATGAGATCTCTACACACAGTTTTAAGTGTTTGCAATAAGTAAAACTGTTTAAAATGGAAGGCAAGAAGTAATTACACATCTCAAGATTATTTTTTAAAAGAAAATAGGTTTGGAAAACATACATGTAGATTATAAAGAGACAAATATTAAGGATGAAGTACCACAAATGAATATGGAGTTGCTTGGTGTTTGTAATTCAGAGACTCATTTGCTGACAAATCAGCAGTAAAGATTAAGTAAAATCTGCATTGTGTGACTGAGGAATACAGATTAGCTTGAAGGAGAAAACTGGCAATGGAGAAACTATTTTTGCACAGTTTATTCATTGAAATGTTAAATCCTCTACTCTGCCTCGATGCTTACACCAAAAAGTTGAAGTATAATGATTGAGAATTCTTTCATCATCACTTCAGAAAAAAATGCTTTCTGCAAAGTATTGGAGGACAGTGGCCTGAATCCCATTTTTAGACTCTGCAAAAGTAGAGCCAATACATCATTTGCAGAATGGTGAGACTACCCTACATTCTTTTGATTCAATCAATCAATTCTATTTGGCTCTAGCAATTGGCCTTGGGTCAGTGCTACTCAAAGATGTAGACCCTGGACCAGTGTTGATCTCTGAGTCCTTGGATGCTATCCCGTTAAGTTTCCAGGAATGAAATAAACAACTGTATCTATGGGGCACAAATATAGTGTTGGTCCCTGGCATGCTGAGGGTAAAATCATTGCCATTCCTCCAATCAGATATGAGAAGCATTTACTTATTTATGCCATAATGCCGGCCCCCATTAATTTTATATTGGATAATATAATGAAGAAGACAATACAGTGAGCCCTTGGTATCCACTGGTGCTTGGTATTGATGATCCAGCATGGATAAAAAATCTGTGGATACTCAAGTCCTATTAAATACAATGGCATAGTAACATGGTGTCCCTTACATAAAATGGTAAAATTAAGGTTTGCTTTTTGGAATTTGGTAAAAATATATATTTTCAAGCTATGGAAGGTTGAATCTGTAGATTAAGAACCCATGAATACCATGGGGCAACTGTAATATTTTTGAGATATATTGGCACTGTGACTAGAAAAGTAAATATCCCCAAATAAATCTATTTATTAGTGTCAATGAGAGTAGACTGAGAGCTTTATCGCACCAGCACCTTCCATGCTACAGTCGTGCAAGCTAAAAATAAAATGCTAACATACCGGCAAAGAACCTCCACACTTCTCCTTGTGAGACTGGGGCTGCTGCTGGCATTGCATTCTGTTCCTGTCTTCTCCCTTAATCCTGCCCTTCCTTCCTCTCTTATGCTTTGCCTGGCATGTCTTTCAAGAGTTTTTAAAAAGTTTTTCTTCCAACATTTATCATGAAATTATGGGGCTTCGCAGACCCATTTAGTCCCTTAAAACAATTGTTTGAAACTTCAGGGCTTTGGCACTCTGAAATAGCACCCCCCCCCCCAAAAAAAAGTTGGGAAAAAAATAAAAGGGATGGGGAGCAGAGGAGGAAGGGTCAGTCACCGCACATAACTACCAATTGCATTACTGCTGCAGGAATGGCTTTTCACACCCACAGCAGTGTGACATTGGCCTTTCATTCACAGGTTTCTACCATGACTGAAAAGACATGGATCAGAGATGGGGTAGCTAGAGGAGGGAAATGGCATCATGCGATCAGCATCGCCAATGTGACTTCTTCCCCATGGAAGAAAAAAGCCATGTGTGATAAAGCCCAGAGAACCAGCATAGTGTAATGGCTTGAGTGTTGGGAGTAGGACTCCAGGAGACCAAGGCTTGACTGTTTTCTTGGTCACACAAACCCATTGGTTGGTCCTGGGGCACATTACACTCTCTTAGCTCAAGAGGTAGGTAATGGCAAATCTTATTGGATTAAAGCTTGCCAAGAACAACCTATGATAGCATTACCATAAGGTGGGGTTGACTTGAAATTACATAACAGCAACACAGTAGAAACAATGGGACCTTGATAGTTCAATACTTCTGGAAGTTCCATTAATGAAATGGATCTATTCTAGTTGGAATGAACAGTAGGATTTCAACCATATTTATGCTGCAATCTTGTGTTCAGTGTTCAGTCAGTCATGACATTTTCCATTGTATTCCAGTCCATTCTCTCTTTCACCTGTTTTCTCCCCAAATGAGTAAACATTCCATCTTAACTGAGCATGATCACTCTTCATTTGGTAGTTTTGGGGTTTTCTAGCTGCAGTCAATACATTTTTATGTCTTTCCTTAGACTTGGGGTTGCCTTCAGCATCTGTTTAGAAGTGCAGGGTAAATATCTAATAAAATGGCAGAAGGTAAATATGCTATTTCTAGTAAGATTGCTATATTTCTGGTAAGCAGGCAAACTGTTTTAATTTAATTAAAATATTTTTATTAAAACACAGCTTGTCATAATATAAAACAACATAAATGGGGGAAATTACTACATTTACACACTACATACATTGGCATACTACATATAATAATAATAAAATAACAAAAAAAGGAAAAAGGAGCACAGGTGACTTCTAATTTACTGAGTGATAGTTATAATTATTAAATTCTTTTACCTCATCTAAATGAACATATAAAATAGACCTCTACATATTGGTCCACATTTCTATTCTTCAAATCCTAAAATTTTCCTTTACTTTATCCTTTAGATCCATTGGAGATTATCACATGGGGACAGGACAGAAACAGGATCACACCTCCATCCTTATTCTGTCCTTATCCTGTCCTAGTCAGAGCAAATGACAGCTGGCACGAAAGTCTTTCACATCGGCAGCATTGATCCTGTCATTAAAACAGCATTGTGATAACAGGAAATTTCGTTAATACAAAATGTTGGCCAATATTGCTTTAATGACAGGTTAATGACAGGTTATTGACAGGATTGGTGCAACTTCATGTGAAAGCATTTGGTGCCATTGCTGTCATTTGTGCTTCCCAGACGGGATAAGTGTGAATGACATGTGAAAGTTCTTTCCGCAATCGAGTGGGAAGGATGGGACAATGACGAGAGAGGGACGGGACAGCCCTTGTGTAATAATCTCTTTGTTACATATCGCTTAAAAGGAGAGGGAGACTTATCCACAGGTCATATCAAAATCCATAATATGGGCCCCCAAACTTGCCCTTGACTTGTACATAAGGTTAATTTGTTGCATATATATGGTATGTAAAAAATAAAAATAAATCTATTTTCTTTAACAAGCACAGTTGTAGCGAGAGGTAGGGTCGTGCAATGATGTCCTAGGTCTCCTGGAACTCATTGGTGCTTGCTACTGGGTAGATGTGACTGGATTTGCCCTATAAGTATACATTTTCCTGAAAGGGTTAAAGACAGATTTTGATTGCTTATTGAGGTCTAATGATTAGTGTCTGTTAAGAGGAATAAGTAATTTATTAAGCTTTATTGTACAGATGGCAATTGGAAGGATTCAGATGTAAACTGAATTTTCTGTAATACCATTTTATGGCTAAGACTAGCTGGTTTTATTAATTAAATAGCAGTAATATGTTTGAAAAAAAAACCTTGAGAGTTCCTGTTACTGTAGTTGTAGAAGTGCCAAATCCATATCAGGCAATTGTTGCTTACAACAGTTTTTCCAACTTGTTTAATGGATAAATATATTAGTAGGTATATACATATAGGAAAAGACAGTTCAAATAATTAATTTATGTGGGATGCAACTGCACTGTCCTTTATACTTATTTTTGAAACAATTATCCTATGTTTCAGTTTTTAAGAAACAAATATTGTCTTATTCTTTGCAAAAAGAGTTCTCTACTGAAATATATTCCTAAAAAAGATTTCACTTATATCCAGAATCTGCCCCATATGCAAATCAGCAAACATGAGTTTTAGAACTAACATTCACAAATAACGTATCTTAACAGTACAGACCTGTACATGTTGTCTTGTTCCAGAACTGGATGTAGTTCCAGGCATCTCCAAGGCATAAGTTTTATCGCTGGGATGTTGTAATACACAGTAGACAAGAATTCCATTCCTTTCACTGATAAAGTCTAGTACCTTTTTACAGTCAGTGGTACAACTGAGGGGCTTGACAGACTAGCCGCTAAGGCCAGCCTGGGGGTGGAGTCGGGGAATGGTGTCCAGATGACGCATGCCCCAACACCACCTCCAGGCTGGCGTGACACTGCACGCTGCTCTACATAGTACACAACACTCTTCTAGCAATGCGTCTACATGATGCAGCACCAAAGGAGCATGGAAAAGCTGCATGCTGGTGACTATCGCGTCCTTTCTGGGGTGCAAGAAGGAGCCATTTTTTGCAGCTCCATTTTGCACAGCACAAAGGAACGATTGGGGCCATGGCATGCAGTTGCCACGGCCCCAATCCAGCACAGATAGAAGCGGCTACAGGCCACCCCTTAGGGGTGGTCTGTACAGCACCTGAGCCCCCACTAATTTTTCCCAAACCATCCCTTGCCTGGTGATCAAATTCCCTGTTGCTGAACATATGTGGACCCTTTGAATTGGGCTGCACCCCAAGGCAAGGCCCATGAATTCTTAAGGATTATATAATGTGAATGCAAACAGAGAAAATCCACCAGTACATTCCCAACCTCCATATCTTTTCCCAGCCTCAAACTGAAAAGTGAATACAAAAAGCATCCAAATACAAATGAACTCTTTCATATCACTGGAGAGCAGTTAATGTTTAGCCATGTTGCTAACAAGGACTCTAAGACCCATCTGCCTAGTGGCAGAGACCTAGTTCACTACGCATGTCTCCTCAGAGGTCCCATAGCATTTGCTTGTTGCTTGTTGTTGTTAACTGTCCTTGAGTCAACCTTGACTCATGGCAACCCTGTGGATGAGACATCTCCAAGATCCCCTGTCTTCCACTGCTCTGCTTAGGTCCTGCACACTCAGGACCATGGTCTTCCTAATTGAGTCTATTAATTTGGCGTACAGTCTACTTCTCTTTCTCCTATGGTCTACCATTCTTTCCATTATTTTATTTTCTGTCTTCTCATTATGTGGCCAAAGAGATCCTTCTGCTCTGCACGCATTGCGTCTGCAGAGTCCCGTCCAGCGGAGCTGTTTAAGGTGGTGAGGGAGCTGACGCAGGTTCCCCCTGCGCCAAATCCCCTACTTAACCCTACAGTGGCCTGCTGTGACGCATTTAACACCTACTTTGCAGACAAAATCTCTCGGATAAGGGCCGACTTAGACGCCAATGTTTTAGCAGTATCTGTAAATGAGGCACCTAGCAACTCCGTTACTGTTACGTTATTGGATGAGTTTCAATCTGTAAGTACTGATGACGTGGACAAGCTCCTTGGAAGCGTGAGGAAAACAACCTGCCCTCTCGATCCATGTCCATCATGGCTGGTCGTCCAGGGAGGGGACGCATTGAAGACATTCCTTAGGGATGTAATCAATGCGTCCCTCAGGGAAGGCACTGTTCCTTCTTGTCTGAAGGAGGCGGCCGTAAAGCCCCTCCTGAAGAAACCTTCCCTTGATCCCCTGGACCGAAACAACTATAGACCAGTTTCCTTGCTGCCATTTTTAAGCAAGGTGATCGAGAGAGCAGTTGCCTCCCAACTCCAAGCTGTCTTGGATGAAACCGATTATCTCGATCCATTTCAAACCGGCTTCCGGGCAGGATATGGAGTTGAGACTGCCATGGTTGCTCTGACAGATGACCTCCGCTTGAGCATCGATAGGGGTAGTGTGACCCTGTTGGTGCTCTTGGATCTCTCAGCGGCCTTTGACACCATAGATCATGCCATCCTTTTGGACCGGCTGAGAGGGATGGGGATCGGAGGCACCACCTTACGGTGGTTCCGTTCCTTTCTCTCCGGCAGGACCCAAAGGGTGAGGCTCGGGGACAGCTGCTCCTCCAAAATTGAGCTAAGCTGTGGCGTCCCGCAAGGCGCCATTCTGTCCCCGATGCTATTTAATATTTACATGAAGCCGCTGGGTGAGATCATTCGGAGGCATGGAGCTCAGTGTCATCAGTACGCTGATGACACTCAGATATATTTCTCCATGACCAGATCATCTGCTCAGACCTCAGATGGCGTCTCCTCTCTCAATGACTGCCTGGCAGCGGTAATGGATTGGATGAGGGAAAACAGATTGAGACTGAATCCAGACAAAACGGAGGTACTGACAGTCACCGGCCCGAAACCAGGTCTGGGAATACATCTCCCGGTCCTAGATGGAATCACACTATCCTCGAAGGACCCTGTTCGCAGTCTGGGGGTACTCCTAGACTCGTCACTTCACATGACGAGTCAGGTGAATGCGACGGTCAGGAGTGCCTGTTATCAGCTTCGGCTGATACGCCAGCTGCGCCCTTTCCTGGAGATGAGGGATTTGGAAACTGTGGTACACGCTTTGGTCACCTCACGACTAGACTACTGCAACGCGCTCTACATGGGGCTGCCCTTGTACCTAACCCGGAAACTTCAATTGGTTCAAAACATGGCAGCCAGATTAGTTACTGGGACATCTAGGAGAGAACATATAACTCCATTGCTTAAGTCTCTCCACTGGCTGCCAATTAGTTTCCGGGCACAGTACAAGGTGCTGGTTCTAACCTTTAAAGCCCTACATGGCTCGGGCCCATCTTATCTCAGGGACCGCCTCTCCCCGTACGATCCTCCCCGCACACTTCGATCCTCTGGGAGGAACCTACTACAGCCTATCAAGACCAGGCTGGCACAGACCTCCCAGAGGGCCTTCTCTGCGACCGCTCCCAAGCTCTGGAATGGTCTGCCGGATGAGATGCGTCTCATGACATCTTTAGATTGCTTCAAAAAAGCCCTAAAGACGCATCTCTTCCGGCAGGCCTTCCCCTGAAATTTCCTATCTCCGGCTTCGGTTCCAGACTTTGATTTCCTGCTTACTCCCATGTTTCTGATCCCCACTTATGACGTGGCCGCATAAGGAAGGGTTAGGATGCTGTTATATGTTTTTAAATAATTACTGTTTTAATCACTGCCGGTTTAATCTATTTTTAAGGGGTGGGAGGTTTGGAAACGGGTTATGGGATTGTTTTAATCTATGTTTTTTCTTTTACTTGTACCCCGCTCCGAGTGTATGAACAGAGGAGCGGGCTATAAATAAACTATTATTATTATTATTATTATTATTATTATTATTATAAAGTACAACAGCCTCAATTTCATTATCTTGTCTTCCAAGGAGGTTTCAGGCTTTATCTCTTCCAGGACCTATTTGTTTGTCTTTTTGGTTCTTTACAGTATCCTTAAGGACTCTTCCAGTGCCACATCACAAATGAACTGATTTTCCTTCTGTCTGCTTTCTTCACTTTCCAGCTTTTACATCTTTACATAGTGATGGGGAATACAATGGCTTGGATGATTTTGACTTTAGTAATCAATTGTATATCTTTATTCTTTAGGATCTTGTCTAGTTCTTTCATGGCTTCCCCTCCCATCCCTAGTCTTCTTATTTCTTGACTGCAGGCACCATTCTGATCAATGTTTGATCTTACATATGGGAACTCTTTTTTTGATTTCCTCATTGTGTATGTTGAATTTATTTATTTCTTCTGTGGTCATTATTTTTGTTTTCTTTATGCTCAGCATTATGCCTGCCTTTGCACTTTCATCTTTGATCTTACTTAGTAATTGTTCCAAGTCTATGATGTTTTCTGTTAGCATTATGGTGTCATCTGCATTTCTTAGATTGTATTGTAAACAAAAAATGGTGTGATTATTCCTCAAACTGCTAGACATGGCACATAAATTAAAAATAACATGGGCCCTACCCACAGGTTTAGTATCTGAGGCAGTGGAGAGAATTATGTGGCTCTCCAGACATTGTTGGGCTGTAGCTCCTATCATTCCTTACCATTGTCTATGCTAGCTAGTGTTGTAGATAATGGTAAGGAATGTAGTGTCGCCTTTGAAGACAGTTCTGAAAATACAACTAGTGCAGAATGCAGTCCCCAGATTGATCACAGGGATCAGACAGATTGATCATATAACACCTGGCCCAGCTGCAATTAGGATTGCTAGTTCAGGATTAGCACAAGTCCTGAGTTTTCTAGGCCAAAACCTAAGACCTAGGGATGGCCCTTGGTGATGTCACTATGCATTATGCATTAAATATCAATCACAGTTTCATTCAGACACAAGTAACATGTTTTCTTATTTGGAAATAATGAGAGAAATCTTAGCTAAAGGGGCTGTTCCCAGATCAAGGTGAAGTGAGATTTCTCTTTCTCAACTACTTACGTAAGAAGACAGAATATGAAACATCCAACCTAGCCTTTTTGCTTCTAGGCAAAAGGTGTATGCAGAGCAGAGAGGAGAGGGTGATCTTAGTGCCACAAAACTGGGAGGGAAGGAGGAAGATACCAGAGCAAATACTTAGGCCCCTTGAATACTTTTTGCAAGTTGCAACAAATCAAGTTTTGCACATTTTTAGCAAACGTCAACTTTCATAGGTGAGCTGCAGATTTGGACACAGTCCTTTCCTTAGACCTGGAGCTGATTCCCCCCAAACTGGAGAATTTGTAACCTCCTCTCCCATCTCAATATTTGTTGGAACACATCTCCTGTATGTAAAGCTCAACGAGTGGTAACAAGAGGGTCTTTTACATATAATGCTATCTTCAGGAAGATCCGTCTGACTTCAGTGTTTTATTTTTCAGTGCCAGATTAAACCATCCAGTTATTTAATGTGATGCTGGATTTTAAATATTGGCCTTAAACCTATGTGTTATCTGTAAAATGTATTGTTGGAGGTGAAGTGTTGTTTTATATAATATTTTTGGACATATATTTTTTTACATAGACTGTATTTGGTTCAAATATATCTCCCTGAACCTTCCCCCAAAACAGACATAACCTTATATTTACACTTTTTGATAATTTTATCTGCAAGATTTCTAGAGTTTTCTGTGGAAAAAGTCTTCCAAGAAATAGAATTAAGAACATACATATATGAGTTTTCTATCTAGGAGTCCCTTAGGGTCTGTGTACCTCATTTTACTTGCATTGGTATTATTTTGTTGTTATTGTTTATAACCTACCTTTTCTCTTTAAAATATCCTACCTTTTCCCCTTTAAAAATCATATCATATCATACAGAGCTTTACAGCTTTAAAATTCTTACATATTAATTTTTTTAAAAAATAATTAAACTAAGAGTATAATTAAAAGCAGTAGATTGTTCTTGGTGGAAGAATTGCATCATTTGCAATAAATTTAACATTTGTGTTTTGCTTGAATGCCTGTAGATTTTTTTTAAAGAAACTGGCATTTTGTCTCAGCTTTAGCATAACACCTTACTATAAAATAATTAAAAATGGGGTTGCTTTCTCAAACAAGAATCAATTGAGTATTTCTTCTTTCATTTTCAATATTACAGAGAGACGCTACTACTTCCTGTGTTAAATATTACAGATTGATACACACATATCCTAAAACCTGGAGACAGGCTTAGGTTTGGCATTTAAAATCTATCAAAATCTCTCTTCCTCCCTGTGTTCGTGTGCGAGTGCCTATGCATGTGCATGTAAACATGGGAAGGTAAGAGTAAGAGAAAATCACACAGATGGCAGGGGTTACTGAAACCTTTAGCCAAGGTACCCTGGCTGTACCTTTGGTTATCAAACAGCTTCTTCATATATTGCTGCATGTGTCACTTCTTGTTAACTTTTCACTATCTTCAGGAATTAAGATAGAATGAAAATGTTTTTCACTAAATTCATGAGTTTCTATACCACTGGGGACGTGAGTGTAACATCATGTCAACGAAAAAGGCTCATTTTAGAGAAAAATTCCACACTGCGAGGGCCCAGTTCTCCATTTGAGGGGAGAAGGGGGAAAACATTTTGTCTAAGACAAGGTAGCATGTTGTTCATGATTTGTCTCTGGCTTTCTCTTCTTTGTGGATTATGGGCTTGTCTGGATGGTAAAAAATAAATAAATCTGTACCTACCTTGTAGTCACTGTGATCAGTTCACATGACATTTTGGATGATTCACATGGAATCTACAGAGAATCTGAAGGCTTTAGTCCAATTTTTCAAAACTTAAATTATATCTCAAAATTGCCCCCTAAATCCAGATCATCTTTTTTGTGGCTGGGTGCTCTGAAGCAGATTTGGTCTGGAGATGAGGGTGGGAAAAGTTTTTGGAGGGTGGGACTTGTTGATTCTGGCAAGCCTGGTGTATATCACAATGTTTTATGTTTAGCTATGAGAGCAGCAATGATCAGGTAGATCAGGCTACCTGGTGGGTGGGAAAAGTGATCAAATGCAGGGGGTGGAGAAAGCGATTAGATGAAAGTGGATGAGGGTGGAAAGCAAATGTAGGTATGCAGATCTCCATATGAGTGATTGAGTGAACGAATTGGAGAGGAGGAATTACAGGCCCCTATTCACTCACATTCTCATATGGAGATCTGTATACTTACATTTACTTCCTCCCCTCACCCAATTTCATCTCACTCATTGGTGGGGGAAGAGGGTGAGGGTAACACGATCTACCACTTCACTGCTGCTTTAATGGCTGAACATTTTAATAAATAAAAGATAAATAAAACAAGACTATAAAAGTGTGTGTATTCTTCACCCACTGTAGCAGTGAAGGGGGAAGGGGATTGGATGAGGGAGGCATCCAACCAGAGTAGATCTAATGATGGGCAAACAATATCAGCTATTGGTTGATAGGTTGATGCATGCTGGCGAGGAAATAAAACAGCTGAGCACACACAGCCATGAGGCTGATAATAATGTGAAAGGGAGGACCTGTGGACTGCCCTTTGGCACTGAAGTGTATATGTCAGGGGGAAATCTGTGGCCGGTTGGGCTGATATCACTTTGCTTTGTTTGTGTGTGGTGTTAACAGGATCATTTTGGAATCACTGCTGAGCAGGTAACTGCAAGGTGATGTTGTGTTTTCCCCAGTGTAGACACATCCTATGATACCAGAGCTATCCCTGTTACCACTCCAGTTTGTTGTGCAAAATACTAAAAGATAAGTTCAGTCAATGCACAGCATCATAAGACATGCAATGATCAGATGTGCTGAACTGGCACGTGTATTTTTCCAAACCTTCTACAACTATCCCCTTAAATATGTAAATAGGCTAAAATTTCTGTCCCCCCAGTTTGAAACAAGCTGATGTGTAATTCATTTAAGGCACGTAGGCAAAACATTTAAAAAAATACAAAATGTTAGTAGTTTTAAACTCCATCTTTTCCAATTTGGCAGGAATATAAAATGGCTCATCAGAAACTGGGTTAATATGCCTATCAGCTGCATAAAGCATGGGCGTGGAGCTTGCAGAGGGATGTATGTATCATCTGTTTTAGATGTATTACAGAGGTGATGTCAAGGTGAAAGCAGACTTGCAGAATGGTTGGAAATCATTGATATTCTGACTCTGAGGCTGTAAATGGCTCTGTGGCAGATGGAGTCTTTGTCAAGGAAGAAAAATGGCAGCTCTGGAGCATCAGAGATGTTTTTGCTAGCAGCTCAACTCACAGGCTGTGACCTTCCAGTGTTCAGGAGTTACGCTCTTGCTTTAATAAATTGTCCTCTGCTTTTATTCCTTAAAAGTAGATAAATAGTAGTCATCATAATTCAAGACAAATTGAGTTGTTTCATTAGAAAAGGAACGTAAGCCTGCTTTAGTACCTAAACGTTAAACCAATTTCTTTTACAACTGTTTCCTTTCCTGAATGAATTAAAAACTAGGTTGTTGTTTTATTTTTATTTTATTTTGCTTTGTAGCTTCATGATTAAAATTAAAAGGAATGGAAATCTAAAAGATTATTCTAGTCCTTAAAAGCTAGTGTTGCTTTTGAATACCCGGGGGAGAGAGTTAAATATAAGACATTTAGGAATTCAAGTATTAAACAAATACATTGCTGTGACTGACTAGGGTGACTGAAAATGTGGAACAGTGCCTTCAGAACTTTTTAGCAATTATTTGTTAATATATGTTTCACCATAATGGATGGATTATATTATTCTACAGCAGATTTAAGTGTCAATATAGGGTATTTCATTGATTTGAACTTACAAACTGCAAAGCATAATGGGGGAAAGAATCATGCTGGTCTGCTTCTGCCTAATACAGCCTTCTGTTATGCCTTTTGAATAGAATAACAGATGCTCTTTGCATGTTGGTTGAGGCCAGCTAGATTTGAAGAAGTGAAAAATTGTTTTACATCTTTTGGTGTAAATCCAAACTAATGGTGTAAAGCATATTTTTTGAATTGTCTTGGCTTCACAGAATACAGGGTTTCTTGACAGATCTCAACATATTTTGAAAGTTTTTGTATGTTTTGGTACTTTTGTGAAAGTTTTGTTTGCAATCAGAAGCAGTATTTTTCACAATAAAATGCAATAATTGTGTAAAAATATGTTGCATTTGTACACAATGCATTTTTGTTCAAAATCATTATATGTGCATGTGTGTGTGTGTTTGAGTTGAAGTTTTAGATTGTTTTCAAAAGGTTCCAATTTGGGTTAGTCAAAACAGTGATTTTCTGAAGTGATTTGTCAACTAATTTGCCTAAAAGGCTACTCTTTGCAAAGCATCTGTTCCAAGCATCTAGTGCAAATAATGTTGAACTAATTTCAAAGCACTGTACTACAATTCATAGTTCATTCTGTAGTAATATAAAAAGTTCTATCCTTAAAGAGAGAGGTGAGTAATTCTTAAAATATTTATGTATTCCCAGATTGTAACTAATCCTCCCACCGTCTGATGACTCCTCCCCCTCCTTGTCCCCCACCCGGCCGCCTATACTGGATTTGAAAGAAATGTATTTTAGATTTTAACTGTTTTAATCATGACTAGTTTAATCCTGTTTTAAGGGGAGGGAGGTGGGTTTAATAATAATAATAATAATAATAATTAATCTGGATCATAATAATTTTTAAGCATTCTCAAATTAACTAATTTTTAATCTTCAGGATGGTACTCTCTTGAATTTATAGGTTCCTTTGTATGTATTAAGGGCCATCTGTTATAACCAGTAGTGGAAGTATTAGTGCCAGTGGCCCTAAAAGCACATAACATCATATAAAAATGTTCAGTTGGATCATTGACCTGTACAGTACTGCAGTAATAAATAATTGTTAAATTTAAAATTGCAAACATTTCACAAATATAACCTGCCTGGGCTACTCTTTATCCTGATGGACAACTGGTAGAAAAGCAATCGCAGTTCATCAGGAAAGAAAGTGACCCTATGCTTTCTGGAGTCAAGGTTGTAGCATTAAAATCTGTTCTATCTCAAACTCTTGCAATTATAGTCTTTTCTTCACATAGTGAATCTACTCTCAGTTTAATTGTTTCCTGTCCTGTGTTCAATTCCTTTGTTAATGTACTATGAATGGATTTCTGCAAGGATGAAAAATAATCCTCAGAATGATTTCAAAACGCTGATTCAGGTTAGTTTACATCTTTGGTGTTGTTGCCCCTCCTAATATCTTACACTTTAATTAGCATTAGGCGCTGCCATTACGACAGATATATGAAAGCTTCTTAGCTGACAGTTGTCACGGAACTTCAGTCTTGAGAGTGAAGAGAAAGTAAGAATATGTCAGAAATGGAACTGACATTAAAGACCTTTGAACTCCCAAGTCTGTTTTGATGCCAGTAACTACATTTAGACTGGTAAGGAATGCAAGATTGACATCTGTGTACATGATATGTGTGAAGTGTGACTGCATGAAAGGAATTTGATGCTGTTCTTCTTTGACATGAGCTTATATTGCAGTGGAAGAGTTTTGTGCAGGTCCATTCCCCAAAAATACAGTTTAGAATTTCCTGACAAATGAACTCCATGTGGACTGACTGCAATGCTGTGCAAAACATAGGTATCTGAATCTTCCCTCAGTAAGTTTCTCATCTCAGTAAGTTCAAAATAATGGTAACTGGAAATACTTGCATTGTATTTGACAGCTATTTAGGCTTGTGCTAGTCTTGTGAAATTCATGTGTTTTTTTTCAAGCTTTGCATAACTAACCAATACATCATATCACAGACTACTTTTAAAACACCTACTTGGTGGTGTCATGTAGCTTGGGGGGGGCATTTCTTGTTTCAGAAAACAAGCTGGATCCTCACTTGGGCCCATGTTTATGCAACTCATAGGTTCAGAGGTCTGCTGTCTCCATAACTTCTTGAGACTCCTCTTTCTACACACACACACTTTATTATATGACTTCTAATTCTACTACTTTGTTAAATTTTTTTTAGCAAACCTTGTTATTCATTTTGTGCTTTTATTTCTGCAACAAATATTCAGCTTCCAATTTATCAGACCAGATTATTCTGTAGATACTCACATGAAATCTTAAATTAGGGATGATCACATTTTAACATGCTCCAAAATTTTGCTACACCAGCACAGAATTGCTTAGGATAGTCAGGATACAATTTCTTCACCCAAGGAACAGTACCACAGATACCCTATGCTTGGGCAAGGATGCCCGGATGCAATTAAACTTCAATTACTTACTAGACAACAGCATGTGAGCAAGACTGAGAACAGTAGTAGCCTATTATATTATTATATGTTTTTCTTATATATATTAAAATTGTTAGTATGTGTTTTAATTAGGAAGTAGTTTTAGGTATGAATTAGGATTAGTGAAAAGGCAGCCAACACAGGGACCGTATATTGGCCACACGCACTTTGCCAACCAATGTTTCTCCATGAATTCCAGTATAGTTTATGCAGACTCCTTTGTAAGCTGTGTCAATTTGAATTAGGGTTCTATGGTAGCAGTGGTTGATGAGTTATTCCCTTAGTTAGTAGCAATGCAGCTATCTGAGAAATTATGGGTACCATGAATTAGGATTAATTACACCACCAGAAGGATGTACTGATCATTTTCTTAGCTGTTAATTAAACCTAGTTTATGCACCCTAACAATATATTTTGGAAACCTAAAACCTACATGTTGGAGGGTGTTGTTTTTTTGAACACGTTCAAAAGAACACTGTTGCCCACTGACAATTTACAAATAGTATTTAAAATTCTGTTTCTTTAAGATACACATCTGTATGTTTAACCAGGAGACAGGTTGCAGTATCATAAGGGTATTTAAGGTTATTTTAATAACATCAAATAAGATGGTGGTCTCTTTGTGTATCAATAAATTAAAAGGTAATTGCATATTATAGTTCTTTAATATAGTCATTTGTAGTTATTAGAGGACAAAGAAGACTAGTATTTTCATGTTCTTTTTGTTCTTAAACTTTCTATATGAGTTTATATATTAGTAAGTGGCTGCATGCATCTACACAATCTGAATGGCAAACAGTTTTGATAAGAAATATTCCCAACAGTTTCCCAAAGAAATAAACGTGTTTTGTCTCCTTAGTACCCATTGATTTT
The DNA here is from genome assembly GCA_034509955.1 of Urosaurus nigricauda. Lineage (NCBI taxonomy): Eukaryota > Metazoa > Chordata > Lepidosauria > Squamata > Phrynosomatidae > Urosaurus > Urosaurus nigricauda. The sequence goes on along the minus strand of JAOEGL010000001.1, from coordinate 160,407,214 downwards.
TTCCTTCAAGGGTACATTAACAATGCTGATAGAACCTGTGCAGTTTGCATCTACATTTAGCAAGGGAGAAGTGTTAAAATAAAAAGTGCTGCATTTATAATATTTACACAATGGTGTGAAATAGTGCTGTATTTGAAGCTGTGAAAACTGAAGAGGGGACAAAATTCTGAAAGGGGTGAGGGTGGAGGTAATCGGAGAAAGAACAAACGATGCAAAAAGAAAATGACACAGAGGTCTTGGTTTAATACATATGTATTCCAGGTTGATGGTTGATTTCATTAGCAAATCTCATTGTTATGCAATGTCTGTTCTTCTGCAGCAAAATGAATATTGTATTCTCACAGGCTGTGTGTCTATTTTCTGTTGATGGATAAATGAAAGGATATATATTTACTGCTTTTCATGGTCGTTTATGAATTTTCTAGAAAAAAGCAGAGCTTTGGATTTTATGCCCCCCTTCCCCTCCTTAAAGCTTTTAAGAGCTGTATATTAATGAATATTTTAATACATACAATCCAGTATAAATTAACTAGCATTACAGTGGAGATAGTCAGTGTGAATTCAGCTCCTTTTTTCTTGTGCTATGGGAGAGATGTTAGGCTGAAAACCTTTTGAACACTGTCAGTCCGAGAAAGCAGAGCTTTATTAATCTGTATAATAGCAAATATTCAGATACAATCTTTTCCTATCATCTCCGTATGAAGCTGATACAGGGATGTAATTTCCTTATATCTGGTAAAATAAAAAATAAATAAATAGATGCCCATATTCTTTAACTGGCTTGGAACTGAATGTTCTTTCTGGGCAACAACATCGGCAGTGCAAATGTGGAAAATTACAATTAAAATGCTTACCTTTCCATGTTCTGATTTTGCCATAGTATACAGGAAGAAATATAGTAAGCTGGACTTCAGAGAGGATATAATGCATTACTTCTAGTGTGCTTTCTCAGCCGGGGTCCCTGGAACCCTAGGGTTCCTTGAGAATTTGCGAGGGGTTCTGCAAGGGATTGTGATTTTAAAAATAAATAATTTTAGCTATAAATATATTTTTCATGCAGGAGTTCCCTATAATAGTTACAAATGTAGGGGTTCCCTAAGAGCTAAAATTATTTCAAAAATTTCTCCAGGGTAAAAAGGAAAAAAAAGAAAAAGAAAGGGGGTGCTGACTTACATTCTCTGAGTTCCTGATTCAAATCCAGCTCAGATGATAACAAGCTGGTAGGGGAAAAAAGTGCAACATCTGCCTTGTTAATACTAGATTCTCCTTAACCCAGCATAATTCTCTGAATGTTTGAGCACCAATATTGTGCTTTTGTACCACTTTGATAAAGACTAAAGCTATTTTTTTTTACTGGAAATCTTGTGTTTAAAATGTTTAATGTAAAATATTTTAAAATGTTTCAAAGTAACTTACTGAATCAAGGCAACAAACATAAATGTACTACTGTAGAGTTTAATTGATTCAGTGGAACTACTCTAGCACAAACTTACAATGGAATATAGGTTTTTGTCTTTTGAAAAATGGCTGGTTTGCTGTGACAGCTTCAAAGCAGTGTTAACGTCATGGGTGGTTAGGGGAGCTCATGAAAGAGACACCATGCTGAAACTAGGTAAGCCTCAAAGAAGTAGCAGTGTTAGTCTCTTGCAGCATAAAAAAGGAGGAAGGGAGGGAGGAATGGGTGGGGAAAGAATGTAGCAGCACCTTTGAGATGAATTCGTTTATATTTTAACATAAGCTTTCATGGATTTAAACCCACTTCTTCAGATGCTGTTTAGATGTAGTTTCATCCCATTTCAGTTGTCATGTCCATTAAACAGACTCCTGGGATGCCTTAGACTTATTTGCTAAAAAGGTTGAACGTACATTGCATTTCTGAAAATACTAAGTATGCAAGAGGACACTGGTAGCTGTGAAAGAGAGAATAGATTAGTATTGTTTTGAGCCCTAGATATGATTTTTTGCAAGAATTTTCTGAAATCTGAAAATTATTTCAAAGGTTTCTCCATGGTACAAAGGTTGAGAAAGGCTGATATACGAGGGGGTATCCAAAGGTTTTAATGATCACCTTTTTAAAAAATTGACAGAAAGTTTGTTTTGATTTGTAGCTGTTAACTTGTCTCTATGTAGTCACTATCTAGATTTATACATTTTTCCCAGTGTATCTTGACCCTCTGAATACCTCATATTGTAGAAGCCTGCAGATTGCGCCCGATGAGGATTTTACACTAAAATAAAGGACGCAGTGAGCTGATTTTCTCAGCAACGTGCACTTAGGAACCACTGATGACACTGACAAAATGTCATCAATATGCCATAATAACTTCTGGATGATAATTATTACTTTATGATATCCTCTCGTAAGGCGCATTCTGCAGACTTCTACAATATCAGGTATTTGGAGGGTCAAGTTACGCTGGGAAAAATGTATAAATGTAGATAGTGACTACACAGAGATACGTTAACAACTACAAATCAAAACGTTCTGTCAATTTTTAAAAAAATTATCATTAAAACTTTTGGATACCCCCTCCTAGATACACTATCTGGAAGACCGCCTGGAAATTGCATGTACCCTGCCACAAATACCATGATGGATGGTATTATTGGCCATACCCATTAATGTATTAAATAATAACATGGCTGCCAATGATTAAAAGTGAAATGATTTAAAGTGTTGCAAAACTCTAAACCCCAAATGTTGTTATTATTTTGGGAGTTTGTTCTCCTAGACAGCATGTTAAAGGTCAATGTGAGATGTATCAAATAATTAGCATCTGATTAAAATCAAGCTTAATAGCTTTAAGCAGTGAGTCAAAACACCAGAATACCAAAGCAGAGTAATAATATTAATCACAAAATCACATTAATAGAAAATTTTAGATACCCTGTTGTAATTCTATACACAAGCTTTAAAAAGTATTCCATGTGAGAATCAAAATACCTTTTAGCCTTAAATCTGATGAAACATTTTTAAAGTGTTGGTGCAAGAAGTGTGTAATGTGACTCTCTTTTTATAACATGTTACTATTGTAGAAGAGCATAACTCACAGTATGTGGATGAGGACAGAGCTACATTCATCTCCCCAAAAATGTACAATGAAGAGCTGGGATACAGATTTTGTTATTAGCATGGGAGGGTCCGAAGATCTCCATGCAGCTTTGAGTGTCATTTTGTTTGTGTGTGTTGTGTGCCTTCAGGTTGTTTCTGACTAATGGTAACCTTAAGGCGAACCTTTCATGGTGTTTTCTTGGCATGATTTGTTCAGAGGAGGTTTGCCATTGCCTTCCCCTGAGGCTGAGAGCATGCAACTTGCCCAAGATCGCCCAGTGGGTTTCATGGCCAAGCTAGAATCAGACCCTGGTCTCCAGAGTCATAGTCCAACACACAAACCACTACATCACCCTGGGATTCTGAGTGTGATTTTAGAATTGGGCTCAAAGATTTAGGATACAGGCATGTTGTCCTTGAGACATCCTAGGCCATAGGATATTGTAGACCTCCTTTTATTTTATTTTTTGCAATAAAAAGCCCAAAGGCAAGAGCTCTCTTGTTGCAGTCAAAATACCTGCCATTATCCTATTTTTGATGCTCTAATAATGACAAGGGGAAGGAAGGGGCACATCAAGGGAGTGTTGATTATGTTGCCACCATAATAGATCCCTCCTAGTCCCCTAACATCCTTATGACAAAGAAGGGAAACCATGCAAGCTCTGGAACTGGCATACAGGCATACCACAGTTAACAAGTGCATGCATTCCCAGGCCTTGCTTCTTTAACAGAAACTTCAGTACAGAATTGGAAATAACATGGAAAGAATAGGGATAGGTTCCTATACCATAAAAAGGAAGAACAGTTCAATATGTTTCAAAAAACTTTTATTCAAAACTAACACATACGAAATTATGTTAGAATTATTATAAAATGATGTTATAAGTAATTCCATTTCATATGAAATGAAACAACCCGGTCACATAAGCTTTGTATGGGTCAAAACAAAGATCTTCTAGAGACTGAAAGCTTCGTCCAAAGTACCTCCCAGAGTGATTTTTTTTCTTTCTTTCAATAGCTCTTTCTTACATAGAATCATAGAATCATAGAATCATAGAATCATAGAGTTGGAAGAGACCACAAGGGCCATCCAGTCCAACCCCCTGCCATGCAGGAACTCCAAGTCAAAGCATCCCTGACAGATGGCCATCCAGCCTCTGCTTAAAGACTCCTAAGGAAGGAGACTCCACTACACTCCGAGGGAGTGTGTTCCACTGTCGAACAGCCCTTACTGTCAGGAAGTTCCTCCTAATGTTGAGGTGGAATCTCTTTTCCTGCAGTTTGCATCCATTGTTCCGCGTTCTAGTCTCTGCAGCAGCAGAAAACAAGCTTGCTCCCTCCTCAATATGACATCCCTTCAAATATTTAAACAGGGCTATCATATCACCTCTTAACCTTCTCTTCTCCAGGCTAAACATCCCCAGTTCCCTAAGGCGTTCCTCATAGGGCATGGTTTCCAGTCCCTTCACCATCTTAGTTGCCCTCCTTTGGACATGCTCCAGTTTCTCCACATCTTTTTTGAATTGTGGTGCCCAGAACTGGACACAGTATTCCAGGTGGGGCCTGACCAAAGCAGAATAGAGTGGCACTATAACTTCCCTTGATCTAGAAACTATACTTCTATTGATGCAGCCTAAAATTGCATTGGCTTTTTTAGCTGCCGCATCACACTGTTGACTCATGTTCAGCTTATGGTCCACTTGGACTCCTAGATCCCTTTCACATGTGGTCTCATTCAGCCAGGTGTCCCCCATCCTATATCTGTGCATTTCATTTTTCCGCCCTAAGTGCAGAACCTTACATTTCTCTGCATTGAATTTCATTTTGTTAGCACTGGCCCAGCTTTCTAGTCTATTCAGGTCATTTTGAATTTTGATCCTGTCCTCTGGGGTATTAGCTACTCCTCCCAGTTTAGTGTCATCTGCAAATTTGATAAGTATGCCCCCAATTCTGTCATCCAAATCGTTAATAAAGATGTTGAATAGCACTGGGCCCAGGACAGAGCCCTGTGGGACCCCACTTGTCACTTCTCTCCAGGATGAAAAGGAGCCATTGTTGAGCACCCTTTGAGTTCGGCCAGTCAACCAATTACAAATCCATGTAACAGTTAACTTGTCTATCCCACATTTTGCAAGCTTGTTTGCAAGAATGTCATGGGGAACCTTGTCAAAGGCCTTACTGAAATCGAGGTATACTATATCCACAGCATTCCCTTCATCTACCAAGCTGGTAATTTTATCAAAAAAAGAGATCAGGTTCGTTTGGCATGACTTGTTTCTCTGAAACCCATGTTGGCTTTTTGTGATTATGGCATTGGCCTCTAAGTGTTCACAGACTCTCTGCTTAATGATCTGCTCTAGAACCTTTCCTGGAATTGATGTCAGACTAACTGGACGATAATTGTTGGGATCCTCTTTTTTTCCCTTTTTGAAGATGGGGACAACGTTTGCCCTCCTCCAGTCTGCTGGGACTTCTCCTGTTCTCCAGGAGTTCTCAAAGATTATTGCCAATGGCTCTGATATTACATTTGCCAGTTCTTTTAATACTCTAGGATGTAGTTCATCTGGTCCTGGAGATTTATATTCATTTAGGTTAACCAGGTATTCCTGTACTACCTCTTTACTTATTCTGTGCTGAATTTCCTCTATTCTGTCTCCATTATCCTTAGGTTGAGCATCCTTTGCCTTTTCTGAGAAGACTGAAGCAAAGAAGGTGTTGAGTAATTCTGCCTTTTCTCTGTCCCCTGTTAGTATTTTGCCATCTTCTGCACGCAGTGGCCCCACTGTTTCCTTCTTCTTCCTTTTGCTGCGGACATATCCAAAAAAGCCCTTTTTATTGTTCTTAACCTCTCTAGCAAGCCTGAGTTCATTCTGCGCTTTAGCTTTTCTGACTTTACCCCTACATGTGCTGGCTATTTGTTTGAATTCCTCTTTCGTGATTTCTCCATTTTTCCATTTCTTATACATGTTCCGTTTAAAACTTAGCTCATTTGAAAGTTCCTTAGTCATCCATCCTGGCTTCTTGAGACATCTTCCATTTTTCTTCCTCATTGGAACTGTTTGAAATTGTGCCTTCAATATCTCCCTTTTCAGAAACTCCCATCCGTCTTGAACTCCCTTTTCTTTTAGTATTCCTGACCATGGGATCACTCCCAGTATTTCTCTAAGTTTATTGAAATTAGCTCTCCTAAAGTCTAGAGTGCGTGTCTGACTATGCCTAGCTTCTCCCTTCCACTGTATTACAAACTCCAGGAGAACATGGTCACTTCCACCTAAGGATCCAACCACTTGCACCCCATCAACTAGGTCTTCCCTGTTGGTTAAGATCAGATCTAAAATGGCTGATCCCCTTGTTGCCTCTTCCACCTTTTGGACAATGAAATTGTCTTCCAGGCAAGTGAGGAATTTGCTAGACTTTGAGGATTTGGCTGAGTTCGACTTCCAGCAAATATCAGGATAGTTGAAGTCACCCATCACTACTACATCTCTCTTTTCTGAGTATGTGATTATCTGTTCTAGAAAGGCATCATCCAATTCCTCTGCCTGAGTCGGGGGTCTGTAGTAGACTCCCACAGTAACATCCCTGTTATTTCCCTCTCCTTTAATTTTTATCCAGATGCTCTCCACCTGGCTTCCAGTATTGACTTCCTGCATCTCTTCACTGGTGTAAATATCCCTGACATATAATGCTATTCCTCCTCCTTTCCTGCTTGGCCTGTTTCTCTTAAAAAGGTTATACCCCTCTATTTCTACATTCCAATCATGAGACTCATCCCACCAGGTTTCAGTGATGCCTATTATATCATATTTCCCTTGTTGTGCTAGGAGTTCAAGTTCATCCTGCTTATTTCCCATACTCTGTGCATTAGTGGAGAGGCATTTAAGACCATGTGTCCTCTTTACTTGCTGCTTTTGCACATTTTTTTGCCTCCTACTGTTGGGTCCTTGCACTGTTTGCCTTGTTCCCTCTATGCCACTTGGACTATTCTCTCCATCCCTTTTGCCTTCCAGTATAATGTCTCCCTCCCCCACATAACTCAGTTTAAAGCCCTCCTGATCAGATTCTTCAGACTGTTGGCAAAAACGTTTTTGCCAACTGGCGTGAGATGCAGTCCATCCCTTGCCAGAAGTCCCTCCTCATGGAACCGCAGCCCATGATCCAAGAATCCATACTGTTCTTGGCGGCACCATCTACGGAGCCAGTTATTCACCTCTGCTATTTTCCTCTCCCTTCCTGGACCATGCCCTTCTACGGGGAGTAGAGATGAGATGACAACCTGTGCATCCATCTCTTTCAGCTTCCTTCCCAGAGCCTCATAATCCCTTTTGATATTCTGAAGGCTGTGCCTTGCAGTATCATTGGTTCCCACATGAACCAAAAGAAGGGGGTGTTGATCAGTAGGCTTGACAAGTCTTGTCAGCCTCTCCGTCACATGATGGATCTTTGCCCCGGGGAGACAACACACCTCCCGAGACATCTTGTCAGGCCCACAAACCACTGCTTCTGTACCCCTCAGCAAGGAGTCCCCCACCACGACCACGCGCCTCCTCCGAGGCTTAGCAGTGGCTGTTCCTTTTCGTGATACTCTCAGGCTCCCCTGCTCTGTCCCTGATGTCTGTCCCTGCTGCTTTTCCTCATCATCTCTGACAACAGAGAGAGATTCAAAGCGATTCTGTAGCTGCAAGCTGCTCACAGAACGTTCCCTGGTTTCCTTACTTCTGTGTGTGACCTTCCTCCAAGCATCTACCTCTGTTATATGTGGAGTGACCTCCTCCACCCCAACAACTTCCTCTCTCTGTTTCCCACCCAAGACATTCTGGTCTGATCTGTTCAGGAGATTCTCCTGCTCTCTATGATGCTGGAGAGCAGATATCTGCTCCTCTAGCTGCTGTACTTTCTCTTCCAAGAGGGCTACCAACTTGCACTTGTGGCAGGTGTAGTTCGCCACCTCTGTAGGCAAGAAGACAAACATCCCACAAGTGTTGCAGGTGACTGCTGCAGGGCCTTCAGTGTCCATACTGAGAAGTCTTAAGGAGGCACTGAAACAAGACTGTGGGCTTCCCTTGCTAGACTTGGCCTTTATTCCCAAGCTCTGTCACTGAGTTCAAGTCACGGGGCCTATAGTTATGTAGAGAGCTCCTGGCTAAAAGCTCCTTCCAAAGGCAAGTCTCTGATTCACTTCCTCTGATGCTTCAGGCCGGCTCCTCTTCTATTCTCTAAACACCTCCTTGACTATATAAAAAAAATCAAAATTCGCGCGCTTCTGCTAGCCTTGAGTAGCCTTAAGTAGCCTCCCAGCACTGGCTCCCAGAATGCAATGGCTCAAGTGTAAATTAAATTAGATCTCACCCAAGCACATGGACTACAGCCTCCTCCTTTTCTTTCTCCTCCTTAAAGGAAATGAAGCTTCTGCTAGCCTTGAGTAGCCTTAAGTAGCCTCCCAGCACTGGCTCCCAGAATGCAATGGCTCAAGTGTAAATTAAATTAGATCTCACCCAAGCACATGGACTACAGCCTCCTCCTTTTCTTTCTCCTCCTTAAAGGAAATGAAGCTTCTGCTAGCCTTGAGTAGCCTTAAGTAGCCTCCCAGCACTGGCTCCCAGAATGCAATGGCTCAAGTGTAAATTAAATTAGATCTCACCCAAGCACATGGACTACAGCCTCCTCCTTTTCTTTCTCCTCCTTAAAGGAAATGAAAAAAAAAAAACCATTTCCATTTTGGTAGCAAAACTTTTAGTTCTATGCTTTTTCAACATGTATGGGGAGCTGGTAAGGCAGGCAAATATGCTGTCCACTTTTCTTTCTGTTTTGCTCTTTACACATGTGCAGTAAGTGATTCTGGCAACATCCAATACAGTAGAAACCCATTCTTCTCCAGGTCAAGCTTTAGTTTCATTTACTACAGACACACTACTTCTGTCCAGCACTGAAAGTCTGTCTTTCTCCAGCCCCCCATTGCCACTGTCCTCATGCCAGTGCTGCAAATAATAATAATAATGATAATAATAATAATAATAATAATAATTTATAATATATATTTTAATAATTATAATAATTATAACAACAACAACAATTTAAAAATAGACAGAAAACGGGGGGTTGGGTTGGCTTCCTATAAAAAAAAAAACTTTGTAAAAAGGAGCTTCTTTGTCAAAGGCTTTGATAACTGAGGTGTGCTTGTACTTTCATTTTACATCAGATGCATGGCAGTTCTATGGCAAACCTATCATAGGGGCTGGGAGTGTGTGACTCATCCATAGTTTCCATGGCAGAGTGGGGCATCGAACCCTGATTTCCAGAATTGTAGTCCAGCACTCAAACCACTACACCACACTAGCTCTTCCAAGACGTTTCAGCCACATTTAAGAAAATGTAATGGAGTCAGGCACACCTACAGTGGTGATTAATTGCTTTGAAAGTTCTAGATGGTAAAAAGGTCCTATAGATCCTTTTGTGGGCCAGACATTTTTCTGCCACTTTCCACCCACTTGTTGCCAATTAGGCAAAAAACAACAACCCTACTTCTAGTTACCAAACACTCACATTTTCATTCTGAGAAAAGGATGTGGAAAGGATGCACCTTTTTTAAAGAAGAGAATAGCAGTTCCTTGGGGGTGGGTGTCCAGGAGTGCAGGTCTCTACAAAAACATGCCAAGTATCCACTGCCCACCTTGTTTTAGTATTACGGTGAAATTAATTTGTTTCTACTGCTACATTGCTGAATACTGGTGCCCTTCCTATTGAGAAATGGGAAATTGCCCCAGGTTGTGTCTATTTCCTTGTGGGATAAGTGCTGAAAAAAGCAGACTCTGGACTCTTGTGCTCTCTTTAGCCATGCTGGATCAGGCTTGTGATTCACTACTATTGGGCTCCCTTCCATTAGGAAATCACTCCAGAGGGTCTTAAAGTGTTGAAGAATTTTCTGGAATTATCATCACTGATCCTGTCTGAGAGATTCCTGAAAGTTGCAGGACAGTGACCTTTTTGTTCCAAGTAGATTGATAAAATAATTTTGCCTAGCCATCAAAAACCAACGTCTGGTGCCCAGTCTGTGTTTGGGGATCTGAAGGGCCATCTGAGACAAATACAGGAGAGAAGACTGGCTGTTGTTCCACACTACAGAAACAAAGCAGTTCGATACCTCTTTAACTGGTTTGGCTCCATCCTGTGGAATCCTGGTTTTTGTAGTCTGGTGAAGTATTTAGCCTGGTTTTTTTCCAGAGATTTTTGTTGCCTCACTAAACAATAAACCTCAGAATTCTGTAGGATAGAGTCATGGCAGTTAAAGTAGTGTCAAATTGCTTTAGTTCTATAGTGTGGTTACATCCTGGATGGGCGAGTGGTTTCCATTTGGGTTGGGAAATAAGTTTTCCCACAGATCATTTTTAAGCATTCATATATGTGAGTGGAGTGCATGGACATAACTTGGCTATTTGTATGCACATACATACACATGTATACACACACACACACACACACACACATATTGATCATTGCATGTTCAGGCATAGACTTAAAGTGCAGCACACAAGCATCTAGTGCCAATTGGGACTTGCATGGACTTGATGACAAATGTGATTCATTTTGGGTGTATACTTGTTGTACCAACAGACTCCTAAGTTAGCTGCAATTGTTCATTGTCACACACTTCGTGGGGGCAGCACAATGTGAGAAATTGTGGCAGTGCTGTGGCGCTACAGTCCTCAAGCCTAACCCTATTTATTTGATAGCACATTTATTTGTTTGATAGCCATTGTATTCCCCATCATCATATATGGATGTAAAGGCTGGACAGTGAAGAAAGCGGATAAGAAGAAAATCAATTCATTTGAGATGTGGTGCTGGAGAAGAGTGATAAGAATACCATGGACAGCCAAAAAGACAAACAAATGGGTCCTTAAACAGATCAACCCTGAAATCTCCCTGGAAGCTAAGATGATCAAATTGAGGCTGTCATACTTCAGTCGTACCATGAGAAGGCATGACTCATTAGAAAAGATAATAATGCTAAGAAAGATGGAAGGAAGTAGAAAGAGATGAAGGCCATATACTGGATGGCTAGGCTTCATCAAAGAGGTTCCAAGTATGATTTTGCAGGGCCTAATCAAAGTAGTGGAGGACAAGGGGGTTGCCATGAGTTGGGGTTGATTCGAGGGCAGTTAACAACAGTGTCTCCAAAGTCCACCCAAAACATGTTATTTTCTACAAAGTTCCATAGAAATCAGTTTTTATCTGAAAGTAGTTTGGATGTTGTTTCACCATGTGTGTGTATTCCCAGCTCATTCGAAGGCCAAGTGAAATCCCTATACCTACCTTCACAACCTATTGTTTCATTCCTTGTTTGTGGCCTCATTCATTGGCACCATTTGTTGATAATGTTTTTGTCAGGGTTTAGTGAATTGTGTAGGATGGTTGCTTATTTAAATGCACATAACAGTTTTACCCCAGTGCCTCAATGGCCACTGGTGTGTGAAATGTGTGCAGTAACACAAATCATGAGATCCTAAATATTGGAAAATATTTGGAAAGTAATGAAGTGGTGATATACATGTTCTGCCTTGATCCCAAACCCTGTAGTGACAGTGAATAATGCATGTTCCTAACACCACAGCATATTTTCATTTGCTTCTCCCACTATTCTAGAAAAATTGGGCATGTCTATCTGTTGGAGTTCCTCAGGGTTCTGTTTTGGGTCCCCTCTTGTTCTCTTTATACACACTGTCTCTCGGTAAACTTATCAGTTCTTTTGGTTTTTCTTATCATTTGTACACCGATGATACTCAGCTGTATCTTTCCACCCCCAACTTTTCTCCAAGGCTTGAGCAGCAAGTCTCATTTTGCCTGACAGCTATCTCCCACTGGATGTGCCATCAGCGCTTGAAGCTCAACATGTCCAAGATGGAGCTTCTTGTTTTCCCTCCTAAGCCTACCCTTCAATATATTTTTTTTCTATTTCTGTTGACAATATCTCTATTCAGCCGGTTCAGGAAGCCCGTAGTCTTGGTTTTATTTTTTACTCCTCTCTGTCATTTAGCTCTCAGATCCAGGCCACAGCCAAGGTCTGTAGATTTTTTCTCTATAATATTTCTAAAATCTGTCCATATCTCTCGGCTTCTACTGCAAAGACTTTGGTCCATGCCCCAGTGGTCTCATGATTAGTTTACTGTAACCTTCTCTTGGCAGGGCTTCCTCTCTCTCACCTCCACTCATTAATTTCTGTTCAGCACTCAGCTGCTCGTATTATCTCACTCTCATGCTGGTATGACCATGTTTCCCCCCTACTGTCATCCCTCCACTGGCTCCCCTTTCCCTTCCACATTCAGTACAAGCTTCTCTTGCTCACTTTCAAAGCCCTGCACGGGGTGGCCCCTCCCTATCTTTCTGAACTTCTTTCCCCCTACATTCCCACCTGTTCCCTCCATTCTGGTAACCAAGGTCTCCAAGGTCTCCTGTCCCAGCCCAGGATTTCCACTGCCCCGTCCCGGATTCGTCCCTTCTTGCTTGCTGCCCCTCACTCCTGGAACCTCCTTCCCTTTCAAGCATGGCTCAAAACGTCTCTAACCAGTTTTAAAACCAAGTTAAAGACCATATTGTTTAGGGAAGTGTTCCCAGGAAGTTTGTGACTGTGACCTGGTTGTTTTGATGCCTGATTAATATTTGATATCTGCTGTTTTAACTTGTTTCTTATGATGTTTTTAATTTGTTGCTTTAATCTCTAGATTGTACGCCATAGGCAGGCTTTTTACATATTCTTGATTTTATTTGGTTTTTGTACAGTGCCGTGTACACTTACAGCGTTTTATAAATAAAGCTAATAATAATAATAATAATAATGAGGAAAATGGCAGAAAAATAGAATCTTCACTTATTAGTACAAAAATCTACTTTTCTCCATATGATTCATCATATTTTACTGTGCATTTCTAGCTGGCAGCTTCTTTTGGGTGATGTATTTGTACAAGACAGTTGTTGTGTAGGTTTACAGGTGTTATGGCTTCTTTCTTATATACAAATCACCAGTTAAAAAAACAATGGAGGAAAATACAGAAGTATATAGAAGTTATTGTAGAAATTACAGATGAATGTGCAGATTAAGAAGAAGCCATAAAAAGACCTGTTGAGCTAAAGACTGGAGTAAGAAGACCAAGTGAGACACATTTTGTAGAGATTCAAGAAATCACTATTTAAGGCATTCAGGGGATCTTGGGTTTTAAAGAATGTTTTTAAGCATATCTAGATCTGATGGTAAACATGGAGAAAGTAGATTATGAAGGGCCAAGGTGATGTGTTTGCAGTGGGAGGGAAGTAGGAAAATGACCTTCCACTTACATAGCGCAATATAAACCTAAAGTCTTTCACTGGCTCTGCTATCTGTGGCAAAAAATGTTTACCAAATATTTACTATTTGGTGAAATATAAATTCATGATGACATTATTTGCCAATACTTCCTTCAATATTTTAATGCAAGGGGAGAGAAGATAAAACAGTTCCTTTCTCCTCGCAAGAACTTACATCCTTTTTCTGGAAGCTATGTCTCTATCTATCGCTCGCCTGTAGTAGATTTACCATCTGTTGGGCTATCAAAGTACATTGGATTTATATCCCTCACTTGTAATAAGGTTCATTCTGATTAGTTTCCAAAGGCTAAGGGGTCAAACTAGATGTGAGACTAAATGCATTGTCAGAAACTACTGGGTTTGTTTGTTTTTTAAAAAAATTACTACTAAGTACATGAATGTGTGTGTCTGTGGTTTTCGTAGGGCAACAGTATGCTTAGAGAGACATTTAACTCTTTCTTCCCCTAGTTGTCCTCCAGATAGAAAGGCCGTCACACAGATTCACAGATGTTGCAATTAGCTGTATGAAAAATGTTGCAGCTTTATTGCAGTTTCTAATGGAGGAGATTATTTTGATCAAGTTTGCAGCTGGGAAAAAGGGGGTTAAACCTCCTTTCTCCACATGGTGCAGTATTAATGAATGTTGTACCCACTGCCCCAGTATTAAAAAAAACAAAAAACAAAACAGATATGGATGCTAATGCAGGTTGCTAAAGTGGTTAACAGTTTACTAACGACATTAATAGGTTGTGCAATTTGGCTTACAGGCTTGGTGACAGAGAGATTAGTTTGAAGAGAGTAAGACCTGTCTATCGTATGAGGCAAGTGTTATGTTTTATTCAATTAAAAAAACCCATGTCACTGAAATGTTATCTCCATGTCAGAATCTCCTGCCACAGCACCTATGATACTTTTTGGTGTTGTGAGGTCATCTTGTGTATTTCCTTGCCACTACCAAGATATGCAGCACTGGTGAAACAATATGATGCTGAGGATACAACACGTCATGTGGTGGTGTACCATTTTTGGTGAAAGCTTCTTGCTAGTTGTGGCTGGTGGTTGCTGTATCAGTGAGTGAGTGAATTGTTGCTGGTTTTCACTAAAACCTTTAAGGAGCTGTTTGAGGTGTTGAGCCATCTTTCCAAAACAGATTCAGTGCCCCACACTGCTCATTTAAAGTCTGGAATAACTCCTTTACTTACTGCCCACCCATCCATCTTGTCATGGGAACCATCAGCCATCACTGTTCCATACCAATTATAGGATACATCTTTGCTCTCACTGGAATCCAGTAGATGCTAGTTTATTCAAAGGCAGGATTCTCCTGAAGCTGATGTTTAGGTTCTTATTCTCACTGCTACTTACATATACTCAGAATTTAACATTTATGACAGGTTAGCAGTTCTTCTGTTATCTTTATACATCTTGAGATATTTTCATCCATATATAATGTGACAGTAGTCCATTCAGCTAAGCAGGCTATTAGTGGGAATTTTCATTGGTCTGCCAGGACCATAGCACTTTGATTCTGTGTGGTCTAGTAACTGATTTTACTTCTGATACAACAGTGTTATCACTTGCTGCCTTCCTGTGGGTCACTGAATTTTGTACAAATGGGGTGTCTCTGTTGTAGGGGTCCAATGGGCACCACTGCGTTGCATTGACACAGAGGATGAGCATTGGAAAAATGTCAGACCTGTGATTTTATATTGGCTCTGTGTGTTTGTGTTATACTGGAGATAGATAGATAGATAGATAGATCATGTGGCTACTTGAAACCAGATTTCCAGGAGTCATCATTAAGTTGAAAATGATTTGAAGGCACATAGCAGCAACAACAGAATTAAAACGAAAAGGATCCAGTGCAAAATCTTTTTACTTGGAACTATCCAGCATTCCTTTTTTATACCATCACCTCCCCCTCCCTATGAAAGCGTTTGTATATTTGTATATACTGTGTTTCTATCTTAAGCATGATGCAGCTTCCTTATTCTCTGAGAAGCTTGCCAGTGGCTTCTTTTATATCACTGGTGAACGTTTAAGCTATACTTACATTTCATGAGACTTTAGTTTCCTCTCCTTTAAAAATTTTTTTAATGTTTTTCTTTTGGTAACAAGAAGATTAATATAAGGCAGAACAAAAATTTCCAGTGATCTGTTTGTCAAAGGAATAAGGGGGTGAGGTGAGCCTTTTGCCTGTGGAGTGTTTTTTTTTAATTCATGGGTGTTGCCAGAGTTCAGCAGAACAATTTCTACCTTATATTTTGCAAGCCACATACTTCACCTGGGTTGGTTTTGATCACATGAGCAGAGATGTTTACTGGTGATCTAAGTGCTCCACCTGCCTTTCAGTTTGTTTACCAGGAAATCAAGATGTGCAAACTGCAGGAAGTACTATTTGACCCTCTCCGGCAGTATCTCATTACAATAATTGCTAATCTCTGAATAAGACAGCCATGTTTTGTGAGTAACATAGGGAGAGAGAGAGAGGTTGTGTTGGAGAGATTTTTTAGGTGTTTCCACAAATAGAACGGTTGTAAATGCTTGCTTCGGATTATGCTTCCTTGATAGCTTTTGATAATAGACATCTGCTGACCTCTGGGGTCAGGAGAGCTGGGATACAATAGTGTCTGTTCTTTCATTCCTCTTAACTGGAAAAAAGAAATATCACGGCTTGTTGTTTTGGAGAGCTGTCACTGTTCTGTATCGAAAGGATAATGGCTACTTCCTGATTAAACCACTATCCACAGTAAGCTGTTCATATTACATCTCTATTCGCCTGTGAAGGGAAGAGTGCTCTGTGTGTGTTTTTTTAAGAAAAATAATAATCAGGGAATTGTTGGTTTAAAACGTTTATGGGATGTGGGCTAAAAGCTTTCATTTCAAAGAAGTGATTCCCCCCTTTTTTGTTCTGCTTTGTATTTTTCTTATTAAAGTAAGCAAATTGTTTAGATTCTTTAGTACTTAAGAGCTGAAGGAACGTTTTAATATATGCATCTGTGAGTTTACCTATGCACTGTTTATGTTTAGATTCTGTGTTTTAACTTCTGAATTAAAAATATAAACATTTGAGGGAATATATTCTTGGGAAGGGAGATGCCATATATTGTTAGGAAGATTAAGTGACAAATGTTTTCCACATTAAGTGAACTGAAGAAACAAGAGGCAGTTGACTGTTTTGTCATCTGTGGAATATTTTTTGTACATCTGTTCTGGACTAAAGCACAATCCATTTTTAAAATTAAGTTTAATTTTTATATAGGTTGTTGTGCTGATTCTTCTGTATATCACATTGCATTGTATAAGTAGAGATTTGGGGGAATAATATGGAAGATATATGAAATTTAACTGCTTATCAGTACATTGTGCACTCTTTTGGTTTTCCAGACATAAGTTATAAGCAAACAAAAACGAAATTTGTTTCTTTGACTTCAGCAAGAAATACAGTAATTAAGCATATGCTTATTTTCTCATTGAAATGAGCAGGGATTACGTTATTTTGATTCAGTTGTATCCATAATTTTAATACTTTCAGTTGATTTAGTAGCAAAACCCAGAGTTAATGAAGGCAAAGGGTCAAATATTAACTGCTTGGGAGCAGAATGTCAGTTTGCTTATACCAGCTTCAAAACTAAACTGAAATTTACAGAAAAGGTGTCATAGCTTCATAGAGGTGGCAGGGAATTGACATCAACAGGCAAGGTACAATCAAATTAAAAATAATAATTTTTTTTAAATTGCTTAAGACTGTAGTACTCTGTATATATACTTCAGAGGGAAATAATTGTGATTGAACTCAAATTAGAACAAATGTCAAAGTAAACATGTAAAATTTCTTAGATTGTAAAATTAGATGGTAAGAGATTTTGATGAAAGTGAGGGTATCATGATAAAACTTATGCTGGACACAGTTGGTTTCATAATTGGTTTGACAACATTATTGAGAAGCTAATAGGAAAAGAGCTAGAAAGGTAAATACTTTGTCAAAGTTCATAATTACCTAGTTGTGAACAATAATTTGTCCAGCTACTAGTATAAAATATGATTCTTCATATGTGCAGGTGGTATTCAAGGTGACACGATAGTTTGTAGATGGTTATGCAAAAATTGTTTGATGTTATTCTGGATGAAACTTGCTTCATGAGCTATGATTATTTCACCTGGGCGACACATTTTTGTATGAGTGTTATCTTCTCTCTGGTAAGTTCTCTCAACTGTTTACCTGGTTGCTGTCCTTTCTCCATATCCTAGATCTTCGTGTTCTTAAGGTGTGTTCATTTCAGCAGGACATTCAAAGTTTTATGTCCAAGCATCCTTAGCAATGGATAATGGTGATAACTAAAACTTTAAGAAAGCAGTAATATAAATCAAGTGCATGAGATATAATCAACATGCATGTTCCAACAGTACAAACAAGTGAAAAACTCTCAAAAACATATAAACCCATATATCTACCAAGAATGCTCCTAAATACTGAGCCAGTTCCTGAGTTTGAATGTTGCTAAAAAATACAGGGTTGGACCCAATATTCTTTTTCCATTCACGGAAAAAGTCCACTCATACTGGATTGAGGGAAATCCATTTGCTCTTATTTTTGTTTTTTAGGGCTTTGTCCCTCTTCCCTACAGGTCACCGCTCACACTGTTCAGGATAGGGTGACCAAGGTGAACCCAGGAAGGGGCCTTTCTAACTTTAATCCTGAACTTGAGTAGGAGAAGGTACCATAAATGTTTGTGAAGCCAAACTAAGCTACCTGTCCTTGATATTCCAGACCCCAACTTTCAGCTGCAGCCATCCCTGCCAACATGGCAAATGCCTTGAGGGGGGGAGCATGGAGGAGTGCCTAGCTGTATTCTTGTTGTTTTGATTCCTCAGAATGAATAGCTGGGATAGAAAGTTGGATTTTGGAAGGTAGAGCACTTTATCATACCCCATCCTGCTCCACAATTTATCCAGGATTAAATCTGCAGGAGTCTCTTCCTTTATCCAATCTGGCAACCTTATTTCAGGAAGATCATACAGGGCAGTGAGAGGAGAATCAGCAGGTATTGCATCTCTCCTTTCTCTTTGGGGATGTAGGAGAACCTCATCTTGTAAGGACAACTCATGGGATTGTTGGATCTTAACTATTGCTTTTTAGTGACTGTGGGCTGGGGCAGACAGGGAGAAAAAGCAGCCCTGCACATTTAAGTATTATTGTCATTCTGCGATCTGTGAGAAGCAGCTTTTGCACATATGGTAGGCATCATCCTCAAGCATAATATATCATGATTCTTCCTATATGTAGTATTGCCTGATTTGTTAAAATCTTGAACAGTATAGCATTGCATGTTAAAGTCCAGGATGCTAACCTTTACACTGTGCAAGATGCATATATACTAGTATTATCATTATTATTTTTATTATTGGAAGTTTCTTCGAACCTGAGACTCACCACCTGTTACATTCACTTCTTTAATGAATAGCAATAGCCTTTACGTGCCATGTTTTTAGAACAATCAGAATACAGCTGAATAGATTTCACAAATCAATTACTTTAAATCCTTGTTATCATTTTCCTTTCAAGTTATTTGTGATTTATAATCACAGAAGTTTAGGGGGGAAAAAACTTAAAAGAGCTGCACATATTGACATAATACAATAACATCTTTCAGTAGCAATCTGTTATGTTGCCTGTGCTTAGCAGGTGATAGAAAGGAATGTTTGCTGTTGCTAGTAGCCATTCTCTTCCTGTAGCTTCTCAAAAGCTTTTTATTGTGTTAACTTAAAATGAGTTGTAAACCTGTACTGTGTTTCCATTCTTTCTCTTAGGGGTAGCTTCTGCCTAAATTAGGAACATGGTTCTTATGTATCATAGAAACACAGAAACAGACTTGCCTATTTGCCCAGATTTGGGCATCTATTTTGTTGATGCAGTATGGTATACTATGAGTAAGTAGTAAAACAGTTTTAGCATACTTGTAGGTCACAGTAGACTGATCAGTGGCTCACCAGGCTAATAGAAGGGAGCTTTTTAGGTCAGTGTTGCACAAAATGCTAAGGGGTACTGTGTAGAATTAAGCACCTGCTTTAGATAGTTTATTTTTGGAGTGTCATGAAAGAGCAGCACATTGTTAGTTAATTGTTGTTATAGTTTTAGGAAGGGGGCAGGGTACATATGGGATTTGCTGCCTTGGGTGCCAAAATAACACACACAGCTACTATACATAGTGGATGGAGCAGATGGGTCTCTATATTCTGCTCTACCTCTGATTGTTTAGTTTCAAGTAAGATTTGTGTAGAAGAAGTGCTTCTTCTGAAAAGGACAAAGTTTTTAGAGGTTTTGGATTATCTTTCTTATTATATAGACTTGAATGCCTGCTTTGTTGTTGTTAACTGCCTTTGATTTATGGCAATCCATGAATGGGACATGTCCAAGACCCCCAAGCCTCAACCGCTCTGCTCAGGTCTTGCAGTCTTGGGGCTGTGGCTTACTTGACTGAGTCCATCCATTTAGTATACAGGTTTCCTGTCTTCCACCTTTTCAGGCATTGTTGTATTTTCTAGTGAGTCATGTCTTTTCATGATGTGAGCAAAGTATGGCAACATCAGTTTAGTCATCTTGGCTTCCAGGGAGAGCTCAGGCTCGATCTATTCTAAGACCCATTTGTTTGTTTTTTTGACCATCTACAATATCCTCAGCACTCTCCTTCAGCACTACATCTTGAATGATTTGATTTTCTTTCTATCAGCTTTCTTCAGTGTCCAGCTTTCACATCCATACAGTACATGGAGATGGGTAACATACTATGGTTTGGAAAATCCTGAATTTAGTACAGTATTTAGTTTTATATCTTTGTACTTCAGGGTCTCATCTAGTTCTTTCATAGCTGCCCTTCCCAGTTCTAGTCTTCTGAGTTCTTGACTGCAGTCTCTGTTCTAATCAGTTCTGTTCTATATATCTATCAGCCTAAATAACCTAAAAGCACCAGATCCTGTCTAATCTTGGAAGCTAATCATGGTCAACTCTGGATGGTACTGGAACAGGAGGTTGCTGATGAATACCAGGTTCTGTAGGTTATACAGTATTGCAGATGAAGGGATTAGCAAAACCACCTCTTGAATGTTCCTTGCCTAAGAAAACCCTATTAAGTTCATGGGGTTGCCATAAGTCAACAGATGACTTGAAGGCACATCCACTGGTCAACATGCAAATAGGAGTGGAATCATACCTGATTATCTTATCCTACCTTACTCTTATGCACATTCAGTACTGTATTTGTTCTTGTTGTTACCTGCCACCAAGTCATTCTATTTATGGCAGCCCTATGAATGAGAGACATCTAGGAGACCCTGTTATTAACAGCACTGCCAAGGTCTTGCAAGGTCAGGGCTGTGGCTTCCTATGTTTATACATTCAGTATAAGCTGTCAAAAAAGCAAGGATCCTCATTGCAATGTCTGTGCATGTACAATTTTTAAATCCATATGCTCTTTCGCAAATTATATTCAGCTTGGATATTCCATGGGTGTTCTCCCATGCATATTGGTTACGTGCATATATGACATGTACAGTGCAAGTAAATTTGTGATGCCATAATGTTTGTGCCACTTGTTATGATGTTGTTGTTGTTGTTGTTGTTGTTGTCTACTTTAAAGTCATTTCCAACTTACAGTGACCCTAAGGTGAACGTATCATGGAGCTTTCTTGGTAAGATTTGTTCGGAGGGGTTTTGCTTTTGCTTTTCTTTGAGGCTGAGAGAATGTGACTTGCCCAAGGTTGCCCAATGGATTTCCATAGCCAAGCAGGGATTCAAACCCTGGTCTTCAGAATTGTAGTGCAGTGTTCAAACCATACAATACACTGGATCTCTATATTAACATTACCGGTTAGATGTTTAACTACAGGAGATTGCTGCTTCCTTGTTGCTGTCTGTAAGAGCAAGCTAATATGGATGCACTCCTTCCTGTTTCTGCTCAAAATTTACTTCCTTGAATATGATAATTACAGGGTTTTTATTTGGACCTTATCCTGGCCTGAGTAACCACTGAGAATTAACAATGTGGGATTAATTTAACTGTTGAAAGATGGAAAGCCTGATTTAATACTTTGGAAGAAAGAACAGTGACTGTACTTAATATAACAAAATCAACATTTTGTTTTTGAAAAACAGAATACAGTAAGGCTAAGCAACTGATTCAGGCTTAGGTTTGCTGTAGCAGTTTTAAAGCTGCATAAAGAACACAGCAGGAAACTAAACTTGTAGAAAAAGGAAAAAGATGTTAGCACATCATTGTTTGTTCGGACATTTCACAATTTAAATTACAGTTAACAGATATAGAGCACAGTCATCAGTCTGCTGACTCTGGAGACATTCCAGCGAAATTATTGTAACTACTTCAGAGTAAGTGGTTTTGAGGCTGAAATCCCGCGTTATGTTTATTTTTTATTGTACCTTAATTTAAAACAGCTTTGCTTTAGGAGAAGTCAGAAACAATAACTTTTAACAGACCTTTGTGATAGACTGTCTAACTAGTCCTGTAAAATAAATGTATTTGGGGTCCTCTTAAGAGTTTTAAAATTGGCTTTGACTGTACTTCAGATGAATGTGTTTTTAAAAGTACTGGTGTCACTCTTAGGTTGCCCTACTAGCATCTAATGCCTTCAGAACCAAAGGTAAGAATACTTTATTGTTTAAAGTATATTTTAAATTCTCTATTTTATTCTTCTGGATTGTGTGCAAATTAATTTGCAAGCTCCGTTAGAAATGTAAATGATCCAGTTAGCCTGTTTCTCAGGCTCTTTGTGGCACTGATTGTTGTACAATGATTTAAAATTATTGTATCAGGAATTCATGAGGACTTGGAGCTTAGGGTACGTTGAGGCGCGAGAACAGGTGAAAGCAAGCCCTGTAGTCAGTTGTCAGTGCAGGGATATTAAAAAGACTTGTAGAAGCAACTGGATAGTTGTTTTATTTTTGTACATCTGTTCTGGCTAATTTGCAAAAGAAGAGAAAAGAAACAAAGATGTTGCCTTCTCTTATTATTTTTACATGTTTTTGGGCACTTCCACATTACACAGTTATAGGGCTTTGATTCTACTTTAACTATCCTGATTGCATCCTGACAAATTGGTTTTGTAGTTTGTGATGCACTAGAGATCCCTTCTAGAGAATTCTAAATAACTCAGGAAATTCCAAGAGTACCATAAGAAGAAACTATGGGGCTATACAGATCACCCAAAAGCACAGTCTGTAACCGCCCCTTTGAGTGGCAGGTTTCCATGGCCCAAGGACAGCCCGACTGGTGGAGGAAAGAGAGAAAGGGGCCTCCTTGCCCCTTTCTCCCTCGCTTTGTTCCCGTGGCAATCTGGTTGCCACAGGAACAAGGTGCTTCCTGGAAAGGAGCTCCATTTTAGAGCTCCTTTCGGCGCCGCTGAAAGGGCACCTAGCCCTCCAGCGGTGCCATTACGTCAGGTGTGCGCTGGTCCATCTGGATATGGTTCGCGCCAAGACATCATCATGGCGCGTGCGTATGGATTTTAAAATGATGCCGCCCATATGTGTTAGGTTCGGGGAGCATGCGATTGCTGCAAGCTCCCCAACTCTAATTACGGCGTGGGGACGGCCCAAAGAGGCCGTCTGTGCCGCACCTATGACAGTAAACGTGGAATTGTAGTGCTATAATTGCGTGGTATGGAGGGCCCTTAGTTAACAATTGTCTGAACTCTGTGTCCTAAAAACAGTCGTGTTTCATATGACTAGATCAAATCTGGCTAAGATTAAGAAGAATGCACTTGCCTAAAATGGTGCATATCCACTTTCTTTTTTAAATCTGAACTAATAAATCT
Organism: Urosaurus nigricauda; assembly: GCA_034509955.1. Classification (NCBI taxonomy): domain Eukaryota; kingdom Metazoa; phylum Chordata; class Lepidosauria; order Squamata; family Phrynosomatidae; genus Urosaurus; species Urosaurus nigricauda. The sequence goes on along the minus strand of JAOEGL010000001.1, from coordinate 160,383,996 downwards.
ATAAACCTTGCCCCTCAATGCCAATATACTCTTATTACCATCACAGAAAGCTTATTTTGTATGCTGGCACTAGTATGTCCAGTGCAATGTGTTTGAGGTGGAAACGTCCCTGGTGGCGCAGTGGTTAAATGCCTGTACTGCAGCCACTCACTCAAAACCAGAAGGTGGCGAGTTCAAGACCAGCAAAGGGCTGAAGCTTGACTCAGGCTTGCATCCTTCCGAGGTCGCTAAAATGAGTACCCAGATTGTTGGGGGCAAATAGCTTACAATTGTAAATTAAGCTGTTTGTTTAACAAAGTGTAAGCCGCTCTGATAGTCTTGGCTGAAGAGCGGGGTATAAATAAAACATTATTATTATTATTATTATTATTATTATTATAAGTGTTTATGCAAAATGCTTACTCTGGTTTACCTAAAATCTTCGTCCTATACAGCAGTGAAATGTTCATGTCCCATTGTGATACAATCAGTTTTAGAATTTGCACTTTTACCCATGCATTATCTCTCATTAATACTTTTGGGAATCCTTTTGCCCTAGATTATCCACATTTTATCACAATTTCAGCAATAAGGTTGTGTTAGTCTCAGGGATAATGTCCCTAGTCTGAGTGCTATTTTTCTTTCATCCTGTAGACAATATTCACAGTGTTTAAGAGAAAAAAGTATGTTGTTTTCTACACAAAAGATGGAAGGGCAGCAACCCAGCCTTATCTTTGACTGTGCCTGCATAAGCACATCCAGTTTGACACAACTTCAATGGCCATGGCTGAATGCTATAGTATTCTGGGAATTGTAGTTCTATGAGACATTTGGCCTTCTCTGTTAGAGAGGTCTGGTGCCATTCCATAGGAATGAGCTGCAGCAGTTAAAATTGCGTCAACCTGGATTATTTGTGCAGTGTGGGTGAGCATTGGGATACTGGGATACTATAAATTATTAGACCTATGGGTGTATCATGCACATACCTTATATTTTCAAAAATATTTTTATTAACCATAAACATAACAGTATATATACTTCTAAAGCATATATACTTTTAAAGCATATATTTAAAACCAACATATGTAACAAACCCAATTAAACAAAACAAAAACAAACAATGCTAACACTACTGACTACCCACCCCTAAACGTATGATTATATTCCACTATTACTAAACTTCCTTTATATGATATTTATGCTTCTACTGCATATAAACTCTGTTTAATTTACTTAGCCTAAAACAGATGTAAAGCCCCAGTGGAATTGCAAAAAAGTAATACACAATTCCCAGGTTTTCTTAAAATTGCTCAAAGATTTCTACTTAATCGACATTGTCAGTTTATCAGTTTCAGCAAATTCAAGCACTGTACACATGTCTTACACAATGAGTTCTGCCATGTGGGTTATTGCTCTTGAGCACAGAGACTGCAAGATAGAACTATGTGTGTGGGACTGGACTGTGGCCAACATTTGGGGATATAATCCTTCAAATGTTCTCCTTTAATGGAAATAAGAAGATTTCTGTAGAAATCATCTGACAGTATTGAAAAAACAGAGTACTTCCTCTTAAGTGGAAGCTATTGGAACACAACTGTCAGAGTAAAAATATAGTTGCTGCCTTTCAGGAAACAGCCATTCAGTCCGAACCATTATAATGATTATTTAAAATACGTTTCATATGTGAGGAACCTTTCCAGGAATTTTTTTTTTTTTAAATTAATCTAATCCTTGAATTTGTTAACTTATCAGAATGACTACAGGTGGTTATACCTTAATGCCCAAATGAGCTTGCATGCCACATGCCCCCCATGTGTGGCCAAAATGTGGTCATGGAGACCCACAGAGCCACTTTGTGTGCCCACACAAAGTCCCATTGCCCCTCCTTTTCTTTTGCTTTGGCAACAGTGAGCTCCCTGTGGGATTGCATGTTAATCATCTCTTGAGTGGCCATTTAATATCTCAGTTTTCGAATCATTTTTTTTCCTTCATATCTTCCACTCTGGACTCTTTCAGACGTGGGAAATTGGAAGTATAATGAAAGGGCAATCCAAACGCAATCCTGGGGTTTCACGTTATTGCAAATTAATTCTTCTCACGCAAATTCGGGCAAAAGGGAAGTCAATCCGAATGCAATCATGTGTTTGCGTTATTGCGCATTAAAGGTTCTCACGCAATTTTGGGCAAGGGGGGTTATTTTCGGGTACTAGGAAGACATTCCGAATGCCTTCCGAACGCAATGGGGATTCATGTAAATTCACTAAACTAGAATGTGGGCTCCATTCGGATTTGGGAGAAATTCCTCCCATTTGAAAGAGTCCTCTGTTTTTGCTAGTTACTGTAGGTTGCTTCTAGAGTTACTGACCAGAAGGAGCTGTTCTTTCTTTCCCGCTTAATGGATTTGGCGGTGTGTGTGTGTGTGTGTTCATGGGAGAGTTACAGATTGAAAGCAATATTACCTAGAGCCCCAATAAAATTCTGTGGTAGAGAAAGGGCAATTTCATAATAAAAACTGCATCTGGAAGCATTCAGTCCCACATGTCAAATCCTGCTTAGAAGCAGGTTTCAAGCTGTAGTTAGGGCTAGCTGTAGTTTGGGATAACGTTGATTCCAATGTAGTGCTAATCGCACTTATCTTGTTCATTAGATATATGAGGATGCCTCTTGAGCAGGGAAAGCAAGCAATGCATGAGCATTCTTCCAAAAGTTATGGTTTAGCAATTGGGCAGCATCTTGTTTCCACCAAGCCAGAGTCCACTTCTTCTCAGTTCTCCAAACAAGTTTTAAGGTGGCTAAAGGCTATATATTTCAGAAGAAGGAACTGTCAAAACCAACTCTGAGTATTCCTTAAAATCATAGAATCCTAGAGTTGGAAGAGACCCCAAGGGCCATCAAAAGTCCAACCCTATTCTGCCATGCAGGAAGACACAATCAAAACATTACCAACAAATGGGAAACTGCCAAAGAGAGGAAAATGCACAGGAGGAAACAAGAAAGTTTGAGAGAGCCTCCATAGAAAATTCATTTGCTACCAAAAAAAAAAAAAAAAAGAGTTCGTCATAAACACTCTGAACATGCTATGAAAGATTTCCCAATCCATTTGTGAGTAAAATGTATTCTGCCACAAAAGAAACTAACCTGATTACACCTTCGTCTTGGTGGTTTTTCATCTGTTCCACATCTCCTTACTGAACTTGCACCTAACAAAGTTTGTTGCTTAATCTTTTCAGCAGCCCTTTTGTGTGCATTTTCACTTGCACATGTTTTCCTGTGCCAGCAATACCAGCTGAACTGATTGCCAGAACACAGCTTACGCATGTTCCAAAAGGCAAAACAGACTTTTAATACCACCACCTACAATGCTGATCTTATTTCTCCAATTTCTTATTATAACCCTACATTTACTTAGCTCTTTTTTTCGCTTTCCTAGAATTGTGTTTTTGTTACTACTTTTTCACTACTCTGCCTCACAAAGAAAACAACATGCCTAAGAAAACCCTATGAAATTCATGGGGTTGCTAGAAGTCAACAGGCAACATACCAAATGGTGCTGAACTGATTGTCTTCCATATATCAGGACTGATGCAGCAAGAAGATATAGACAACAGAGCCTACTGAATGTTATTGTTGTGCTATGAGCACTTCCTAAAAAAGTTACAAGTATTTAGTAGACGAGCTACTGCTACTGTAGATCCTCTTTGAATGTCTACACAGATGAACTTATGTAGTGAAGCTGAAATTCCACTTTTAATTCCATATCCTGGCAGTCTTTAGCATGTTACGGTGCTTAGTTGTGTTTCAAACATTATCTGCTTTATATCTAATTACAAATTTTTATCCAGATAATTTTGGAGTGACAGTAACAGCCAAAAGGGCCAGTTCTGTATTTATGTGCTGGTTGTTTCATACACTGGATTTTAAGCACTGGGAACCACTCCCCTGATATTTATTAATAATTGTTTGATTATATAAACTCTGTTGCTTTGCACACATTGATATGTTTGATGTAAAGTCTCTATTGTTTATTTTCCCTTGAAACGATTGCATATATGATGATACTGACAACTAATCCATAGGATTTAAACTTAAATTTCACATCAGTATGCCGCAATTAGCTTTGTGCTAGCCCATATTGGGGGGGGGGATCACATTGTCAGAATCAAGAAATTTTGTTCCTGTAACCATTTTCTTGCATCATATTCCCAAACAACTCTACTGAGAATGATTTTTTCCTTTATAAATTACGCTTTATAAATTATTGAGACCAGTGTGGGTTGTTTTAAAAAAACCCAACTCATCTGATTGTAAGTAGCCCTAACATCTGAAAAAGGTGTTCAGGCATTAGGATTACATGTGCCCTAACTGGCTCCAGATTTCTCATATGTAAATCATCCCAACCACCTCTCACCCACACATACACCTGGTTTCAGTGCCATATATGTAACCAATTCAGTTTTAAAGTAAATCCAGGAATAGTCATAATTAATTCCAGGTTCTCAAAGTTCAGTCTGTTTAGGGGCAGTGAATACTAGGCAGTGGTGGTCATACATAATGGTTTGTGCCCAACAGTGGCTTGGATCTAGTGGAAAGAGCTTCCTTTTTCCACTTGCACAAGTTCGGTTAGCCACTTCTTAGGGAGTCCTTTTTTGCTGACACTTGCTGCACCATATCTTGTTCAGTTTAAGAACATCTGCCAACTATTAAGTGTGTTTTTAAAAGGGGCTTAAGTGAGTTGGGGGAGGATTGGCCAAAAATAAAGGTCCTAACAAGAAGTGCTATCTAATAAGACAAACCTTGTTTTAGATACTACTTATAGTCTTGACTGCTAGACTCGAGTTCTACTATTAAAATGTGAACTGAGATGCAGAATAGGTAGCATCTTACTGGGCCAAATGTTTGTTGAGGTTGCATACATAGGTGAGATTGCAGAGAATAACCACTTGAAGTTTTCTCCTTGGATAAGTTTGTCTAGTTGTGTCTGACTGTAGGGGCAGTTATAGGTAAGAAACCAGTTAAAAAATAGCTTGCATATCCTGCTCTTCTTGTATGGATTCTTTGGGGGAGGGGACTTTATATAGACTCTGTGTGTGTGTGTGTGTGTGTGTGAAAACATTTGCATAAGTGCTTTTATGGAAACTTGTAATCTTTTAAGGACTTTGCAATGCTGATATGAATAGGTGAAAAAACAGAAGGAAAAAACTCTTTCTACTGACATCAAATTTAATCTTCTGGAGATTCCACTCTATTTAACTTAACACTGCTTTGCAGCTGCTTTGCTTACTATCCAACCTCTTGCTGCTTGTACTGGGAAACAACCCTGTGCCTGATGCTGGCACAGCAGTAGACACTATGTGTATGGATTTTTAGTGAGCATAGATATTTTTCCCCACTCTGAAGCATAAGAAACAGGAAGAAATAGTGTCTGAAAGACAGCAGCGTACGGCTTTGTATCTGGCTCCATGCACTTACGTGCTGGTGACACCTTGCACATTGGTGGTGTTGCCACTCCTGGTGTCACCTGTTGCAGAGGGTGTGGCTGCTAGGGGGCATGGCCCAAAGGCTGTGCTCACCCCTTCTCCTTTACCATGTTAGTGGCAGCCTGCTTACAAGGAGACCGCAGCAAAGCAGGGCCAGGGATGCTTTACCTTCTTGTCCCCCGCAGTGGCAGCAGCTCATCATGAGGAACTACTTCTGCCACAGGAAAGCATGGCTGGGTGCCCTCAGCCTTGTCCTTCCTCATGGGGGTGGCAGCCTCCTTATGAGGAGACCACCACTGCCATGGGGAAGCAGGGCTTGGGTGCTCACCCCTCCACAGTGGGAGGATGATCGCTTCTGAGGTATCACCAAGTGTGGGCCCCATCACCCCACCTCCCAGTGGCGCCACTATTGCACATCATTTTCTTTTACAAAGATAGGATCCATATTTTGCTCCAGTGCCACGGCTCACTGCCAGATTGAATTTGTATGACTGGGAGGCCAAATCCACATTGCACTCATGGAAGGTGGTTGCCGATGAGGTCATTCACAAGGTTATCATTGAGATGGAACATCATGTATCTTGTTTCCATTGCTTGTCTCATATAGAGATTGTATATAAGCAATTTGTGGCATGGCAGACCATATAATTAAGAGCAGCTTCTCAGTAACAAGAAGCCTCCAGCATATAAGGATAAAGTCTAGGTCAATGATCTATTTTAGGTCTGCACAATTTAGGAATGATCAAATTGAATGTAGCCCAGCAACAGTATATGATGGTTTGCCAATCTGTCAACAAACTTTTATAGTTTTGCAGTACTGGGTAAATGGCAAACATAGTTGGAGTGCCGATGGGTCCCTAGACTTGGCTGGGGGCAGCTCCATTTGGATTGGTGGGTCAGAAGTTGTACAGATTTATTCTTATCTGAGCCGAGATACCATATATATATATATATATATATATATGCATGTACTTTATGCTCTGTTTCATTATGTATTCAGTCTTACAACTTCAAAGGATCTTCCAGATTATATCAATAGCCTCTGGTATACAATGATGTGTTTATTTTAAAAATAGTTTGTTCTGTGAAAATGCCAAGTTTTAATGAAAGCCCTTATGTGAAGAATGATCTCACAGTAGCACCCTACAGCCCTTGACAGCTGCTACATTGCAATATGAGGACAGTTGCTTCATTATTATTTTTAACTATGAGAAAAATATTGACAAATATTTGGTGAGTTCTTTATCAAACAAGTTGATGAAAAAGGGAGTGCTGATAATCTTCTCAGCTAAAAGTTCATGTCTCCATTTACAAGTAACTTTTCACTCTGAATATATTGACTGTGAGCAAAAGGACTGATCAAATCAAACTTCAGTATTTTGAAATGCCATTGATTCCAGATAGACAGAGTTGAACAACTCTGAGTTAAGTAGTTGGTGAAATCTTCCATTGAACTAAATAAGCCTTTGAAGCCTTTGAAATAGATCGCTAGAAAATACAACAGGTCTATGAGTGTCAGTCTTTTTCACATTGCAGTGTATTAACTTGTGTCATGTGGAATGCTCATGTAGACCACCTCATGCTTTTCATGGTAAAGCTGAATAAGGAATGGGACTGAAAGAAGCTGGAGTGAGAAAAGAGACCATCAAAGCCTCCACTGTATGTGCAAAACACCTTTTGGATCCTTAATGCTCCAAATTGTACTCAGATAAATTAGCTGATAGCAGTGTTGCTAATACAGAATCCAGTTTTATTTGTAAAGGTACGATCATAATTATAATTTAAGACTTGTTTTGTAGGAAGCACTTTGTATTGTTGAGACATGCTGCAAAATCTGGGCCATACTGTCTTAACAAACCCCAAGATAGAGTTCCCTGCAATTAGAATAAAAGCTCTGGCTTTTGTTCACTATAAAGGAGCAACAAGCATAGGTAATGATCACTATTATATAGCTATAATAATAGGTTTTATAAATGAGGTATCCAGTGTGTCATACTGTTACTATCAACTTCATTTTTATATAGCTCATCTAAAAGTGAGCCCCCCCCCCCCAGTAAATAGTTCCTTCAGTCATTTGAAAGAGTGAATTGTGGCGAAATATAAATCTCCGTGGAAGATCTGTTAGGAAAAATGTTTTACTTCTTTCTAGTGAGTATATTATTTAGTTTAGCATAATGATAGAGGTAGTCTGAGTAACAATGTGGATGTTATAAAAATGATAAAGGTGCTTTGATGTCATCACCAGTTCTTAATTGTCTTTGTCTATAAATTTATTTATTGTGCTCTGTAATGTTCAATATATAATTCTATTATTATTACAGGGGTGGTTAGTTTCTTCAACTGAGTATATTTGTGCAGCATTTCCTCCCAAAATGTGGAATTTTGGAATGGGACAGGTTTGTGGAATTTTGTCCCTTTCCATCAACATCCCTTGTTATCTTTTAGGGTAAGATATTTTAAAAATACACACCCTACAATCTATCTCATAACAGACCCTCAGTGTGATTGACAACAGTAAAGATAACTAGAGATGCTTCATGGCCCATGAAGTACTAACATCAAATCTGATGATAGGATTTGATGTTTACTTTATCATGTTGCAGCAACGTTAAAACACTGGCAATCATAAATATTTGCATCCTAGGCATGGTTCTGATTTCAAAGTTAATCTTGCCTTCTTATTAAGATCAGTTGATTGCTTTCATCTTTCAAATTCTCCATCATCTGTGTTTACTAAATAATCCTTGTAAGAAATGTTCTGAAAACCAATTTCTCACTGGAATCTTCTTTTCTGTCAAATAGCTATGGTTGGATGTCATGATAAGCCAGGAGACTTGGTTTATTGAGAAAGAATATAGCACACTGTCACAACCTGCCTATTCACTTCTTCAAGTAGTTGAAAGCAAACATACCATGGACCTATGGTTTAGTATCCATTGAGAATCAGAATCATAAACTAGAGTTTGATTCAGGTTTGAGTTCCTGCTTCAGAAACTGACATCAGACCACCATTCACTATTTCTGAATAAAAAATGAACTGTGTCTTAAATTATCCAGGATTGCAGCATTGTACAGTCTATCCTTTGTATCCACGGATTCTTTATCCATGGATTCAAACACCCATGGTTTGAAAATATTCAAAAAAATTATAAATTCTAAAAATCAAACCTTGGTTTTGCCATTTTAGATAAGGAACACCATTTTACTATGCCACTGAATATAATGGGACTTGAGCATCTACAGATTTTGGTATCCATGGGGGTCCTGGAACCAAAGCCCAAAAGATACCATGGGAAAGGGGTGAGAGAGGTGTCTCCTGTCTAACACATGTTCCCAGTTTAAGAAGAGATTGTGTGTATCCCAGAAAGTCCCATTATGTGTGTTCTAATAATGTTTTTCTGTCCCCATGCATCTGAGGATGTAGATGCAAGTCTCCAAAAGCTCATGCTACCACCTTCTTTCTTTCAGTTAGTCTCAGGTTCTACAAGATCCTTTTGCATAATGATTTTCCAGACTAACATGGTTGTGTCTTTGAATTCTACATTCTTATGCCTGTTTTATATTAGTAATCCAGATTACTGATTCTTGCATGATGTGGCAGAGCTACACCACTGTGAAAAACATCTCTCTAGGTTCATATATGGAATAGCCAGCATTTTAAATACATAGAAATGGAAACCAAGTTTTAGATTTCCAAGAAACTAGGGAAAATTGAGGGATCTGATCTTTGGGATTTCGAAAACAAAATGACATGATCTGCTGTGCACTTCCCACATGAATGTACAGATTCAAATGAAATGAAGCTATTTCACTTCTCAAAGTTTGTGATGTCTTTCTGAGCTTTTTTAAAAAACAGCTCTACCATTTTCATTTGGGGGATAAAATTTACATAAAGGTTCATATATCTGAAAATCTAAAAAGTTAAGAAAAATATATTTTGTAATAAAAAGTACATTAAAAATACACATTAGGCAAGATGACCAAAAATATTCACAGGTTATGGTCATAACAGGGTGGAATGGGGTTAGAAATGGAAGTATGCAGAACTATAACTGAGTGAAGGTAGACATTTCCATTCATTTTGATGAAAAATATAGTCCTAGCACATAGATGCAAACACAGACCTTTATTTTATCTCAAGCCATAAGAAAAAACACTGCAAGTTCTTTCAAGTGTTGTTGTGCTTTTAAGCTCTTCAGGTAGTTTTCTATTTAGGATGGTTACCTTTTTATTTTTCTTGTAGAGCTTCATTGCCTTTAAGGGCTACAAGAGAAGCAAGAACTATACATGCAGGGTACAGTTTTATATATTAAATTTCAGCTATTCTTTCTAAGATGCTCCCCCCATTTGATTTTTAAAATATAAATACAAAGAAGGGGGGAATAAAAAACAGAGGCAAAGTAAATGGAGAATCCCAACTACAATATTTTATTCTATTGTCACTTTTGAGAGCTGCAAGCATAACAGAAAAGCTAATGATATACAGGATTGCCAGGTGTCCCATTAAATATGGGACATCCCATATTTGGGATTCTAAAGTCTCACCCCTTATTGAGATAATACAGGCATCCTGTACAATGGGTTCTTGGTATACACAGGGATTTGGTTCCTGAACCCCCTGTAGATACCAAAATCTATGCATGTTCAAGTTATATGTACATTGGGCTCTTGTTATCTGCTGGGGTTTGGTTCCTGGACCCACTGTGGCTATGAAAATTCATGGATGTTCAAGTCCCATTAAATGCAGTGACATAGTAAAATGATGTCCCTTGTATAAAATGGTAAAATCAAGCTTTGCTTTTTGAAATTTACAATTTAAAAAATATTTTCAAGCCTTGGAGGAAGGAATCTATGGATAAAGAATCTGTGGATATGGGGGGCCAACTGTAATGTCATAGTAAAATGATGTCCGTTATATAAAATGGCAAAATTAAGATTTGCTTTTTGGAATATATATATATATATATATATATATATATCTCCAAGCACTGGATCATTGAATTCATGAATGCAGAATCTGTGGATATGGAGGGCAGACTGTATTTAAGACTATGCACCAATCAGTTTCCCACTAGACTCACCCCCACCCCCCACCCCCCCGGCAGAGTTTAATATGCATGGAGCAATTACATACCAAATGCCTTGCATACCAAATGCCAGGGGTACATTTCCTGATATTGTAATCTGTCTGCAAGGATCAGAGCTGGTAGAGCACTGTTCTTCCTCCTTGTTTCCCTCCAGCTGGGCTAACAGTGAGCAGCAGAGTAAAGTTTTCATCTCAAAATGTCTGGCCTTCCATTGTTAGATTTGTATGGGGTTTGGGGGAGCCCTAAGATCTCACAAGAGGACATCCTGTCATGAGATTTGAGGCAGCCTTATATAGGCTTAACTCACACATACTATATTGATTTTCAGAAAACATGGCAAGCCTAGTTGCTTATACAGTTGCCCCACTGCATCCATGGACTCTGTATCCACAGATTCAACCATTCATGGCTTGAAAATATTAAAAAGAAGTAAAAAATACCAGAAAGCAAACCTTGATTTTGCCATTATATGTAAGGGGCACCATTTTGCTACCCTATTGTATTTAATGGGACTTGAGCATCCACAGATTTTGGTATCCACAGGGGATCCAGCAACCAAACCCCAGCTGACAGCAAGGACCCATTGTACCTTACTAATGGTGTTTAAATATGATATCTGTGTACAGCTAGGGTCCAGGCTATTTGAAGGACCATACCTCCCTGTACGAGCCTACCAATGTATGGAGAGGCTCTTCTCTCTGTCCCACCACCCTCTCAAGTGCATTTGGTGGGAACAAGAGAGAGGGCCTTCTCAGTGGCTGCTCCCAAGCTTTGGAAATCCCTCCCTAGAGAGGCCAGGATAGCATAATTCTTACTATCCTTCCAATGCCAGATAAAGACGTTCCTATGCAGTCAGGCCTATTAAGCAAAGAAGGACTGGGTTTTTAATGCTGGGACACCCAGGTTAAAAGGGTTTGTATTTTAATATATTTTAATTTATAACTGTTTTAATCCCTAAAATTGTTTAATTTTTTAAAAAATTATATTTATGTATTTTAATATTTTGTATTGTTTTTAAATTTATACTTTATACTTGTTTGCCTCCTTGAGTCCCTATATTGGGAGAAAGGTGGGATATAAGAAGACAACGACAACAACAGTAATAATAATATCTTGTTTAATTATTTAAAGGTTTTAAAGGGTCAAATTTTTGAAATCAGAGTTTTAGTTTTAGCTTTTTTAGCTTAATTGTAATGTTTATATGCCTTGTTGCAAGATGCCTTAGATCCCATGCTGGGAAAAAGGCAGAATATAAATTAATTAAAGAAATAAACAGCAGGAGATATTTTAACATGTAGAAGCCCACTCATCTTCAGAGGGGGCAGATGTATCACAGGATTATGGTCACAGTTGGCATTGCCCCTAATGTTAGTCACAGCTAGAGTCAACCCATTGGATCAATTGTTGAATGATAAGTCAACAAGATGGAAAATCTTGCTGATTCAGTGGAGTTTATCACACGAAGGGAATTGGAAGTATAATCCAATGGCAATCTGAATGCAATCATGGGTTTCGCGTGATTGCGTGAAAGCTGATCATGCAAATTTTCGGGCAAAGGGAAGTCCTTCCGAATGCAATCATTGGGTTTCGCGTAATTGCGTGAGAAACTATCACACACAATTTCGGGCAATGGGAGGCAATTTCAGGCAGTTCTGAATGCAATGCAGTGTCAATACGCAATCAAGTAAATTTGCTGAACTAGCGAATTTACTCAATTCTGAATTGGCCCCACTTCCATTTCTTTCAAAATTGAGAGAAATTCCTCCCATGTGATAAACTCCTAAGTGGGTCTGTTCTAGACAAGACCAACAACAGAACTGGGCTTAAGAATGCTATTTATACCTCCCTTACTGTGAGTTTTCACCTCAGTGTGAATTGATGACATAAGAAAAGTCTAGAGGTGAGAAACCACGTATGCTAGAGACTTTTTCTATGTGGGCAGGCAGTACCAATATGTAAATGTCCAGTTTAGCTCTGCTCCTGTGAATGGCATTATGCTGCTTCATGTTTCAGTCTTTTATTCTTTTTATTCATGGCTTCATTCATTCAAGACATTTCTAGGCCACCTTTCCATGCAAAATAAAGTGAACTGCCAGGAATAGTTTTGAAAAAATGACTTGTGAGGGGTGGGGAAGATTTAAACTCCCAGGATTCCCCAATCCATATGGCAGGCAGTGGCTATGCTGGTTAGGGGATTTGGAGAACTGTATAAAAATTAACTTTTTCTTGCTGTGAACCCAACTGCAAGAAAAAATAATGTACATTGTTTTAGGGTACATACTGAGCGGAGTTTTTGGGAAGGGCAAAGATGTGTACTGGAATCCTTTCTCAAAAGCAGCAAGGAGAAGGAATGACATTCATTGAGGTGAAAGGAGGGGATAAAATCATCTCACAGCCTTGCAAAGCTGATGTAAACACCATCTTTGTAGCCCCCATAATTTATCATTGCATTCAAAGTCGTAACATGAAGCAGAGCCCAATTAAATCACAAAACTGGGCTTTTAAGGGCTACACTAACACTCTGATTTGGGCTTAGAAGGATAGTGACAGTTTGTGCAGTGGTTGTAATCTAGGATATGTATAACTGCAGCTACCAGGATGGAGATATGCATCTCTGCTGTTTGTATGTTTACTGTTTACAACAGTGAGGGGTCATGCAACTCATGGGCCGCATGTGATCCAAAGGCCATTTCTGTGGTCCCTGGACTCTAGAGTCCCAAATGTTTTAGTAAAAAAGAGAGAGAGAGAGAGAGAGAGAGAATTGTTGCCCTTAGCAACCTCTAGAACAAGGGGCAGGGGCTATAGTGCAGATACACAGAGAGCCTTCCCCAAAAATAGCAGGTAGCTTTTGGAAGTCTCTGTATGAGCCCTGATTTGGCATTTCATTTCTATATAATGATAAACATGTCCCAATGAGTCTGTGGACCTTGCAGGCTGTTTCCTTTTATTGTTTTTGTTGTCGTAGTTGCTTTTGCAGTTGTTTGTGTTTATTATTATCAGGCTGTATCCAGTGCTGACTTTGTCACAGCAAAAACCTCTCCTGCTTATGGCAAGCCAGGTACTATTCCAAGACCAAAGAATTAAGGGTTATACCCCCCCCCCCCCGTGATGTTATGGAGTGGATTTTGGTGATGTCACAAGGGTGATGTTAGAGCCCCTCATGATGTAATGAAAAAATGATACATTAAGCATTAAGCATGGCACAGTTGCACAGAATATGTCATTAAAATGAGAAACATTAATAACAAATGAAGAAATCATATATACACATTTATTTCAAGGCATTGCTTTCAGTCTGAGATTCTTCCTCCTCATGCTGAGATCTGAGGCTAGGCCCTTTGACTGAGGGCAAGGTCTGGAGTCATAGCAACCCTAAAATCAGCACATCCAATTTTTACAGATCCCTCTACCAATGTGATACTCAGATTGCTCCTAAAGGTGGTAGGGCCCTCCTGGAGAGAATGGAAAGAATGCAGAAGTCAAGGGGAATTGGTAAAAAAAAAATCCAGGTGTCATCTAACTTGGATAAACCGGTGTGTTTTGTTTTCTTTTCCTTTGGCAAAGCTAGCACTGAATACAACCCAATTTTGTTTTTACTGGTGATGGGTGAAAACTATCTTGGACATTACTGTGTGCACTAGAAAGACATGGCATAAATGTTTTGAATAATGAAATTAATGGAAATAGTCCTCTGTTAAATATTGAGATTTCCCCCATAAAGATATCAAACACCAGCAGAAACTGTTCCCGATCCCCTCACCTCTCATGAGTGAGGTTTGCTATGGGCATACTAAATGAGATCAACATTTAGATTCAGATCAACAAGTTTTCTCCTGTATTCCAGCCTTTTTTGTGGAGATGGGAAGTTATCCCTGATAGCATGGTTCAGCTACATACACACACATTCCCAGTTTGATGCCACTTTAACTGCCATGGCACAGTACTATGGAATTCTAGGAATTGTAATTTTGTGAGACGTGCAGACACCTGTGTCAGAGAGTTCCAGTGCCACAACAAACTACAATTCCCAAAACTCCATAGCATTGAGCCATGGCAGTTAAAAGCAATGTCAAATTGGATTATTTCTGCAGTGCAGATGCAGCCCATAAGGGTAATTCTGTGTACTGAGCTGAATATAGGTCTGTGTTTCTGCTGCACTTCCACCTACATGCAGCCGCTGAGATTACAACACAGTGAGTAGCTTGAAAGGTAGAGGAGGAGAAGTTGAGTTGCTGAAGCTGTCCTTGTCTCACCTTATGCACTTATGGCTAGAGGCATTCTTCAGCATGACTCCACCTTCATTGTGCTATGCATATAATTGCCTCATGTGCTCCTGAGAAGAGCTACAACTGGGGCCCAGAGACTGTAGCCTCAGAAACAAACTGAGGCTACATTCACTACTCACTTACTCTTGGAGGTAAGCCCCATGTCTCTTCCAAATAAACATGTCTAGGATTGTCTTGCACAATTGTAATCCTGAACATGCTTACTCAGAGCTCAGGAAAGTTACTTGTTGTTTTTTTTAAATGCACCCACAGAATCCTCAACTAGGGTTTTTGGAAATTGTAGTCCCAAAATGTAATTGCGTTCCCCAAGCTCTGTGCTTACCTTCAGAAGTAAACTTCACTAAACACTATAGCAAACACCATGAACTATGTGAGCTCAAAATTTTGTGGGTTGCTCTGTTAACTTGTTTGGTTGCCTCAGGAATTAGAAGTCAAGTGGCCTACCCTCCAGTTTCAACTTCAAGGTTTCATAGACTTGGGGGGCAAAACAGACTGGCTAGAAATGTCAGCATCAGAGTGGAGTGAGGGCAAAGTGACTGCATGCTGCATGCCCCAACTCTGCCCCAATATGCTGTCATGCTGCGCACCCAACTTCATGGCGGGGGGCATCACGGCTCTCCTTTGGCTCAGCATTTATACAAGCTGTACCAAAGAAGCACTGAAAAGCTGCTGCCTCAGCAACAACAACACCTTTTCACCAGGTCTAAAAGGAATGGCATTTTGCTGTTCTTTTTAGAGCTGGAAAAGTGTCGGAACAGGGCGCAGCACGCAGTTGCCGTGGCCTCAGTCCGGCACTAAAAGGGGCGGTGTGAAGCCACTCTTTTGGGGCCATCTGTTGAGCCCCAAGGTCTGCAGAGCAGAATGATCCTTATCTGCTTTGAAAGTAAATTGAGTTATTGAAGAAAACAGGTTGAATTTGACTTCTTTAAATACTCCCCCCCCCCATTTCCCATTTATCCTTTTACATAATGGAAGTTGGACTGGACAATCTGTATACAATAAGTCCTCCATATCCATAGATTTTTTTTTAATCCACTGATTCAAGCATCTACAGATTTAAAATATTCCAATAAATATAAATTCCAACAAGCAAACCTTGATTTTATTATGTAAGGGACACCATTTTACTATGATAATATATCTAATGAGGCTTGAGCATCCGTGGATTTGGTACTGGAACCAAACCCCAGCGGATACCAAGGACCCACTGTACTCTGAAGTAAGGTCTATTGCATTTGGAATACAAGGTACAGGGCGGGAACCATATAGCATATTTCCCAGAGTTTTAATTTTTGATTACAGTCATTTTATACTGTAGAATGGAATTATCAGTATAAGTTGACCTGGGGTACTGAATAAAAAGTCATAGTGAAACGTTTAGGACCTGTTGTGTCCTAGAGAAAACAAGAGCTTTGTTAAAGTATAATTTACAAATTTCTATATTTATGCAGCTGAGAGAAGTCTTTGAAATATTGTCTTCTAGTTATTCTCTTGCTTGGTAACACTGTGTAGATCCTACCATATTTGGTGAAGTCCAAAGAAATTCTGGAAGCAATACAGGAAATAATTAGTTGTTAGCTTACACCTTGTTCCCTCTTTACTGCTGACACTTCTTGAAATGTTTCAGGAGGTCCTAAATAGGCTGAAAAGTTCTTGATGGTACTGGAATTGTGCAAGCTATTTACTCTTTAAATGTTTCAGGACTGCATGTTGTTTTTTCCGCTTCTCAATGCCCTCTGGACAGTCATGATATTTATCTGAACAGCATAATCTTCAGTGCGATTTCTCCAACCTTCTTTTTGCTATAAGGTTTTCTGAATGTTGAAAATTGAGCCAGTTCAAATGTAAAAGAGGGGAAAGATTGGTTTTTATTTTTGCATTTTTGAGCATTTTGAGCATATTGGAAAAGCAGAAACGCAAAAGGATACACTGAAGCTACAACCTTTTGAATGTTTACAGGGGAGTAAGTCCTAATGAGTACTGTTGGACTTATTCATGCCCCCTAGATAAGTTAGAGCTGCATATGAGGGGCAAACATACATGAAAGAAGAGTAGTAAGGCTTTTTGTTCAACTATAAATTGCTATGGACATCATCAGTAATGTAATGAGTGCCTGGTAGTGTTCAACATCCCCAAATTTTTTGTACAACTATCTTTTTGTAGGTAATTTTATGGTTTCCTGAAACAGGCATGAGGAGGATGTTTCCTTGGCAAATGGCACTCTCTCCAGCAGCTTTTCGTGTATATATAGTTGCAATCTTACAAAGAGCCCTGTGGCATCAGAGTAATGACCTATGTGACTACTGTGTCTGCTGGAAGCCCAAAACCAGGACATGAAGGAAATGCTTCTTTTCTCCTGTAGTTTTCCAGCTGCTGGCAGCCAGACTCATAAGGTTGTCAGGTCAGGACAGAGATTTCACGATCAAAACCTGAGACCTGGGAAACACCCCTTGTGATGTCTCAGGGTGTGGGCCTTGGTGATATCATCAAACATGATATATTGAATATGAACCACAGTTTTGCAAAGCTTGCCATTCATATAAAAAACACCAAATCCAACAAATGAGGAATATATACTCCACCCTTCAAGGCACAGTGCTGAGATTCTTCCCCTTGCCTTGAGAACTGAAGAAGAGGTGCCAGGCTACAAAAGTCAGAGCCAAGCCTGAGATCAAGGAACCCTAATCCCGAGGCATTCTGATCTTGGAGCTAGCATATAAACATTATGCCAAATAACTGCCAGTTAGTTTCCAGGCAAGGTACAAAGTGTTTAGAGAACTACAAGGTTACCTACAGGATCACCTCCTCCCATACAATCTGCCCCATACACTCAGGTACTCCGGTGAATGTTTACTCCAGTCAGCTAGGGCTAGGTTGGTAACTGTCAGTCAAAGATTTTTTTTTTCTTTAGCCACCTCTAAATGTGGAATAACCTGCCAGGAGAGATTTGATAGCTGAATATGCTGTCTGAATTTAAAAGAGTTGTAAAGCCCAGTCTCTTCTGGCAGATCTATCCAGATGATGTTTAAATTGCAAAAATTAAATGATGAATTTTAGATGTGGATTGTTTTACTATATGTGAATCTTATTTGTCCTTTCAAATTGATATGTGTTAACATGTGTTTTAACTGATGTTTGTTTGTTAATTGTTGTTGTTCCCTGCCTTGATCCATGGGGAGAGGTGGATAAGATCATCATCATCATCTGATGGGGTGTAGTAGTTAAGAGTGTTGATCTAGGTCTGGGAGATTTCGTTCAAATCCCCACTTGGCCATGATGAAGCTCATTGTTTGATTTGTGCCCAGTCACCGCCTTTTAGCCTAGCCTCAAAAGGCTATTGTGAAGATAAAATGTGGGGACAGGGAAGATATAAATTCAATAAATAAGTTTGCATTATCTTCTGTTAATTTCTCCAGTCTTCCTTTACAGCCATCTAAGTTGAAAGGTCATTGTTGCATCTAATGTAGCAAATTCCATTGCTTAACAAATACATTGTATGAAGACACATTTCCTTTTATCTGTCCTAAATCTCTTGCTGTTCAGTTTCCTCCAATGATTTTTACGTTCTAATATAGCATTCGTGATTTTAAAAGTTCTGTCATACTTCCCTTATTTGCTTTCCCCCTAAACTACAAATCACCTTATGTTGTAAATATTCCTTGTTACAGGGAAGATATTTGCTCCATCCCCTGATCATTTTAGTTGCCCTTCTTTGCACCTTTCCCACCCAGTTCTACAACATCCCTTTTGCTATGGCATGATCAGAATCATTGATAATGTTGCATTTATGGATGTGATGAAGATTTGTATCAGAGTGACTGCACTTGGGATTTTGTACACTGTTCTGATGAGCACATTTCAAAAAAGGTTGAGAAAGGGCATTTATGTCTTTGTCCCCCACCCCACTCTAACTTTTACAGAGAAATGTAGGATTTATGACTGGGGAGTATTGATTATATTTAGTAATTTAAAATAATTATTTAAAATGACGTTCTTCTTACATCCAGTGGATTTTACTTCCTGGTACGTTTGCAGAGGACTGCCATCTCATAGCACATTTCTGTACTCAGAAGTCAATTGGTGGATTAAAGGGTCTAATGCCCAGATATGTGTGTACAGGATTGCAGAATAAAGCTGAAATAAATGTGTCCCTATATTGAATAGACATATAAAGAACTGCACTGTTAATTTTGATGGGTACTGTTACTAGCATTAACTGTCTTACCATTACATCCTTGAAACAGAATACTGAAATATTTTTTTAAAAAAAATCTTGTTACACTTTAAGTTGATTTTCTGGGCATAGAACTCCCCTCCTCCAAATTCCCTTTTTACAATATTGTAGCTATATCCTTTCTCTAAAATACAGCGCAAGTACTTAGGACATATAGAGGAAGAGTTTTTTCTTTGACAGCATAGTAATAAAACAACTTGCCACCATCAATGATCAGAAAGAACTGCTGACAATCTAATTTCAACAATGCATATACCTTCTTACTGAAACTACAGTTATTTTGCCTCCATTGTCCCCACAAAAACTTTCAGCACTTAATTATATCAGTTGTATGGCTCTAGTAATTTTGGCCTCAATTTTTCCTGCTGTATGTGGAAAAGGACATTTTGAGAACTATTGTGGGTAAATACACACACACACACACACACATACACAGTTTTGTCTTTTGCAGATTTGATTATTTGTGGATTTGATTAATATGAATTCTTGAGGAACCTCTAGGTCCTCCAGTACAACTCTTCTGGAAGTTGACCATAGAGTTGTGCTGGAGAGCATAGAAGTTTCTAGAAAAAAATGCTTCTCTAGACATTTTTAGATCCTCCAACATAATTCTGCGATCAATTTCTGGCCGATCATGATCAGAGAGTTGCACTGGAGGATGTGGAGATTTCTAGAGAGATGTTCGCTCAGGTAAAAAGAATACTGTTCTTTTATTTGTGTTTTTTCCACATTCATGAGAGTCCTTCACCCTTAACCCCGGCAAATGTGAAGGGAGCGCTGTTTATATATATAAAAATGAGGGGATATCGTAAAGTTTTAATAATCACTTTTTTTTAAAAATTGACAGTTTGTTTTGATTTGTAGTTGTTAACTTACCACTATGTAGTCACTATCTAGATTTATACATTTTTCCCAGCATATCTTGACCTTCCAAATACCTGATGTTGTAGAAGTCTGCAGATTGCACCTTATGAGGGGATATCATAAAGTAATAATTATGTCAGCGCCATCATTGGTCCCTAAGTGCACAGTGCTGAGAAAATCAATTCATTGTGTCCTTCATTTCTGTGACTGGCTCTGCCAGAAGTGACTAAAGTGTAAGATCCTTGTCAGGTGCAGTCTGCAGACTTTTACAATAATGGTATTTGGAGAGTCAAGAAACGCTGGGGAAAATGTGTAAATCTGGATGGTGACTACACAGAGATAAGTTAACAACTACTAAGCATGGAGCTCAGTGTCATCAGTATGCTGATGATACTCAGATATATTTCTCCATGACAAGATCATCTGCTCAGACCTCAGATGGCGTCTCCTCTCTCAATGACTGCCTGGCAGCGGTAATGGATTGGATGAGGGAAAACACATTGAGGCTTAATCCAGACAAAACGAAGGTACTGACTGTCACTGGCTCGAAACCAGGTCTGGGAATACAACTCCTGGTCCTAGACGGAGTCACACTCTCTTCAAAGGACCCTGTTTGCAGTCTGGGGGTACTTCTAGACTCGTTGCTCCCCATGACTAGTCAGATGAATGCAACGGTCAGGAGTGCCTGTTATCAGCTTCGGCTGATACGACCGCTGCACCCTTTCCTGGAGATGAAGGACCTGGAAACTGTGGTACATGCTTTGGTCACCTCATGTTTAGATTACTGCAATGCGCTCTACATGGGGCTGCCCTTGTGCCTAACTCAGAAACTTCAACTGGTTCAAATTATGGCAGCCAGATTAGTTACCGGCGCATCTAGAAGAGAGCACATAACACCTGTGCTGAAATCTCTCCACTGGCTGCTGATTAGTTTCCGGG
Organism: Urosaurus nigricauda; assembly: GCA_034509955.1. Taxonomy (NCBI): domain Eukaryota; kingdom Metazoa; phylum Chordata; class Lepidosauria; order Squamata; family Phrynosomatidae; genus Urosaurus; species Urosaurus nigricauda. The sequence goes on along the minus strand of JAOEGL010000001.1, from coordinate 160,363,130 downwards.
CACAGTACAAGGTGCTGGTTTTGACCTTTAAAGCCCTACATGGCTCAGGTCCATCCTATCTTAGGGACCACCTCTCCCCATATGAGCCCCCTCGCACTCCTCAGTCCTCTGGGAAGAATTTGCTACAGCCTATGAAAACTAGGCTGGCACAGACCTCCCAGAGGGCCTTCTCTGCCATTCTCCCAGGTTATGGAATGCCCTGCCGGGTGAGATGCGCCTTATTACAACTTTGGATTGCTTTAAGAGAGCCACCAAGACGCATCTCTTCTGGCAGGCCTTCCCAGAAAACGATTAACTTTCTGTCATCTGCTGTCCCTCCAGTCCCATTTACCAAGACATTGATACTCTTGAGGCCGCCCACTTACCCAATTTCTAGAGCTATTATTGTCTAATGTTTATCTTTTAATGTTTCACTGTTTTAAATCTTATTCTTAGTTTAATCTATTTTTAAGGGGTGGGAGGGGAGACCGAAGCGTTATTTTAACTGTATATTTTTTTAAATGTTGTAATCCACCCTGATTGCTCACCCAGATGGAATATAAATAAATATTTTATTATTATTATTATTATTATTATTATTATCAAAACAAACTTTCTGTCAAAAATTTTAAAGGTGATAATTAAAACTTTATGATACCCCCTCATATATATATATATATATAGAGAGAGAGAGAGAGAGAGAGAGCAGGAAACAAAAATAGAAAGCATCACTTTCCATTAATGTGGTGTTTGGTACTAAAGACTTCTAACAGACTTAGCAGAGCTAAACTTGAAAAGCCATGTTTCTGGTCTACACTTTCTCAGAATCCTCAACCATCATATACTGTATTCATAACCTAAAAAGTAGCTTTTTCAAAATCTGCAGATTAGAACCATTCATACACAACAGAAATCCACAGACAAAGCTTAAAGGGTCTGCCATGCCAGGGCTAGAACAGACATTTGAACCAAAATCTTAGAATATGCAAACAAGAAAATGATTCTGCATAATCATAGAGGACAAGGAAAAAAACCCTCCTTTTGTTGTAGGACTCCATCAAAGCAATTGGAGGACTGCAGTCATTAACTTGGTATTTTTATCTTTTTGTTTTGGAAGAGCTCAAGCGTCGATTTAGCTGAAATTAGGCTTTACAAAAGTATAATTCCTAATTTGTTATTCTCAAGTAGCTTCTTTGTTATATTTGCTTAATTATATTCAGGCTTTGATTACAATTATATGATACTGTTGGAGGGGAAAACATTTTAGATAATAACACATACATTGAAGTCTGCCTACAATGGAATTATTCTTTCCTTCTTTAAATATTTTAGTTCTGTTATGTACAGTGGATCTGCTCTGGAGTACATGGCTTGTTGATTTTTAGCTTTATTCTTCATACTCACTTTCATACCGGAATTGTGTAATATGTCCTGGTTTAGGAGATAGCATCCAATGCGGTCTCCTCAGTCAGAATCATTTGGCACAGTTGTACCAACCCCTTTTCCATGCTCATCTGTGTGACACCGGTAGAAAAGAGGACAGGGAATATGGTAAGAGTCCGTGATCCCAATTAAGGTTATAATTCTGCACCTCTTCTTTGTGACAGTTGAGCAGTTGCCCTGGCAACTGATGCAGATTATAATGAACATCAACACAGTTCTTTATAAATAAGATTCCACATAGCTTGGTCCCATGCATATTTATTTCAGACAAATCCCACTTCATTTATTTGGACTTGCTCCAATTCTGTGTTTTTCAGATCTTGATTTAAGCAAGGGGTTATATGACTGTCATCACCTAAATACCTTAAAAGGCACCAGATCTTTTCTGTTCCTTGAAGCTAAGCAGGGTCAGCCCTGGTTAGTAGACTATCAACAAATACCAGATGCTGTAGTTAGTAGTTAGTAGGAGACCATCAACAAATATCAGATGCAACAAATACCAGAGGAAGGAAAGGGCCAAACCACCTCTGAATATTCCTTGTCTAATAAAGCCCTAAGACTTGAAGGCACAAACAACACACATGCATTACTATCTTGTGTTTAGTACTTTGCATGTTTAGTACTTGGAGGGAGATTGCAATTACTATAGCGATCTTAAAAATGAAAACTGCCCATAAATCGCTCCCACTTGGTTGATGGTTGTTGTGTGTATGTATGTATACTACTCTTCTGTCCTGGAGCCATTACTCTTCAACATTTTTATTAATGACTTAGGTGATAGAGGTGGAGGAAATAATTAAAGTTGTGGAAGATACAAAACTGGGAAAGGGAGCTAACACATTGGAAGACAGGAACAGATTTCAAAAGGACTTTGATAAACTAGAAAATTTAAGGGTGATTATTAAAATTAAAATTAAATTGAACAGAGAAAATTTAAAAACTACATTTAGATCACAAAAAACAAAAAACAAATGTGCAGTTGTAATAATAATAATAATAATAAGAATAATAAGAATAAGAATATTTATTTCTATTGTAGGATGGGGGATGCTTGGCTTGGCAGTACTAAACATGAGAAGGACCTTGGGATTATTATTGATCATAAACTGAACATGACATAGCAGTGTAATGCTGCAGCAAAGAAGGCAAATACTACTTATTTTAATTTGCATTAATAGAACTATAGTTTCTAAGTGAAAGGGCAGAATAGTCCCACTATATTTTACATCGATCAAGCTTCATCAGGAGTACTGCATTTAATTCTTGATGCCTCATTTTAAGAAGAACATAGACATGTAGTGGGTTCAGAGAATGATAACCAGAATGATGATAAGGTAAGGTGAACAAAACAAATGAGGGAAGGTTGAAGGGGCTGGGCACGTTCACCCTGGTGAATGGAACACTGTGGAGTGATATGACTATACTCTTTAAAAACCTCAAGGGCTGTCAAAGAGGAGGGTGCAGGTTTGTTCTTTTCTGTTCCAGAAGGTATGACCAGGTCTAATAGTTTTAAGTGATTGTAGGGTGGATTTGGATTGAAGATTAGAAAGAACTTCTTGACAGTAAGAGTGGTTTGGCAATGGAACTAATTGCCTTGACATGTTGCAGAGTCCTCTGTTGTGGATATCTTCAGAAAGAGACTGTTGGGGATTCTCTAAATGGAGATTCTGCATTGATGGGGAGGGGGGCTTGATTTCAATGGCCCATGGGGGGCTTTCCAACACTATGATTCTGTGATTTTACCTATTTTACCAACATGGGACCCAAGGCAAGTAACAACAGGTCAACAATTGTTCCTGGTGTCACTACGGATCCCTACAAAAGGCTAACACATGTTGCTTATCAAGAATCTAAGAATATACAAAGTACTTGGGTGGGTCAGACCAAACACCTCCATTCTGTTCATGTTGTGGCCAGCCAGCTGTCTACTGGAAGCCTACAAGCTGTGTCCAAGTTCCCATATTCCCTAGCATCTGGATGCTGGAAGGTGATAGCTTTAAAGCTGTTTTGTTGACGGTCAGCATGACTTGTAGATTATACTTCCACAATTTAACTGTGTACCAAATGAAGAAATCCTTTCCCTCCTGTTCTGAATCTCCCATCATTCTGGTTCAGTGGGTGATCAAAGGCGTTATTATTAAAAGAGAGGGAGAAAAACTGTTCCCTGTCCACCTTCTTCATACCATGAATGATTTCATACATTTCTGTTAAATCCCCCCTTATATACCTTTTTCAAAGCTAAAAACACCCAGATGCAATAATACTTTTTATGATGAGGATTGCTGCAGTGTGGTTTGCTTTTCCTTCATCTTTTCCAGTTCTATAATATCCTTTTCAAGTGCAGTATCCAGAACACAGTATTCATAGCATGACCACAGTGTACATTTGCATTAGATCATTATGACATTGGCTGTTATAATAATAATAATAATAATAATAATAATAATAATCTTTATTTCTAGCCCGCTCCTCTGTGAGTACAATCGGAGCGGGGTACAACAAGATTAAAACATACAAAATAAAACACTTCATTGACCCATTCCCAGCCACCCACCCCTTAAAAATAAATTAAATTAGCAATAATTTAAAATCAACAACATTAAAAACATGATTCATCCTCCATAGTTCTTACATTGAGGAAAAGATAACACCAGGCAAGGGGTCAATTTATAGGTCCCATTCGGAGCTGGGATCTAAGAGGTGTCAGGGAAGGCCTGCCGGAAGAGATGCGTCTTCAGAGCTTTTTTAAAGCAATCAAGAGATGTTATAAGGCGCATCTCATCCGGCAGACCATTCCAAAGTTTGGGAGCGGTCGCGGAAAAAGTCCTCTGGGAGGTCTGCGACAGCCTAGTTTTCACCGGCTGTAGCAGGTTCCTCCCAGAGGATCGGAGTGTGCGGGGGGGTTCATACGGGGAGAGGCGGTCCCTGAGATAAGGTGGACCCAAGCCATGTAGGGCTTTAAAGGTTAAAACCAACACCTTGTACTGCGCCCGGAAACTAATTGGCAGCCAGTGGAGAGCCTTGAGCACCGGTGTTATGTGCTCTCTCCTTGATGTTCCAGTTACAAGCCTGGCTGCCATATTTTGGACCAGTTGAAGTTTCCGGGTTAAGCACAAGGGTAGCCCCATGTAGAGCGCATTACAGAAATCCAGGCGTGAGGTTACCAGAGCATGTACCACAGTTTCCAGGTCCCTCATGTCCAGGAAAGGGCGCAGCTGGCGTATCAGCCGAAGCTGATAACAGGCACTCCTGACCGTCGCATTCACCTGACAGGTCATGTGGAGCGACGAATCTAGGAGTACCCCCAGACTGCGAACACAGTCCTTAGAGGAGAGTGTGACTCCATCCAGGACTGGAGACTGTATTCCCAAGCCTGGTTTTGGGCCTGTGACTGTTAGTACCTCCGTTTTGTCTGGATTCAGTTTCAATTTGTTTTCCCTCATCCAATCCATTACCGCCGCAAGACAGTCATTAAGAGGAGAGACGCCATCTGAAGTCTGTGCTGACGATCTGGACATGGAGAGGTATATCTGAGTGTCATCAGCGTACTGAAGACACTGAGCTCCATGCCTCCGAATGACCTCACCCAGCGGCTTCATATAAATGTTAAATAGCATCGGGGACAGGATGGCACCCTGAGGGACGCCACAATTAAGCTCAATTTTGGAAGAGCAACTGTCCCCGAGCCTCACCCTTTGGGATCTGCCAGAGAGGAAGGACCGGAACCACTGAAGAGCAGTGCCCCCGATCCCTACCTCCCTCAGCCGATCCAAAAGGATGGAGTGATCTATAGTGTCAAAAGCCGCGGAGAGATCCAAGAGCACCAACAGGGTCACACTACCCCTGTCAATGCTCAAGCGGAGGTCGTCAGCCAGTGCAACCATGGCGGTCTCAACTCCATGTCCTGCCCTGAAGCCGGTTTGAAATGGATTGAGATAATCGGTTTCATCCAAGACGGCTTGGAGTTGGAAGGCAACTGCTCTCTCGATCACCTTGCTCAAAAATGGGAGCAAGGATACTGGTCTGTAGTTGTTCCTGTCCAGGGGATCAAGGGAAGGTTTCTTCAGGAGAGGCTTGACAGCCGCCTCCTTCAGACACGATGGGACCGTGCCCTCCCTGAGGGATGCATTGATCACATCCCGAAGGAATGTTCTCAATGAATCCCCTCCCTGGACGACCAGCCAAGATGGACATGGATCGAGGGAGCATGTCGTCTTCCGAATACTGCCAAGGAGCTTGTCCACGTCATCGGTACTCACCGATTGAAACTCATCCAGTAAACTGACAACAACGGAGTTGCTGGACACCTCGCCAATGGATTCTGACAAAACATTGGCGTCCAAGTCGTCTCTTATCCGAGAGATTTTATCTGCAAAGTAGGTGTTAAACGCGTCACAGCAGGCTGTCGTCGGGTCAAGTAGGGGGTTCGGCGCAGGAGGAACCTGCGTCAGTTCCCCCACCACCCTGAACAGCTCTGCTGAATGGGACTCTGCAGACGCAATGCGTGCAGAGCAGAAGAGTCTCCGCGCAGCACGCAAAGCCTCCCGATAGGCGCGAAGATGCTGCCTATGGCGAGTTCTGTCGGACATGAGGCGAGTTTTCCGCCACTTGCGCTCTAGTTGTCGTCCAACCCGCTTCATCTCTCTGAGTTCGTCTGTGAACCAGGGTTTACGATTGGGAGCGGGTTGGAGAGGACGCTCAGGGGCGATCGCGTCGATAGCCTTGGGAAGATCGGTGTTCCAAGTATTCACCAAGGTTTCGACTGGATCACCGGCGTTACCAACCATTAATCCCTCTAAGGCCTTCTGGAAACCAATTGGATCCATTAGCCTTCGAGGGCGGACCATTCTAATGGGTCCACCACCCCCGGGGGGACGGAAAGTGGCTTTCAGTTCCATCTTGATCAGGAAGTGATCCGTCCATGACAGTGCGGAGGTTTTGGTTATCTCCGCCCACGGATGCTCCTGTTCCGTACTAAAAATCCCATCGAGTGTGTGACCTGCACAATGGGTGGGCCCGTTGACCAATTGGGATAGGTTCATGGCTGTCATGGATTCCATGAACTCCCAAGCTGCTCCAGATAGATCAGAAGGGCTGGTCTCCAGAGGGATGTTGAAGTCACCCAAGACCAGAAGTCTGGGGGACTCCAACAGCAACTCAGAGACCAGCTGAGTCAGCTCAGTCAGGGAGTCTGTTAGACAACGGGGTGGCCGGTAAACCAACAGAATCCCCAAGCTGTCCCTGGTCTTCAGGCTGAGGTACATACACTCGATGTGGACTGTTTTCCGGACAGGTTTCCTGATCAGAGTTAGGTTGGTCTTATGGACTATGGCCACACCGCCCCCCCGCCCACTTTCCCTTATCTGCTCACTGACCGTGTAACCCGCTGGGAGAGCCTGTGCCCATGTAGCAGCACTGGCATCTCCCAGCCAGGTCTCGGTAAAGCATGCCAGGTCGGCCTGCTCATCCACAAGAAGGTCATGGATGATGTGGGTCTTACCTTTGGCCGACCTGACATTGCAAAGGAGCAGATTAAGGGATTGTGGAACGGTTGGTACGCTCTCCACATTATCCTGGGAAACAGAGTTTATTTTTTATTCCTTTTTAAAATTTTATATTCATTTTTAAAATTCTTTTGCTAAATTTGAATTTATGTTTCCCCCCAACAGCTACATATTGGGATGCTTTGTTAACATACCCTACACAATTCCAAAATCTTAGTTGTGTATACTTGTTTGACAGGAGATTGGATTAGATGACACTTTTAGTCTTTTCCAATTCTATTCTTCTTCTTGATCAGTCAGTGCCAGCCCAGAATCTATTAGTGTATGTGGGATTTTTAAAATAGTTCCATCACTTCCACTTGCTTCCATTGAATTTATCATTTCATTGCTCACCCCCATCCCTTACCCCCATTGGAAAAGGTGCTTTTAGAGCACTTCATAACCCATTTTTGTTGTAAGCATTTGAAATAATTGGGTAATTTCAACAAACTTGCCTCCTTTGCTTTTCACCCCAACTCCAGATCATTCCTAAATAAATTTTTAAAAGCATGGGGCTGAATAGAGATCTTTGCGGGACCCTCTTGTCTACATCCATCCCCTCCAAGAACTAGCATTTATTTCTCCTCTCTACCTTCATGTTAGAACCTGTTAGAACCCACCTTAGGACTTCACCTCTAATTCTATCTCTTGTTGTTCAGGGATCTACTTTGCCCACAAACTTTTGAAAGTCTAGTCAAATAATGCCAATTAGTAATTTCAAGTTATATGTTAAACATCCAACTAATTAATAAACCTGGTAGGTTTTAGGTGCTACTCCACATGAGAGCCACAGATTTTGCCTCTGTGTCTGCAGAGGCACGCTCGCCACCCCCACTCTCCCCAAAGTCCATTGGCCTGTCTCATCTTTTCCAGATGCATCATGCTATAAAATGTTCCACTTTCTTTCAGTGGGCACTCAGTTGTTCTTGAACTACCAGATATGTCAAACATGAAGGGAGTGCTCATATGTGTGGGAAGAGTGTCAGGATTGTGCACCCTGTCATCAATGGCTTCATGACTTTTTTTGGATTTCTGTGGACTATACTAAATGTCCCACTAATAGATTTCCACATTCATCATGTTTTACAATTTGAAGAGATGTCATATTGAGGAGGGATCAAGCTTGTTTTCTGCTGCTCCAGAGACTAGAACAAGGAACAATGGATGCAAACTGCAGGAAAAGAGATTCCACCTAGACATTAGGAGGAACTTCCTGACAGTAAGGGCTGTTCAGCAGTGGAACACACTCCCTCGGAGTGTGGTGGAGTCTCCTTTCTTAGAGGTCTTTAAGCAGAGGCTGGATGACCATCTGTCAGGGATGCTTTGATTGGGAGTTCCTGCATGGCAGGGGGTTGGACTGGATGGCCCTTGTGGTCTCTTCCAACTCTATGATTCTATGATTCACTATGCATCTCCCATTCTGCTCTGGAGGAACCCCCAGCCCCTTAAAGAAAATGAAGGGCTCACCTTGCAGGCTACATCTGGGGAAAATTATCTATCTCATTGATGGGGGGGGGGGGGGGAATGCTCACATGTGCTTCAGAATTATAGACCTAACTAGCCACAAATGAGTGGCATACAAACAGCGGCCTACATTGGTTAGATGTACCCATCCTCTACCACTCTGGGAAACTTGAAATGTAATATGTTTTAGTAAAACTTCATTAAACATTTTTCACTCGATTTTATGTACTTCATTTCCCATTGTGCCAATTATGAAGACACTGTGTCAAGGAATAAAATTAATTACCTGTAATTCTTGTTCTCAGAAGACAGCAGCATGAGCCTGAAAGTCAGGGTCTATTGTGCAAGGGTAGAGATGTGTTGTGACATTTAGCTCATATTTCTCCAGAGGTTTTCGCCTTTCTAATCACTCTGCTCTTCCCACCCAATTCTTCTTGTGTTGAAAAAAAATCATTGTTGCATCATGATTCATAATCATGGACGTAGGTGCAATGTGGAGGGGGAAAAAACTCTGGTAATTCTTGTTCCAACCCTTTTGTGACTAGCCTAGTAAATTCCCACAGAGCAGAAAGATTGGCTCCTAATTTTGAGACTGTTGAATGTACTTGCCTGGAGGAAGATTTGCGAGTATAGGAGTAAAAGGCAGATGAAACAAAACTTTGTGGTATAACAGCTTGGTAAGAAGAATACATTTGTGACACAGTGGAAACAGAGATGAACTGGGACTGTTTGAGAGGTGATTTTTTAAGAGCAGTGATTCCTAGGACTTCTTGTAGAAAATTATGTTGTTGTTTAAAACTTTGTTTGTTTTTTTCAGAGAAAGAAAAATCATAAAAATGAAAATAAAGATTTATTGATTTTTTTTTAAAAAAACCCAAACATATATTCCACCCTTCTGGTGTTTTCATTCAGGGAAGCTAAGGATGGTTAAAACTTTGTAAACCACCCTGAAATTACAGAAGAAGAATGTTTTCCAGGATATATATTTTTCACACCCTACCTTTCTCCCAGTAAAGGATCTCAGGCAGCTCCTATAGATAAGCACAGAAAATCAAAATAGATGTATGTTTTGTCTAAACTCGTACTGCAGACACCTGTTTTAAACAAGATCTTTGACAGGTGTCAGAATGCTGACTTTTAGGAAATGTTCATTTTACTCAAGCAGTTGTATATAACTAGTCTAAAAAGAAGAAGCAGGAGTAACCTGATTGTTTTGATATAGGATGGGCCAAGCCTTTTTGTACCTTTAAAAAAAAGTTTGGAGAATTCTCAGAAAAATATCATCTATGAAAGGCTCACCTCCACAACACCTACCAGTCATCCTGCATTTTGGTTCATTTGTGAGAGTATAGGTGAGGGGAAGATAGGTCATTTCCGAGGGATAAGCTGAAACCTTAATGAGCTTTCCATTTATAATGGATGAAGGATTTCTGAAATTGAGTTGTTTCAGACCACTGTACCATTTCCAACATTCTTCTTTATCCCTGAACATTATATATGCTTTAACATAAAATCTGAATATTGGTCGCAGCAGCTACATATATCAAGGACAGACGATGAAACTGTGTCTTGATAGTTAACTTCCAGCATGAATTTAAAATGCACCTTTCATTCCAGTTTTTGTTAACGTTCTGCAACATTTACTTGCTGCTAAAATTAGGTGAGATTATTTGACAGTGTTGCCAAACTCTCTCCTCTCTCTCTCTCTCATGAGTACATATTTCAAGCAATGTAAATACCGGTAACCTATTAATACTGTTTTGGAAAATGCTAACATACTACGCTGATACAACTCTGTGCAACTCTGTGCTGAGGTTATGCAGTATTGGAAACTGGCATTTTGAACACTGAAAGCAACCCAGTGAAAAACACTGATGAAACAACTCCTCAAGTTTCCAGAAGTGGTAATCCTATTATTGTGCATAGGCTTTGCCACCATGTGTAGACTGGATACAAATGGAATTTGTTTCTGACCCTCATTTCAATATACTATGAGTTCTTAGGGTCCTATTCAGTCCTGCATTTCTGTGGTTATTTATCTTGGTTTTGTGAGCCAGTGTGGTATATTGGTTTGAATGTTAGACAAAGACTCTGGAGTCCAGGGAAACCCACTGGGTGAGCTTGAGAAAGCCACATGCTCTCGGCCTTAAAGGAATACAAGGCAACCCCCCCCCCCCTTTTAACAAATCTTGCCAAGAAAACCCCATGATAGTGTCACCTTAGGGTTGCCATAAGTCGGAAATGACTTGAAGGCAAATAGCAACAAAAACACCTTGGTTTACTTCATTTGGGTGTGGCTTATTGGTATTAACATTGTTTGAAAGATTATATACTGTTTCTATCATTTGTTTGAAGCAAGATTACGTATTTAGTATGGTCTTGTTAGGTATGAGTTCTTGAGTATCAGCCCTGGTGGAGCAGTGGTTAAATGCCTGTACTGCAGCCACTCACTCAAAACCATAAGGTGGCGAGTTCAAGACCAGCAAAGGGCTGAAGCTCGACTCAGGCTTGCATCCTTCCGAGGTCGCTAAAATGAGTACCCAGAATGTTGGGGGGCAAATAGCTTACAATTGTAAACCGCTTAGACACTCCTTAAGGGTATGAAGCGGTATATAAATGAAGCTGTTTGTTTGTTTGTTGTTTGTGTTTGAGATCCTTCCCACTTGTATTAGTTAGTATTGTGATGAATCAATACAGTAGGAATGGGTGTTTATGTAGTCGTGTTCATATAACTAACAGCTTGAGCAAAATGTTAACAGTAACGTAAGAGTCAGTATGTAAAAGAGTAAGTTCTTATGTTAGATGGCTGCTAGTACCAACTAAGTAAGTATTGCTCAAAGTGGTGGTTGCTGGACTGGTGCCAGTCTGCAGCCCTTTGGCTGCTGGTCTGTGGAGAGTGTCCAGAAAAAAGGTAATACTTCTAACCAATGGTCACAAATATGGTACTGTTCCCTCCCACATTCGGAAGAAAATTGCTGGAACTCTACATCTGGTACCATGAGAAGCACAAACCAAGATTAGACCCCTTTAATGAGTTGTTTAATTCTAAATCAGCCCTGTTAATGTCATGGGTTCAGTGGATCTGTCCTTGTTGGGATGGGCAATTGCATTTGGGCCAGTATTAAAATAATTATGGTATTATTTACTACTTCAGAATATAACCCATTAATTTTACGAACAGAAGCAAGGATCTAACTTGGGGAATCCATTTCCATCTGAAAGTGAAGAGCTCACCTCCTGGAGCCTTTGTCAGGTTCAGAAGAGAATAAAGGGGTGCAGCATTGGCTCTTGTAATCGACAGGCAGTATGAACATTCAAGAATGATCAGTTTTAGCTGCATCTCTTTTGGGCAGAAAACAGTGTCCAACTTCCACTTGATGCCAGCTCCTTCCAGTTCTCTAGACTCTGTAGATCAGGCCTCATGTTTATTATTTTAGCTCCAAGGGTCCTTCTCTCAGGTTTGTGGACTCCCCCTCCCCCCCCCCCCGCAAAAGATGGATGATGCCTCTCCTAAAGCCTCTGGGGGTACTATGGTGTGTTCTGGGTGGGGGGGGTTGTGAATGTTTTTACAGTTTTAAACACAGTGAACTAGCTTTTTTTCTGAACAAGGTGACTCTCAAGAGACCATGGGATTTCCACCAGTTTACATTTGGAACGTAAGATAAAATAGATCTGATAATCTCATGTTTCCATTTACTAAGGATCTTGTCATAAAGTATGAATAAATCTGTTTGGCAAATAACTATGGGAGAGAGTTTTAAGAGTAACAGGCACATGATATAAAATAGGCTTGCTCACATTGATCTCTTTTGAGAAATATGCTTCATATTTGTTGGAAGAATAATAATTTTATAATAAATAATAATAATATAATTTTAATAAGTTATTTAATAGTATATTTTATAAAATGGTCTATTAGTGAAAGTGTTTTTTTTTCTGGAAAGTGATTTTAGCTTGAGTTAGATAATGTTTGGAAGCATTTGTCAATGGAGGTAATGTTGAACCCACACACTCTGCACATTCCCAATGGGACCAGTCTGCTCCAGTTAATAACATATTCTGTCCAACATTAACCTGTGATTTTGGAAATAATTGGATCAATAGCTGTGCGGATGAATCCAGTTGTATGTGACCCACTTCACAAAGCAGAATAAGCCAATACTTTGTGTTAATGAATGTGCTTGATTTGAAAGGCATATGGAGAAAGCCAAATGAATTACACCATACTTCTTTTCCCTTGGTATGTTCAACTTGTTCTGGAATATGCAGTTTTTTAATTCAATTGGAATGTTGGTTTTATGAAATACATCATTTATTTATTGGTTTGCTTGACTGCATTTCAGCTTGAAATATTTATACAGAAGTTAGTAAAGAGAAAGAGAAGACTTTTCATAGCTGTTTGAAAGGCTGCATACTGTTCAGCCTTTTTAGTTCAGCTGGATACCCAGGTTTATAAGAAACACTGCTCATCACTAAGCAACCTAGAAGGAAAATTTGCATCCAAGCCAGAGTAAGGAAAATAATACCTGAAAAACATATGTGATGGTGGTGGATGGGGGGGGGGGAGATTATCTAAGGCAGGGATGATCAACTGGAGAAGGCTAGTGGGTTACATTAAAAACCTTGGATGGCAAGATTTCACCCCTCCTCTCTTTTCCGTTTTGCTGAGTTGACTGAGCACAAACTACTTTGCACATTGAATTCAGTTTGCAGCAATTTAAGTAAGTTGGGAACAAAAGGGAAAAGTGGGAGGAGGAGACTGAAACTGGGATGTTTTAAAAGCAACTGCAAAAGTGGGGTAATAGAAGGTTATCTGGGATTGACTCTGCCAAATGAGGACATTTGGTATGGAGATCTGAGTAGCTTCATTGGCATTGGCAGCAACTTTGGCTCGCTTACTGGGGACACTTATTTGCACTGCAAAGGATACAGAGAGGGATGAAGAGACAGCCAAATCCCTCTTCCAGGTCGTACTGGTGGGCCATTTCAAATACATAGGGAGCAGGTTTATGTTGCCAACCATTGGGAGTACACCTTTCTAGGCCAGTTACTGACACTGTTTGGCCTACAGGAGTAAGACAGGGAGTGGGGGACCTGGGAAGTTTTGTTCCACCTCTGGCTCTTCTCTTAGGCTTATAGCTAAGACTGCATTGTGGCCTATCATCAACTTGTACAATCTGGGGGGTTTCATGCATCCAGCACTGTCAGTTGAGGCCTAAATGATCTGAATGCCATTTCTCCTCTTTGGCTGATAAACAGTGGGCCGTTGGAATTTGCTGGGACTCACTATTTTAGGACTTCCCAAATATGTGGATGCTCAAGTCCCATCAAATACAATGGCATACTGAAATGGTGTCCCCTATATACAATGGCAAAATCAAGGTTTGCTGATTGGAATTTAGTTATTTTTCAACCATTTTCAAGCTGTAGATGGTTGAATCTGTGGATAAAAAAATCTGTGGATACTCCAGCAGTTTTCCTACCTGGGCAGAGAGAACCTGGCAGCTCCCACCTGAGTTATTGCAGTGCTTGTATGTGAGGTTGTCATTGAAGGTGTCCAGATTCCTGAGCTAGTGCAGAGTAAAGGAAGGAGGTTTGTTTGTTTGTTTTTACTTGAAAGGGGTATTTTGAACATATTACTCCATTGCTCTGTCCAGAGCATTGGCTAGTTTCCATATGTCATTCAAACTATTGGTACCAACACTTAGTACCAGTTTCGCTGAAGCAGCTCCATATATTGTTGCCCAATGAGGCAGTTTATAGGTTCTTCTCTAGCTTTTCTATAGCTGTTGCTACACACAGTAGTGCAGTGAGTGGCTACCAAGGAAAGAGTCTTTTCTACAATCCTATCTTATTTGTGGAATGCCCTTGTTGGTATACCCTCCATCTGTCCCAGTTTAGCATGGATAGTCCCAGTTAATCCCATGCTATCCCACTTTTTCAGTTGCTTTTAAAATGTTGCAGTTTCTATCTCCTCCTCTCGTTTTCCTCCTTTGTCTTCTGCTTACTTCAGTTGTGGCAAACAAGTTGAGCATGAGTCAACAATGCGATTCAGCAGCTAAAAAGGCCAATGCAATTTTAGGCTGCATCAATAGAAGTATAGTCTCTAGATCAAGGGAAAGGGAAGTAATAGTGCCACTCCATTCTGCTTTGGTCAGGCCCCACCTGGAATACTGTGTCCAGTTCTGGACATCACAGTTAAAAAAGGATGTGGAGAAACTGAAGCGTGTCCAAAGGAGGGTAACTAAAATGTTGAAGGGTCTGGAAACCATGCCCTATGCGGAACAACTTAGGGAGCTGGGTATGTTTAGCCTGGAGAAGAGAAGGTTAAGAGGTAATATGATAGCCCTGTTTAAATATTTGAAGGGATGTCATATTGAGGAGGGATCAAGCTTGTTTTCTGCTGCTCCAGAGAACAGGACCAGGAACAATGGATGCAAGTTCCAAGAAAAGAGATTCCACCTCAACATTAGGAGGACCTTCCTAACAGTAAGGGCTGTTCGACAGTGGAACACACTCCCTCACAGAGTGGTAAAGTCTCCTTCCTTGGACGTCTTTAAACAGAGGCTGGATGGCCATCTGTCGGGTATGTTTTGATTGAGAGTTCCTGCATGGCAGGGGGTTGGACTGGATGGCCCTTGTGGTCTCTTCTAACTCTACGATTCTGTGATTTCAAGAGCAGAAATAGTTTCTGCTCAATTAACCCAGCAAGAAGGAAAGGATGTGGTGGTGTTTTGCTTTTCCCAGTTGGCTTGTTTTGATGCCCCAAGCTGTCTTAAACTCAGTACATAAATTTACCTGCTCAAACTAGTAGTTTTATGTGTTCTTCCTTATTAATTGTTGCCTCTTGTTGCCTGGCCACACTCTTTTGACCACACAGTGATATTGCATAGCCATGCATGTCCTGGCTTTCATCTGTGAAGTGTTAGATGAAATGTGCCAGGCAGATCTGGCTAGGTTCCTCATTATATTAATGTAGACACTAAGTTAAGACATGTCTCTTCTGGCAGGTATTTAATCCATAATTTTCTTGACGTACTACTATAGTGTGAAAGTCTGTTGTCCCAGCATAGGGCACTGTATATAGAGTTGTTCAGAAGCAGAGAGGGAAGGCAGATGTAAGCACTGTTGCTGTCCTCAGGAGGGAAGCTGCAGACTCCCAAGCATCCTATTTCTGAAATGCCTAACTTCAGGGGCCTTGTCTCTATAATAATAATAATAATAATAATAATAATAATGTTTTATTTATACCCCGCTCTTCAGCCAAGACTATCAGAGTGGCTTACAATTTGTTAAACAAACAGCTTCATTTACAATTGTAAGCTATTTGCCCCCAACAGTCTGGGTACTCATTTTAGCGACCTCGGAAGGATGCAAGCCTGAGTCAAGCTTCAGCCCTTTGCTGGTCTTGAACTCGCCACCTTCTGGTTTTGAGTGAGTGGCTGCAGTACAGGCATTTAACCACTGCGCCACCAGGGCTGGATATATCTATGGGCCCAAGAGCCACATTGCTCCTCTGTTCTGCTGTTGCTGTGTTTGGACAACCCACAGCCCAAACCCCAGCTATGGTGCAGACAGTCTGGAGTCTATCTGGCACATCCTGCACCAGAACTGGGGCAAAACAAGGTTAAAAGACATTTTAAAAACTAAACTATTTCTTTGGATCTTCTGGAAAGATCTGGAGCCCTTTGTTACTGTCTGGCTACTGTCTGTCATTGGGAGGTCAGGAGCAAGTGACCCACCATGGTGGTGGCCACTTTGGGTGGCCCACCAGGATGCACATGCAGATAGTCCCTGCACCACAGAAACAGAAGGCTGGGTAAGGTAACAGAGGCAGGTCAGGGCAAATAAGGGGTTAGGATTCCCTGGGCTGCCCCTAGAGTATCGTAGCCAGTGCAGACAAGCCCTGGGTGGGTCCTCATAGTCAAGATGTCTTAGGAGTTTATCAGATGGGAGGAATTTCTCTTTATTTCGAATGGAGCCAATTGGAGCCAATTCCAATTCATGTGAATTCGCTAGTTTAGCGAATTTATGTGGATTCCAATTGCATTCAGAATGCGTTCAGAATGACTTCCCATTTCCCAAAAATGACTGCCCATTGCCCGAAATTGCGTGAGATGCTTTAATATGCTATAATGTAAAACCCATGATTGTGTTCGTATTGCCATTAGATTATACTTCCAAATTCCGTCATCTGATAAACTCCTAAGAATATGGAATAGGTGGTTTTTCCAAACCAGTCTTCTCATAAGTCCACCTTTTCAACCCACTTTGAAAACAAGTGGACTCACCTTTTAAGGACCCACCTTGAAAATTTACTGTAAAAGCCATCTGCTTGAAAAGCTTTCTGCTAAAAATGACAAGGGCTTCTCCACCTTCCTTCTCTTCCCCTTTACCTGCATTTTGTTTTTACTCCTCCTGCTACTAATAATGCCTGTGGCAGAGTAGTTATGCACTGAGCCTTAACCTTTAATTTGTGGTTTTCATTATCATTTCTATTGCTGGCATTTAAAATATCTTAATATATTATATAGTATATTAATATATTTTAATAGTAAAATTGGCCTTTTATTTCTTTGCTGCAAAATAAACAGTAGAAATTGTTTTGATTATGATTAATGATGGTTAGTTCATTGTTACTTGTTTTAGGTTTTTATGCTTAAAAACTACTGCCAGTTTGGTGATAAATACATTTAGGAAGGAAGAAAGAAAGAATTTAATTTAACGCAGTCCTATGTATTTTTTCCATTCTTTTTGAAAGGAACAAAAATGTAATAAACACTTGTTGCTTTTCATATAGAGCTTTCCACATATTGATACTTTTTTATTCTGTCTCATGAACCTTTGGGGTTGCAGTCTAATTATTGCTGATCCTTACTAATGACTCTTTCAGGGATTATCTCTTACAATGTCAGCCATCTGCTGCAGTTTAGAGTAATAAACTAACTGGGTACATTTAAGGTTTAGTCTTAAATTAAAAACAAAATTCTTGTGTCTGTTGAAACACAATCGTAGACAATATGGATAATGTCTCGTTGTCATCTCATTATAGTAGTGACATTGATCAACATGTCATAAACTGTGTTACTGCTCATGTTTACAATTCAGCTGTATAATTCACATAGATTTTTTTATTATTCATATATTTTTCTTTTTGGTTTTCATGCTTATAATTGACAACCGTTAACATTTCCCCATTTTTTCCCTATTTCACTGCAGACAAATAAATTTATGTCAAATGTATTGCATATTAAATTATTAATAATATGTTTGCTTATAATGCTTCAATTTATTCTAGTTTTCAGAGACATTTTATGGAATATCATACATTGCAAATGATCTTGAGAGAAAATCTTACTAGGGATTTTATCGTCTAGATTGCAGCAGTTGTGATGAAGCATGCTGATATGATAGTTCAAAAAGAGCTGAATATTTATCAAAGAAGATAATATAATAAATATATCTTTTAGTACCTAGTTTCTCAGAATAGCCATTTACCTGAATATGAAGTACTAGAACTCTGTGTGTATATCCCACTAGGTGTAGAGCTTTGGATTTAAAGCTTCATATTTAATTAACAGAACTTCATATGAATATCAATATACTCAGAAAATAACACTAAACATCTTGCCTCTTCAGCCTGCTAAAGTTAGCCATAATGAAGGCTGATCTTGTATTTACTTAATCTTGCAGTAGGCTTCATTGAATACTCATTTCTGTAGGCAGGTCAAAGTATAAAATTATGCTGCATCTCCTATAAAACTCAGTGGGGCAAAGTACTCATAAGTAACAACATATGCAGTTCCATGGGTTTTGTCTGAAATATGTTCCATGAAGTTCAATGTGGTAAGTGGGTATAGGATAGTAGACTTAAATCCCGTTGCTTACAGTAAGATTGAGACTACAGTCCCATATATCAGGAATGTGGGAAAAGGGCATTTGTTGCACAGCCTTCATGTGCACCTTATTTTGCTCTCTCCAAGCCTCCGTCAAAATACAAAATGGCAATTTTTTTCCTCTGCCAGAATTACGACAAAAACATGTGAACAAAACAACAACAACACTTGAAGCATTGCATGTTCCTGACCATCCTCAAAAAGGGTTTAAAAAACCCAAACAAACAAAAAACAGGTCAAATTTCAATTGAAAATAGGAAACCAAAGATGCCACTTGCAGTTGTGCTGCGAGTTCAATCTGCTGTCTTCTGACATGGCATGGGGCAGTGACTCTCAGCGTTCCCCACAGTTGTCCACTCCTGCTATTCACACTTACTAGACAGTAAATACCATTGAACCAATGTGGTGTACTGGTTTCAGTTTTGGACTATAGCTATGGAGACCAGGGTTCAAACCCCCACTCAGCCATGGATACCCACTGGCTGATCTTGGGCAAGTCACACTCTCTCAGCCTCAGAGGAGAGCAAAGGCAACCCCCGAACAAATCTTGCCAAGAAAACCTTGTGATAGGTTTGCCTCAGGGTCACCATAAGTTGGAAGCAACTTGAACACAACAACAAACCACTGGCCTTAATAGAGCTTATATCTGAGTAGGTATATATAAGATTTTATGATGAGTTGCAGCTAACTTTAGTTGGCTTAGGGCAATTGAGTGAAATATAAGCAAAAAAGAATTCCACTCTTAAAGCTTTATTGTATTTTTCAATAAATTTCTTTTCCTTTAATTTAAAGTACTTCACTATTCATGGTCATGTTGCTACCATGTATGTGTGTATCTATATCTATTTGAGATATTTTGGTATTCTTTTCCCATGGAGAACTAATTTTCCTGATTGCCCCCTGTAATTTAATTCTGCCCATCAGTTTGTCAGAAACCATTAAGATAGATTGCATAATTTTATGTAGAGTATCTTTTTAAAGCTTAAATAATTAGCAAGTTGCCTAAATAGAACATAAAAAGTGGGAGAACAATTTTTGAAACTTAAAAAAAAAAATTAAACAGAAAGGAAGCGCTAATGTATTCAAGAGAGTCATAGGCCTACTTTCTAAGTGCTGTAAATAGATCCATCAAAGAGGCACTCAGTGATTTTTGCAGAGGTGTCTTCTGCAGAGATACTTTAAAATGTTGAGCATTGGTGGTGCTGTACTATAAATTTATGCTTTTTTCTTGGGCATGCTCATATATTAGTCCTTGCAGTCCAAGAACACCTGGAATACCGCACAATTTCTAATCCTGCTGAAGAACAGTTAGCTTCCCTCAACACACATACCATTCCAATGATTATTTACATCATGATGGGATGAGGGAGGCTTTGGGGAGTCTTAGGAGTTTATCACACAAAGGGAATTGGAAGTATAATCCAATGGCAATCTGAATGCAATCATGGGTTTTGCATGACTGTGTGAAAGCTGATCACACACATTTTCGGGCAAAGGGAAGTCCTTCCGAATGCAATCATGAGGTTTCGCGTGATTGCATGAGAAACTATCACATGCAATTTCTGGCACTGGGAGGCAATTTCAGACAGTTCTGAATGCAATGCAGTGTCAATACGCAATCACATAAATTCGCTGAACTAGCGAATTTACTCAATTCTGAACTGGCCTCACTTCCATTTCTTTCGAAACTGAGAGAAATTCTTCCCATGTGATAAACTCCTTACAGTTTTTAAGGGTACTTTCCAAATCACCCACAGCAGATGAAAATGTAATGCAAAGAGTTGGCATGTCCCATTGCCAGATATGTAGGTGAGGCGATCCCATCAACCCTTCTAAGAAAATCACATGTTAACTGTTGGAAAATAGATGTGAAGTGTAACCTATTTTTAAAAAGATTTATTGTGTGTAAAATACTTTCTATATAATCCATCAGCACAGAACTGGGAGGCTAGGTCAGTGGTTCTTAAACTTTTTACCCTGGTTGACCTCTTTTACATCTACATGTAGATGTCGCACCCTCTCTATCTAATGTAGTATATCAATATAAATATATTATTTGTTTAGTGTGCATATTTTCTTTCACACATTCATGTATATTGATATTTTAACATTTTGTAAGGAAATCATTTTTCAATAGTTCTTAACTAAATAAGCTTATCATATTACAATCAAGCACTGAACTAAAAAGTATTTAAAGAATATTAAATAAGAAGAAATAGAGAAGATTTCCCTTTTCTTGTCAAACACAGCCCCATTTAGATTACATTATCTATAGTCCCAATGAGATGTAACTAAGGCATGCGTCACTCTAGCCAAAACTGACATCTTCAGGAATAGGTGCAGTTAGACATACTCGCCTTAACTGTGCAAATGCATTCCTGGTTGCCACTGAAATCTGAATATTCAGATGCAGTCTAAATCCAAGAGTACAACCAGAATGTGAACATGAAAGTTAAATTAAACATTTAATATGTTGAATACATGTTGGAACTGCTACCGTTGCTGTTAGCGTTAGTACTGCTTCTTTTGCTTCTCCTCCACCACCACCATCATCACTAGCAGGACTATACCACCTCCCAAAATAAATTTTCTTTTTAAATTTCCATATCCACATACCCACAGTTGGACAAAAGACAAAAAACACTTCGGTGGTGCCAATCGGGTACTTTCTACCTTTTTTTCTCTTTTAAAAAAAATCCTCTCTATAGGAAAGGTAAATTTGGAGTGAGAAATGATGGGGAAGTTTTTTGTTTTTTTTAAACTTCCCTAGTTGGGTGGGGTGGCCTTAATCGAGAACAATGCCCATATTTACTTGCAAGTAAAAAGTACTTGCAAGACTGTAGGACAACTTTGCACACTGTGTATGTAGCATCTGGTTTAACCCTGATTCTACAAGGGAAAGATTGTTATATTCCTCACAGGTTAAATCCATCTTTTCTGCTGTTTTTCAACTGATTGGAAGAACCTTGGAGACTATCACACATGGACAGAATAAGGATAGGATTGCTTCCCCGTCCTAACCCCGTCTTTGACTGTGATCCCACGAAAGGCTTTTCAGATTGCAGTGCTATTGTCCCATCATTGAAGTGGCATTGCATTAGTGCAAACTCCTGTTAATACAAAATGCCAGGCAGTGCTGCTTCAGTGATGGGAAAATGACAAGATCTGTGCAATGTCATTTGAAAGTCTTTCATGCGATTGTGTCAACCTGTTGGAGAAGGGAAAGCACGGAAGAAAAAGCAAAAAAGAATGGGCACCATTTTACTCCTATATACATGCAAAATGGAAAAATGTATTAGTTTAATTTTCTATTGTAACAACTTCTATATATTGATATTGTATAATTGTGAAGTGGGAATTATTTAAGCACATTACATAACAAAAGAACTAAAGGTCTGCTAAAATATAATTTAACATAGCTAAAGCTATAAGCTGTAGTACATTGCGAGGCAAGAGCAAGTTTTTACATGATTTTGAGACAGAGAAATGCACAAAGAAGGTAGTTAGTGACAAAACGATGGAAAATAACAGTTGAATAGATTAACCATCTAGTAAGGGAAGTCGTTGTATATGTATGTTTTTTAGTTTAGTTTTGTATAGTATATGTCTTTTCGTATTCACACGTTCCCAATATGCACTTGTTTGTATTATAGTTTGTTTCTATAACAATCTTTACCTTTACCTTTGTTTTCCCTTCCCTTCAATGTTGTCCGATGTTATTTGGAAAAATTAATAAAAATCATTTAAAAAAAGAAAAAGAAAGTCTTTCATGCGATTGTGGTCAGTCGTGCTTTCTGGATGGGATAATGACAGGATAAGTGTGATGTCATATGAAAATCTTCTCGCAATTGTACTATAAGAACAGGAAAAGGAGAGGACAAGAATGTTCAACCCCCATCTGATAATCTCCATAGTTTCTGGATTAAGCTTCAGATTGTTTAGTATTGATTACTGATATCAGGCATTGGTTCAAAAACAGAACTGTTTCCTTGGATTCCTTGGACAAAGACAGGTAGAGCTGAATGCCATCCGCATATTTGTGGAATTTAAAATTGTAAACAACAACCTGCAGCGGTTTCATGCTTCTGTTTAATTAGCCTATATTACATATGTAGGATATATGGATCCAGTGGTTGCTCTTCTCCAAGCCAAATAATATACAAGTTACTCCAACTGTGTTCATACAGAGGCATAATATTTCCAAAAAATGTGAAGCCATGGGGGGGGGGGGGGAACACTCACCCTATTATCCCTTTTTTCCAAAACAAAACAAAAATAAAAATTATTTGAAAATTTTACAAATATGTGGCATTAACATCCTTACAGATTGAAAATCATTTTGATACTTTAGAAACAATATGATACAATTATACAATTTTGTTTGGCATAAAATTAACATGATAAAAATATAGTTCAGAAAGACAGTAGTTATAGACTGGATTCTTGTTTTAACATTTTTATATATATTTTTGTTACAAATGGAGCTACAAGATCCTGAACTGTACGGGAACATTTTTGCATTTGCCCCTTAGTTAGGAGCAAGCAAAAGAAATAAATGAATAAATAAATAAAAATCAGTGTTTGTTTTTGTTCCTGTTCTTTTTTACAGTGGTGTCATGGTATTAACTACACTTATGGTACTTGCACAGATTTGAAACAGCTGGTCTCTAAGGTTATTGAATTTTGTACTAAAGAAAAGCTAGACATTAACTTGAAAAATAAATAAAATTAACTATGTTAAAACAAAGCTGATGGTGTTGGGAAAATTTAATTTTAAATTTAAAAATGGTCTTGCAGTGGTCACTAAATTGAACAATACCATAAATTTAAATATTTGAACACTTACTTCACAGAAAATCTTCCCTGAAAGTCACACATAGAAGTACCAGTAACTAAAGCAATGGCTTAAAAATCTATTGGACTTGTCCTTAAATTGTGAAACATTGCAGTGGGTTGCTTGGTTGATCCATCCCTGAAAATTTTCCAAGACAAAGTCATTTCCCATATTTTTTTAATGGCACTGGTGTCTGGGATTGGGATGATTCTTCAGTTGGAGGCCCTTCAGAATAGATTTCTCAAAAAATCAAAAGTAAAAGATAAATCTTTGGTTCTACTTCCTAGCATTCCTGTGGATTTGGTTTGGGCTGGAGTTGGTGTTCCTTCAAGAAGATCTCATATCCATTTCATTTTATTTAATTATTGTAGAATTTAAAAAGAATCCTCTGCTAGGGTTTTCTCCAACAATTTCAAACAGTTGCTGAACTGCAAAGTTTAGAGTTCAAGATATAACAACTTACTTCAATTATATACTACTTCAGTAAATAAAATAATACCTTGCTTGACAGTTTTTCTATCCATAATTCAGAAGAGATTTCATCAATATATTTTTGCGTATAGAGAGGATGCATAGGGTAACCTTAGTAAAACAGGGATTTTTTTTTTGTCTTCTCTAGTCTTCCAGAGTGTCAAGGAGTATCAGAAACTGCAATGACCAGATACTGTACATTATTTTACATAATGGTGTCCTATTTTATGGTGTTTAGAAATACTTTTGGGGGGAGTTATATCAGCACCTTATCTTAAGCATTTTATTCATCATTCTTTTTTTAAAAAAAGTCTACAATCCATTTTTAATTTTTTTTTCAATTTTGAAAAAAAAAAGATCAGTTTTTCTCAGGGAAAGGGGGCTTTGCACAAAAAGGGAAAACTTTTTTCCCCCAAATTTTTCTAATCCTCCTTCCCGCTCAGGCTCTGAACCATGAAGTAGAAATAATTCCATCATGGCCCATGTGGTCCATGAGCTGCACTTTGCCTATCCCTGATATGAAATATAAAATATTTTACATGAAAATAAAATAATAATAAACTCTTGAGCCTTGGAAAGTGATACATTAGCAACTGAAGCCAAATGTAAGATTCTCTTACAATGAAATAACTTGTAAAATGCATTATTACTGACATTTAGGGGAAGGACTTTTACTACATCAAATGGTGCTAAAGCACAGATCTATGTGTTTCATGAAAGCTGTAGAGCTTGTCTCCCTTGCACAGTCATACTGATTGTTGCAGATACCAGATTTAGTAGTTGAGAGAAGATGAAAATCCTCCCTTTTTCAATAGGGTGGCAAACATTACTAGATTGGAGCCACAACCATACTTCCAAATCAGGCTTCTAAACTAAGTGAAATATTTGATATTCATTAACTGTCCATTTTCTGCCATTTCCCCCATATAGATATGGAGTCTGGAGAGCGGTTAACATCAACAGCATCAACCTCCTCTACAACAGCTACATCATCTCCTGCTTCTTCTTCATCATCTGTTGTTTTGGCAGTTTCCAAAGGCAGCCTTTCCACTGGGGCTGCATCACTAAACTCTACAATCAACACCTGTGGTAAATAATGCTTTACTGTCGCCATTTTGCAATATGCTACAGTGTGTCAATGAATTTCATACAGATTGTTTCATAATGATTACTTCTGATTACATAGGTGAAAGAAGCCACGGCGGCTGGTTGCTTCTGAGAAGATTTTCAGATCACTGCTTACCATGGGGTAAGCTCTAGTAAAACACCACTAAAATGTTTAGGAAGTGTGTGTGTCTGAAAGCCTGATGTGCCTCCTAAACATCAGGGAGTTGTCCCCTCACCTCCAGCGTCCCTAAATCATTCAGGGAGCAGTAATTTCCTATATTGCATTCATAGGAAATTTCTGCTCTCCAAATGATTCAGGGACGCTGGAGGTGAGGAGACGATTCCTTGACGTTTAGGAAGCATGTCAGGCTTTCAAACACACATGCTTCCTAAACATTTTAGCAGAGTTTTACCAGTACTTACCCCTTGGTAAGCACAGGTCTGAAAATCGTCAATGTTAATAGAACGTGCTCTTTGGTTTTAGTATGAATATTATATAAGTTATCCAAGGGGCTGAATCTGGTAGAGGGTGGTGTTCAGCACCTTGGATACCTCCTTGAAAGTTTGGACTAAAATTTGGAGTATTTTCACTACTCCACTGGTATGGAAGCCATCAGTCCTGACTGAAAACGAACATTTCGCTTGATAAGAAAAGCAATGATGTTTTATGTAACAGTCCCATCCCCATCAAGTGGTATGTTTGCCACACAGAGTGAAAGACGGTGGTGTAGTTCAGTTTTTTATTCCAAGTCTCAAGTCGATTCTCCAGTCTTTGCAAGATACTTTCAAGTCAAGTCGAATGTTGAGTCTTAAGACTGGGAGCCAACTATTAACAGAAAAAAAGAGGCAGGATGTGTTTCTCACAGGGGAACAGTAAACACGTTAAGTAATGAGCTTGAGGTCTGGTCAACAGCCTGTTTCTGATGCACATCAGAAAATCTCCTAGTCCTGCATTTTATTCAGCAGAGTAAAAATTAAAAGTGAGCATTATTCTGCTATGTGAAACTGACTTATGTCCTCACAGGTAGATCTTTCTGTCTAGTTCACTTCTGCATTCCAAAAACGTGATTGTACCAAGTAGTATATTTTTATTCTAATAAGGGTGTCTTAAGATTTTTCTAGGGAAAATTAATCAAGACTCTCAACACTGAATCACATGCTATGTTAAATATACTCTAACATTTCACAAACAAAACCAGTAAATGTGTGACCAAACAGCATCAAGAGTGTGGTAAAGATGGCAAAAGCCATTAATGAGAAAGAATGCACAAGCTAGGAGGTGTTGTAATGGTTTGCTTTTGCTTGAATGTCCTGAGCAGAGCAGAACTCCATCCTCTTGTCCCCTGTCCTAACTGCTGAGTTAGCTAAATGCAATCCACTCGGCACTTTGAACTCTGGAGCAATTAAATTAAGCTAAAAATGAAAGGGGGAAATGGGAGAAGGAGAAAGAAATTGAGACATTTTTAAAAGTAGCTGAAAACTGGGAAAATAGAGAATTAATTGGGACTGCCCCTGTCAGCTGGAGGTTATTCGGCTGATACGCCAGCTGCGCCCTTTCCTGGAGAAGAGGGACCTGGAAACTGTGATACACGCGCTGGTAACCTCACGTTTGGACTACTGTAATGCGCTCTACATGGGGCTACCCTTGTGCTTAACCCGGAAACTTCAACTGGTCCAAAATATGGCAGCCAGGCTTCTTGCTGGTACATCTAGGAGAGAGCACATTACTCCAGTGCTAAAAGCTCTCCACTGGCTACCGACCAGTTTCCGGGCTCAGTACAAGGTGTTGGTTTTAACCTTTAAAGCCCTACATGGCTTGGGTCCATCTTATCTAAGGGACCGTCTCCTTCCATATGAACCTCCCCGCACACTTCGGTCCTCTGGGAGGAACCTGCTACAGCCCATGAAGACAAGGTTGGTGCAGACCTCCCAGAGGGCTTTTTCAGCTGTCGCCCCCAAGTTGTGGAACAACCTGCCGGATGAGATGCGTCTCATTTCATCCCTAGAAGGCTTCAAAAAAGCCCTGAAGACGCACCTCTTCCGGCAGGCCTTCCCAGAGAATGTGAATATCACCCAGCTCCAATCCTGAGCCTAACCTTAGGCCCTAGAATCGTCTTTTTTCCAGCTTTCCTTCCCTTGTACCTTATTCCTAGATGACCTAGGCCTTAGGTCCGTTTTCCCTGCTGCTGTTTTTTATTGCCTATTTTAGCTATTCTATGTTTTAACTGTATTGTGATTTAATTCTTTTTTAAGGGGGGTGGTAAGGGAAAGGATGGGATATTTTAACTGTAACTGTTTTTAACTCTTGTTGTAATCCGCCCCGATTGCTTGTTCAGAGGGGCGGACTAGAAATAAATAATTATTATTATTATTATTATTATTATTATTATGTGTGTGTTGCGTACTGATAATGTTTACAAGTAGGTGTGCAGGCTCCATATTCATATGAGTCACAGTCAATGCTGGTGAGGAAGGTTTAGACCTTCCCTCTCATTGTTCTTCCTGAAATTTGTCTCCCACCTCCATGAAAGGACTGAAAGAGAGAGAGAAGAAGAAGAAAATGCTGTTTGCACCTATTCAGCTGTTTCCTCTCTCTGTCTTTTTTTTTTTAATGCTCCAGGAATGAAGAGTGCCTGAATGTGGGGAGAATGATCACTTGGGAGGGAGTTTAAACATCCCCCTCTCACATGTGGTGGACTAGAGTAGATCTGGGTCTCACACTACCTTGTGAATTGAAAGAGAAAGTAAACCTTAGCTGCATGCTGTGTGTTTAATGCATGCAATTTAGCCTTCCAAAGTGAGGCTATTACAAACTGAAATTCCACCTATAGCCATTCACAGAGCAATCCAATGGGGGTAGGAGAGTGGTGGAGAATCCTGCAAAAAAAAAAATTGCCATTCCTGTAGTGCTGTTGGCTTTGAGCAGGGTTTGTGTGTCTCCTTTGCTTCCAGTGGGCAGAAATTTAGTACACCAAGTGTGTTCCGTGGTATATCAGGAGAATGAGAGCTCGCAAGATCCTTGGTTCTCCACTGCAGCTATCTCATTTTGGGCTCTTCAGCCAGTAGGCAGCTACAATATCTGAAACTGTATTGGGAATATCTTTGTGGGCAGACAGATATACTTCTGTCTGCCCACAAAGAAAAGAAGAAAGAGAGGTGTGCAGCTTCTGATAGTCTCTCAGATGCAATTCAAGTGATTTTTGTACTTAATGTTAGTATTAATAATTACATGTCTCCATAACTATGTCATTCCTTACAGATATTATAAATAAATATGAATGGAGCACAAAATAAACCCATCTTCCCACATAGGAACGATTTCAGTGTCAGACCAGATACAATATGGAAGATCTATGGTCTCAAAAATATTTATTAGGACCTATGTGGGAAACACAATTTGAATGTTTCCTACAACATTTCTACAATTCACATTCTCTCCCCATTACTGTTTTTTCTCCAGGCAAGAATGTACAGCCATCAAAAGTATTCTTGCATGCTTCTTTTCAGCTGGAGAATACCAGCTTTGGGGGCGGGAAGATAGTTATATTAAACAGGGGAATGGTATGGTTAACAATCTTTACCCAGCACTGTTGTCTTAGTGCCTCAGTGCTATTAATGCCTATCTTCCCCCATCCCACCTTCTGTTAATACAGCATCTCTACCTACCTACCTAATAAAATCCTAGGTAAGGATGCTGTTTGGCAACATGATAAAAACTTTAACTGTACTGGTTTTGTGAAGTCGAAGGCTTTCATGACCGGCATCCATAGTTCTAGAACATGACCACATAGCCTGAAAAACCCACAAAAAACTATGTACTGGTTTTGTTACCTGAAATGTGATAGAAGCTCCATGAATCACCTGGGCTAAATATACAGTAATATAAATAATGGCTGTGTATATTACAAAGTCTGGCAAATCTGACAGTTTTTCAACTTATTCTCTAAAAGTTCTTTTATCCTCCCGTGCAGGAATTAATTTATAAAGGGTCTCCCCGGGGTTTAACTCCCTGGCTCTTTCTTAAATGCTTGGGATTAATTCTGATACGTGTGACATAATATTTAAGAACAAAGTGGCTCTTAAGCATGTGCAGAGCTGCCTCCAGAGTTGTAATGGTGTGTATGAAGCTGCATTGTGAGGGTGGGTATGCTGCGCAGTAGTATCTTTGTGTCTTCACAGATTGTAGAAAATTCAGAATTTAATTGATTACTGTTGTGAAAAAAAGAGGGAGGGTTGCTAGGACTCTAGAAATGTTCTCTAAACGTAGATATGTTTCTTTATACAAAATCAAGAATCATGATGCTTGAGGACTTTTAAAGCTTTTTTTCTGTACACACCACTTGGATATTATTTTATGATCAGCAGTCTAACAAGCATGTAAATAAATCACATTTTATTGATAATAGTTTTTATACTTTTTGTTTTCTTGACAATGTGTCAATTTGTTAAGCAGGCCAAAATCAAGAAAATTTATTCGGCTCACTGACAATGTTCTGACAAGTGCAATTGTCCTAACATTTTATGTTGCCCCTTCCCTGAGTGCTGGGCAGCTTTACAGAGAAAGTACTGTAGATGTATATTTTTGCATTAATGCAACTGTTTCAGTGTGAGGCACAGAAACAAAATGAGATCAGTTGGATCTCCCACAGCATCCCAGACAACCCTGTCTCTTAGCTACTTTTGTACTCCAGCCAATTCCAGGCAGTCTCTTTCATACATCTACTTTGCTATACCCTCCATGGTTTCTGATTCAGCAGGAACAATCCCAGTTAGTCTTCTGTCATTCAATGTTTTAGCTGCTTTTAAAAGGTCCTGCACCCCTTACTTTAGTTGCTACAAACTGAGTTCAAAGTTCAGAATTAGTTTGCACTAAATTAAATCAGTGGGGGAAGAGGAGAAGGGGGGGCAGAAACACTATTTTCCAAGTAGGCCCAGATGAAAGTAAATTGTTCTAGCTTCTCTTAGCTTGTGTGTTCTTCCTCATTAGTAACTTTTGCCATCTTGATTACGCTCTGATCTTGCTTGGCCGCATATGTCCTAGTGAAAAGCTGGACGTATGGTTTGCTCTCCCACCAACCTGATTGGCCCACTCACATTTTAGAAAAGAGAGGATGCAACCATACGTCAATGATTAGACCCCATAAACAATAAAAGAAGAGCATTTTGCATAGTTGATGGATCACAGAAAAGTTGCAGTGACAGTATGTTTTTCTAACATCATGAAATCTGAATTCAGTGCAGTGTCTTTGGGAAAATTCTTATGTGGAAGATTTCAGACTAGATGTTAGGGGAGACAGATTGTTTAAAAAGCTATTTTATCATCAACATAACACCAATCTACACAAGGTTTTGCATAATTATTGAAAAGCTCTATTGAAATCTATCAGATTTCAGTTATGAATATATATTTTCTGTGATATAATAGTAATAATTTAGGACAGTGTTTTTCAGAATTCTTGTTCTTTTCACATTTTCTTAGACAAGAGGGGCATCTAATAAAAAGTTGTGGTGTGGTGTCCTGTCTGTCTGAAACGAGAGAGAGTGGTCGCCACCCAACTCCAGGAAGTCTTGGATGAAGCCGATTATCTTGATCCATTCCAAACTGGCTTCAGGACAGGACATGGAGTGGAGACTGCCATGGTTGCTCTGACTGATAACCTCCACTTGAGCATTGACAGGGGAAGTGTGACCCTATTAGTGCTCTTGGATCTCTCAGCGGCCTTTGATACTGTCAATCACTCCATCCTTTTGGGTCGGTTGAGGGAGTTGGGAACTGGAGGCACTGCTCTTCAGTGGTTCCAATTTTTTTCTCTGACAGATCCCAAAAGGTGAGGCTCGGGGGCAGTTGCTCCTCCAAAATTGAGCTTAATTGTGGCATTCCTCAGGGTGCCATCCTGTCCCCGATGCTATTTAATATCTACATGAAACTGTTGTTTTACTTTGTACTTTTTAACCTTGTTGTATCCTGCTCCGAGTATTTCATTAGAGGAGCTGGTTATAAATAAACATTGTTGTTGTTGTTATTATTATTATTATTATTATTATTATTATTATTAACTGTAAGTATGTGAGACCAAAATTTTAAAAGCACTAAAGAATTAATGTAAAACATAAATGTAAAAACAACTCAAAGCACATTAAATATATATCACATATAAAAAACAGCACATCTTTTACATATTCTTCTACCCCAACAAATCAAAGGCTAAAGATCTTTTTGAATAAGAAGGTCTTTGCCTGTTGGTGAAAAGAATGAACAGAGGTAACCCACTGAACCTCTTTTGGGAGGGAATAACATAGTCTAGGAGCAGCCACTGAAAAGCCTCTTTCCCATATCTTCACCTCATGAGCCTGAATGGGTGATGGGACAGGGAAAAAGCTGTTCCCCTCAGAATTGTAAGACTCAGGCAGACTCATATGGAAAAAAGGATAAGGTTAACATCTGTACATGAAGGAAGGAAAATTCTAGCCCTATCCTTCCATTATCAGTTTCCTCGCATGAAGAGTATCAGTCTGGAAATCTTTTACTATGAATGGAGGCTTTCCATATGGGGGTTTTCCACACAGAAAATCTGGGTTCCCAATTCTGAGTAGAGGCTCCATGTCTAGAGGATGCTGTTCTCTATACACTATTCTTCTTCACATGTGGAAAGCCATGACAGCGGAGTTAATACTAATGCACTCCCTGCATCATATATTGATTTTAACCATTTTGTTAAAGATCTGAATAGGGTTATCTGGCAACTCTGTAAGGTGCTAGATCCACACAATTCAAAATTGTGTATACAGAAAAAAGCGGAACTATGGTCATTGGCTACATACCCACTATTGGAGCCCTGGTGATGCAGTGGTTAAATGCTGATACTGCAGTCATTCACAGCCACAAGGTTGTGAGTTCAACCCCAGGAAGAGCTCCAGGGTCTACTGAGCCTTACATCCTTCTATAGGTTGCTAAAATGAGTACTCAGTTTGTTAGAGACAATTATCTTACACATTGTAAATCACTTAGGGAGTGCTTAAATGCACTGGTAAGTGATATAGAAATGTATTTGCTATTGCCATTGGAACCCATTGGCCATATGTCAGGAGGAATGCCTATTCAGGAAAGCTTGCTGTGTGCATTTAGGTTCCCTGTATAGTCCCTAATTGCACAGGACGTGTGCATGACAAGGAACAATGGATGGAAGCTCCAGGAAAAGAGATTCCACCTCAACATTAGGAGGAACTTCCTGACAGTAAGGGCTGTTTGACAGTGGAACACACTTCCTCAGAGTATAGTGGGGTCTCCTTCTTTGGAGGTTTTTAAACAGAAGCTGGATGGCCATCTATCAGGGGTGCTTTGATTGTGAGTTCCTGCTTGGCAGAGGGTTGGACTGGATGGCACTTGTGGTTTCTTCCAACTCTATGATTCTATGATTCTAGGAGGGGATGGGCTGGCATAGGTGTAGCCAAGCAAGTGTGGTCCAGTTGTCTTAACCATGTGGATACAATGCTCCATTTGGGGTACAGTGTGTTTGTGTGACAGGTGGATTTTTTTAAAAAAAAATTATTGATCTTAGTTGGCATAACACATTTGGAATACAGTTGGCAGAGGTTTTTACATGTTCCTTTGTCAGGCTGCATAGTGTTGCAAAGAGCATTTTCAAATGTTTAGTTATGTCTCCAAACAATAGCAAGCCATTGGGATGCCTATGCTTCATTGCTTTAGTCCAGTAGCAATACTGATGCAATTGTTTTTCACTCTGAGTGGTTTAATAACATCTGGTAAACACCACATTTGCAAGATATTCCAGTATAAAGAAGGAATGTAATCACCTCCTTCTCTTTCTGATCAGCTCTGTGTCTTGCTGTTAACGTGACCTTTGAAAAGCACATGATAAATTGTTAGTTTATTGGCCCAATGTGTAAAGTGCAAAAAATAAAATCTACTTATATAATTGACTATTTATCTTATACAGTATTAGCAGTTATTGTTGCCAGTGATGTAAAGTCGAAAACACCTTCTTCTCAGTTTGCAATTAGAGAGGATCAGTTTTCCTCCACTTCAATATAATTATTTTCTTTGCAGTAATCAATAGTCTATTAAGCAGACTTGTAATAAACTTCAGTATCTCTGCCACACAAATCCCAAGACAGAGACTGAGCTCAGATTCAAACTCTGGGTATTGTGCCAAATAGATTATATTACAGATAATATGTTATCTGTATGTAGTCTAAAATCAGCTATAGCTATATAATGTGACTTTGGAAAAATACTCTTCAATTACATATACATTTTCAATAGTGTTTTTCATAATTACAAGTTTGAATCATAAGCCACATACTCCAGAGTAGGTTTTTACTATTCCCACAAACTTTGATAGAACATCCCAGAGGTCTGATTCATCTTATAAGTCATGACTGCAAATGGGCTAGTGAAGCCTTCCTACAAGTATAACCTCTTCCACAGATGGAATGATGTACTGAAATGAGCCTTAAAACAGGTCCCTGCTAAGTAATTAACATCCAAATCAGAATTTTGTAAGTTATAACCAAATCAAAACTGTTCAGAACAAGTAATTTGTGAATTCCATTCTAATGTTTCAGAGGTAATGTTTGAGTTTCAAGGTATATCTTTTTAGTAATATCAAAGTAAGAATGATATGAAATACTTCAATTTAAGTTGGCTTATAGTTGGCTCCTAAAAGTACTGCGTGATGGTGTAGATACAACTGATTAATCCTGGTTTCCAGTCATGGTTTGCAGAAAAAGTGTAAATTGTAGCTTGCCAATATGACCCATTCTTAGGCATATACCAGAGACATTAATATTGTTTGCTAGGACTGTATTTCAAGCCTCACTAGCTATAATTCACTACCATTGCCATCACTTCTCAAGGCCTAAATGTTATTGCTAGTTGAAACTGGAGTAGACCCAATAAAATCCAAATCACTAGGTTTACATTAGTGTTGACTCACCATTCAATGTTTGTTTTAATGTGTCTGCTCTAGTTGGGACTACCACTAGGTATCAGGCTCTAGAATCCAGGTCTGCAGTGTCTACTTGTATGGGAGGGAATGATTTTGCAACAGGCTCCCTTTCCTACTTTTTAAAAGCTTATAATATGCACAAATGATTTGGCAAATGAGTGAAAGTAGTCATATGGGAAGGAATAATATGTAGTCAACTTTAGAGATTTTTTTTTCTTTTAAAGGATTCAAATAAGTGAATAGGATAAACAAGAGTTTATCCTAAGATAAACAGTACAATAGGTCCACCATATTGGCCAACTAACCATCTGCAAACTCAAGCGTCTGTGGATTGCCCCACCCTGTTGTTTTCACAGTGCTGCCCATTGACTGTAGTGGGGCGTGATCATGTGCATTTTTTTTTCATTTACGGGAAAGGGGGGGGGGAGAACCAAACCTCTGAAGATAGGAAGGGTGCATTATATTTTATAACTAGCTTATTAATAACAGGCAAGGGCTCTTCAGGATTTCTGATAAAAGCCCTGCTCCAATTTTACCCAGAGAAGTTGGGCATTGAATCTTGTGACTTTTGCATGTTAGCCCAAGATGCTTTCATGCATAGTCATACAAGGTCATTCCATAATTTGGCATCATGTCTGAAGTAGTTCTGTATGGAAATTAATTACATGGATCAAAGCATTAGCTTGACAGCAAAATATGTTGATTAGATAATTATTCAGTTTTACACCAAGATTCTGAACATGTTAAGATGGAACAAAGAGGCCTTGAAGTGAAATGAACTTACAAGGGGCTGTACAGACAGTCCAAAAGGGGCAGTCTGTCACTGCCCCTTTGAGTGCCAGATTGGCGGCAGGGTAGCCTAACCGGCTGCCCCAGAGGCCCCAGTCCTCTGCTTTTCCAGGCCACGGAGAAGCAGCAAATTGCCGCTCCTCTGTGGCCTGAAGCAGGGTGCAGCGGGTGCCCTGGGCGCCCGCTGCACCCCGCTATCCACAGCAGTCCCGAAGGTAGAAGGGTGCTGCTGCCACGGCCCCTTTCCCCTTGGGATCCTTGGTGCTGCTGTGTAAAGGCCGTGCCAAGGACAAGTGCCAAAAAAAGAGTTCCGTTTTGGAGCTCCTTTTGGTGCTGCTGAAAGGGCGCCTAGAGCTCCAGCGGCACCATGACATCAGGCACACGCCACACTGTATAAACGTGGCACGTGCCATGGCACGCTAAAAAGATGGCGCTGTCCATACACGCTAGGGCTGGGGAGCGTGCAAATGCTGCGCCCTCCCCTCCGCAGCCCTACACACATCCCAGTGACGGCCCTTTGGGGCCATCTCTACCGGGCCATAAGATTCACAGTTATGTTGCAGACTCAATTGCTAAAACCCATTAAGATGGAGAATTTATATGGAGTCTGTCTAGTACCAATGCTTCCTAATATTCACTTATATGTGTCTGTGTCTATGATTTGATATCTGAGGTTGCATATTTCAGTTTATGTTTGTTATGTACCAGTACATTATGTCTCAATGCTGTCTTTTTATGTTTAGGCAGTACATTTGGAATTCCACCTCCCCCCCCCCCCCGGGCTTCAAATATTGTACCAAATTACCTCAAATGTTAATTTATTTCAAATCTTTATTTTGCGTTGTCACATAAAATACACAAAAAAACCAAAGTTAGCAATATAGATAAAAGAGGAAGAAATAAAGAAAAAAAAAAAACGAAAGAAAAAAAAATATTCATAAATACATATAACATAGTTTCATTAACATTCATTCTCTCATGCTTCATCTTTGCCATTTTATATTTAATTACTTATATTTCTTGTCTACTTCTTCTTTTTAAATTCAAAAATAGAGCAATAACATCAGTTAGGACAACTAGACCAACAAGACATGAAAACAGCCACAAAAAAAAAAAAAAAAAAAAGACCTAAATAAAGTAAAATTCGTGTTGTTTGAACTTCCTCGCTTCCGAATTACTATTTTTTTAACTATTTACCATCTCCCTTTTTTTATCGTTTCATTTTCTTTGATGTTATACTTTCTCCCTTGTCTTCTTGTTAATAATTTAACAATTTCTCCTAATCTTTCTACTTAAATCTGATAGTTTGTTCTTTCTTTCTTTGATTGTTGCTATGATCTGTAATTTTTTTCTTCGTTAATCCTTTTATCTCTATTATATTTCATACCGTTCTTTTTTAAACTTAAAGTTGCTATTTCACCCCATTGGTCTTCTAAAAACTCAATTACTGGACTCCATGTTTTATAAAAACTTTCCTGTGATTCATCTCTCAGTAGTTGTGTTAGCTTGTCCGCTTCCATTATGTCAAATAGTTTCCATATCCAATTCTCTTTGGTAGGGATTATTTCTTTCTTCCAATTCTGTGCAAAGGTTATTCTAGCTATCGTAATCAAATGAAACAATATTCTGCCATATTTTCTTTCTAGCTCATCATCTAGAATTCCTAGCAGGAAAGTCTCGGGTTTCATTTCTATTTTGGTCTTCAGCATTTTATTAATATTTTCATTTATCATACTCCAATATTTATTTGCTACCTTGCATTTCCACCAGCAGTGGAAGAATGTTCCTGGCGCTTTCCCGCATTTCCAACAGTTATTTGTGGTGTTCTTGTAGATTTTTGTCAGCCTATCTGGGGTTAAATACCACCTATAAAAGATTTTGTACCAATTTTCTTTCAGATTTTGAGACAGCGTATGTTTCAACCCTTTTTTCCATATATTCTCCCACTGATCTAAGTTTATGGAGTGACCTACATCTTTCGCCCATTTAACCATCACCTCTTTTACTACTTCGTCTTCCATTCGGTATTCCAGCAACTTTTTATATATGTTTCCAATCATTTTTTCTTTCTTACCAAATAAAATCTCTTCTAGTTCTGTTTTTTTGTCAGTGATTCCTTGGCATTTCATATCTATTTTGGCGTTTTCGTAAAGTTGTCTATACTGGAACCATCCTAGATTAAATCCTCTCTCTTCTAGCTCTTCCCGCTTCTTAATTTTAAATCCCTCTGTTTGTTTTTCTAAGAAATCTTTGTAAGTGCACCATTTTTCATCTTTATCCATTTCTTTCCTATAGTATGCTTCCTGTGGAGACAGCCACAAAGGAATTTTGTTCGTTATTCTATTTTTATATTTTTTCCAGATTTTTAAAAGTGTTTTCCTGATGCAGTGGTTGTTAAAAGCCTGATTAGTTTTCTCTTTATTATATATTAGATAAGCATGCAGGCCAAATTTAATTCCTTCTCCTTCCAATTCCAATAATCTTCTTTCTTCCAATTTTAACCACTCCATTATCCAATTTAAACCACACGATTCGAAGTATAGCGAAAGATCAGGTAACGCTAATCCTCCTCTATCCTTCGAATCTTGCAACACTTTAAGCCTTACTCTCGGTTTTTTTCCTTGCCAAATAAATTTCAAAATATCTTTCTGCCAATTTTGAAAGGGTTTGTTATTAATAATTATTGGGAGCATTTGAAATAAGAATAACATCTTAGGTAAGACAGCCATTTTAATTACCGCAATTCTACCTAGTAGTGACAATTGTAGCTTATTCCATCTAATTAGGTCTTTTTGAATTTCTTTCCAAATTTTATTATAGTTATTTTCAAATAAATCTATGGTCTTTTTTGTAATATCTATACCTAGATATCTAACTTTTTTCTTTATCTCTATCCCTGATAATTTTTGGATTTCTTCTTCTTCTTGCTGTTTCATATTTTTTGTAATTATGACTGATTTGGCTTTGTTAATTTTACAACCCGTCATATCTCCAAACTCATTAATTATACTCAACAGTAATTCTGTACTTTCTTTTGGGTCTTCCAAATTTACGATCAAATCGTCGGCATATGCTTTGGTTTTATATCTATATTTTTTGATTTTTATACCTTTTAGGTTAGCTTCATTATTGATTTTTTTTATAAGTATCTCCATTATTATAAGGAATATTAAGGGGGAAAGGGGACATCCTTGTCTAGTGCCCCTTGCTATCGAAATAGCCTGTGTTTTATCTCCATTAATCAAGATATGGGCCTTTTGTTGTTTATAGATTTCTTTTAACCACGTTACAAATGTTTCCCCTAACTCTAATTTCTTTGCTGTTTCTTCTAATGCCGACCAGTTGACCGAATCAAAAGCTTTTTCTAAATCAAAAAAAAACAAACCCAATTTTTTGTCACTATGCCTTTCGTAATATTCTAGTACATTCAATATATACCTGAGATTATCCTTCATATATCTGCCTGGTAGGAATCCCCTTTGGTCTTCGTCTATTACCCTATTTAAACAATTTTTTAATCTTTTTGCCAAAATAGTAGTAAAAATCTTATAGTCCACATTAAGGAGCGATATCGGCCGATAGTTTGTTGGATTCTCTAAGTCTTTATTTTCCTTGGGGATTAGTGTTATATTGGCTTCTTTCCACGTGTCCGGAATTCCTTCCTCTTTTATTTTCTCTATTGTATTTAATAATGGAACACTTATTTCGTCTTTAAATACTTTGAAAAAACTTGCTGGAAAACCGTCTGGACCTGGGGTTTTACCTTCCTTACTTTCTGATATTGCTTCAATTAGTTCTTCTTTGGTAATAGTTACATTCAGTTGCTCTTTCTGTGTCTCAATTAATCTGGGCAATTCAGTACTCTCTAAATAATTCTTAAGTTTTGCTTCATCTATTGCCTGTTCTTTATATAGATTATTATAAAAACGGACAAATACCTCTTGAATTTTTTCTGGTTGGGTATATATTCCTTTTTCATCCTTAATTTTAATAATTTGTTTCTTTTCTTTTTCTCTTTTCAGTTTTAATGCCAACCACTTCCCAGTTTTGTTTGCATGTTCAAAGTTATTTTGTTTTAATTTTTTCAATTTATGCTCCATTTCTGAGACCAATTCCAAAGAAATTTGTTTTTTTACCATCTTAATTTCTTTTAAGGCCACCTTATCTTTTGGATTTTTTTTCAAGATCTCTTCCTTTTCTTTAACCAAATCGTTCAGATTTTTAAATTTCTGTCTTTTATTTCTTTGGAAAATTATATTTTGTTGAATAAAAAAACCTCTTATTACCGCTTTAAAGGTATCCCATATTATTTTCATTTTTATCTCTTTACATGTGTTTTCTTTAAAGAAATTTGAAATTATTTTTTTTGCTTTGTCTATTATCTCTGGTTCTTTTAGCAATTCTTCATTTAGTCTCCAATATTTTCTTTTTGCATTTCCTCTAAATGTCATGGTTTGGGGATTATGGTCTGAGATTAATCTTGGTAATATTTCCATGCTTTTAATTTCATTCAATAGGGGTTTGCTGACTAGCATTAAATCTATCCTGGCCAGGGATCTGTGACTGTCTGAATAAAATGTAAATCCTTCTGTTGATCCGTATAGGTATCTCCACACATCTACTAACATATGATCTTTTATTAAGTTGAAAAAAGTTCTGGGTAGTTTACCTTGTTTATCTCTAATTTTTTTTGTGGATTTCCTGTCTGCTTTAGGGTTAATCACCCCATTAAAATCCCCTAAAAGAATAAGATTGTCATAATTATAATCTAATAATTTTTTACTCAATTCTTCATAAAACTTTGCTTTATTTTCTAATGGGCTGTATATGCCCACCACTAAAATTTTTTCCCCTTTCCAATTGATTTCTACGCCCAAGAAATGACCTTTATTATCTTTAAAGATTTCTTTTGAATTTATATGTTCCTTAACATATATGATAACTCCTTTTTTTCTTTTATTCGTTGAGGCCACAAATTCTTTACCTAATTTTTTATTTTTAATTAATCTGGTTTCTTCCGATTTGATATGGGATTCCTGTAAACAAATTACCTCATAATTTTGTTTTCCCAATAACGCAAATACCTTTTTCCGCTTTTGTGGGGAATTCAAACCTTTAACATTTAGGGAAATAAGATTCATTTTATGATGACTTTATCCCAAGCTAAGAGGAGAAAAGGGAAAGGAGAGAAAAAAGAAAGAGAGAAAAAAAAAAAAGGGGGGGGGGAGATGATAACAATATATAAAATAAAATAATAAAGTAAATAAATAAAAAACAAAAAAAAACAAAAAAAAACAATATATGTAGATATATATATATTTAAGTGGGGTCTTTACAAACAAACAAAACCTATAAAATTGACTTTTCCTTTATTTCTTTAAATTCTCTTAAAAAAAAAAGAAAAAAAAATCAGCAATCTATCAATCCCTCAATAAATCTTTAATTTTTCCACCTGAATACCCTTCTTCTTCCTTTCCTGTTTCTGCACCTTGAAGTTCCGGTTCTTTGTCCGGTGTTTCCAACAGAGAGTTCTGTAGCCTAGGTCTTTTTCCAGTTCTTTGTTCACTAGGGCTACTGCCTTTGTTTTCTTCGATTTCTTTTCTATATTTTTTCCAAAAATCGACTGCTTTTTCAATTGAGTTCAGTCTATATCTCTTTAACTTCCAGGTAAGGGATAGGCCTTCGATTTCTTCCCACCTGAAAGGAACACCATGGACTTTCAGTTGGTCTGTCAGAAATGTATATTCTTTTCTAGATTTTAACACTCTTCCTGGTATATCTCTAAAAATTCGGATCACTCTTCCCTCTATAATTAGTTCCTTATTGTAACTATGTTGTAGCACCAAATCTCGCGTTTGTTTTCTGACAAAAAAAACTATCACATCTCGGGGTACATCTTTAATTCTCGCTGCCTTAGAATTAATTCTGTATGTTCTATCTAGTTCCCATGGAAATTGCTCTTCTGGTTCGTCCACGAAGTCAGCTAGAGCCTTAGCTAATAATTTATATAAATTCTCGCCACTCCGTTCTGGGATCCCCCTAAGTTTAAGAGAGTTTTCTCTTTGTTTAATTTCCATTTTTGTTATGATTTCTTGATCTTCTTTCTGTTGTTTCAATAAGCCTTCTATCTTGGTTTCATTTTGCTTTATGTTCACTTCCATTTTTCCTATCTTGTTGGTTATTCTTCCCACATCGGAGGTGATCTGTTCTAAAGAGTGCTTCATGTCTTTCATCTCACTTTTGATCTCTTGCCTCACTTCTTCTCTGATTTCTGCTTTGATTCTTAAATTGTCTTCTCTCATTTCTTCGCGCATGCGTCTCATTTCCTCCAGCAGCAGTTCATTTTGTTCTGATAATTTAATTGCTTCAAAAGATGGTCTTCTTTGAGTAGCTGTTAATGTTTGACTTGGTGGTGGTTTTTTCATAAAAGCCATTTTTAATTTTTAAATTCAGCAACCCCTATCCACTGTAATTAAATTCCCAGAATCTAAATTTCCAATTTCCCCTGTATTTAATCTGCCTCCTTTAAACTAAAGAAACTCACAAAACCAATTAGTTATAATCAGTCAGCAATTCTCTATAATGATTCTCCACAAATTCCCATATTTCTTGGTAGGTAATTTAAATATAATTAATCTGTTCCTTTAATTGTTTATCAAATGTTTTTGTTATTATTATTATTGTTGTTTGTTTTATTTTATTTATTTTTTAGATAAGTGAGTTTCTTAAGTTTCTTAAATTTCTTAGGTTTCTAAATAGCTTTGAGACTTCAAAAAAAAATAGCAGTAAGAAAAAAGAAAAAAAAAAAACCAGTTATAGGTTCAGCCAAAGAGGGTATTATAACAAATCAGATCCTTCAAGGAGAATAATCAAACAAGATACAAGATAACCCTGTGTACAAAAAGTATACAGAAAAATGCAGAAGTAACAGCAAACAATGTCAGGTAATTTGTAACAAGATGAACCGTACTTTCGAACCGTACTTTCGAATCTTTTAAAGGTTTGTTTTGTTTCGATACAAGGTAGCAATGTAGAATAACAGTTTATTCTGTCCTCTTCTTTTATAAACTTCTCTAGCTTAGACAAAACATGTGCCTCCTTTCCAACCGTGTCAGCGTTTTCAAGGTCAGCTCCTTCTTTTGAATGTCCGTACCGATCCCACTGATATTCCAAAAAGGCAAGTTCCAAGGGAGACAAAAACTAAAAAGACCAATATCAAATCCAGCGCAAA
Source organism: Urosaurus nigricauda (assembly GCA_034509955.1). Classification (NCBI taxonomy): domain Eukaryota; kingdom Metazoa; phylum Chordata; class Lepidosauria; order Squamata; family Phrynosomatidae; genus Urosaurus; species Urosaurus nigricauda. The sequence continues at coordinate 160,321,404 of JAOEGL010000001.1, read as the reverse complement.
AAGAACAAAAAGGAAAAGTCCTCAATTAGGGATATCAAGGGCTGTTAATCACAAACGTAAATTTCTTCGCACCACTTCTTCAGGATAATTGGCAGATTTAAAAGTCTTTATATGTCTTTTCTTTAGCTCACTTTGTTTAGTTCAACTTTTAGAGTCCAAATTTAAAGTCCAGATTCAGCAAATTTAGCGATCCAGTCCCAACCAATTTAGTCCCGATAGATCCAAATCCAAATTTGATCCAAGTGAGTAGTCCTTTATGAATAGTCCTTTATTTTCAAATTCCGTCCAAGTAATTCCAATTACGGCCAAGTAAGTAGGTTTATTCAGAGATCAATATATTATATATATATATATATATTATCTATACTTGTCCACAAAAATAGAGTCTCCTTCAATTTATATTGGGTAGTTGTAGATCACAGCGCTTTTCCTCAATTTAGTGCCCAAATTCCTGGCTTTTTCTTCTTCTAACACTCCGTTTAATTTGGCACAAAAATATTAATGTCCAAATTTAAGTAACAAAAAAAAAATTTTAGCATTGCTTTTCGAACATCAAAGCTATTTCTCCTCGGGAGATACCTCCATCGGTCGCGTTAATAAAGATATTATTTCTCTTTAGAGTCCTAGTTCTTTCTCCCTAAAGTAAAAGCGGCGGCAGCGCTTTGCCTAAAAGGCGACTTGCTGCAGACGTGGCTGGCCCTCCGCAGTCCGATCCCCTTCCACAAACCCCCTGATCTTTCTCACCCTTCGGTGTGGGGGATGCTGGGGTCCCGATCACGGACGAGGGTCCCTCTGTTTGCCCCTTTATTTTGGGGAACCAATTCTCCGCTCTGGAATCTCAGGGACGGAGCTAATCCCCGCAGCAAGCGGTCGCCGTCAGGAGCAACCTAATCAGCGATCCTCGCGCCCGCCATTCCGCCGGAAGTTTCCCTCAAATGTTAATTTAAAAGGGGACCTTTATTTAGTCCATCATACTTCGGACACATCATGAGAAGGGAGGACTCATTGGAAAAGGCAATAATGCTAGGAAAGGTGGAGGGAAGTAGGAAGAGAGGAAGGGCACATGCTAGATGGATGGACTCTATTAAGAAGGTCATGGGCATGAGTTTACAGGACTTAAGCAGAGCAGTAGAGGACAGGGGGTCTTGGAGATGTCTCATCCATAGGGTTGCTGCTCGAGGGCAGTTAACAATAACAAATTTAGTCTGCAGCCATTCTTGATGATGAAACACTCTTTAACACAGGAAGCACATTTTCCAGTACAAAAATTCATGAATCGAATATTTGAAAGACATGTTGCAACAAGCTGTTCAAAGATTAGTGTTTTTAGAGGAAACGACATGCATGGGTTTGAGTGTGGCTGTTGTGTTATGTTGGGTAATGAGAGAAATAATGGAAATCAGCTTTCCCACATGTTAGCCTAGTTACCTCAGTAAAATATATCACTTTTCTGCTTTTATATAGTTGTGAGAACTGCCTTATAGAGATCACCCCCTAAAGAACTCCCATATCTCTACTATCTTAAATATGAAGCTACTTGTTGGGGACGGGTGGTCGGATAATTTTTTTCCCCTTTCTTTCTTTGCAGATGATTTTTTTTCACCAGTGTTTTATGTTTAAGGCATTAGTTAAGTATTTATCCCTTTTAGTTCTTTTGAAAAGACTTATTATAGTGCAGCACAAAATTCATTAATATTAATAAAGGCATTTGCCTTTATCATTCCTTGTTACTAAGACACCAGCACTGTCGAAATGGATGCTGGCCTTTTGGGTAATACTTTCAATCATTTATCTATGTACTGGCTAGTAGAATTTCAAAAGCTTTGCTGAAAAATATTCAACCTATTATAATGTAAGTCAAGAGTCTTAAGCAATGTAGTTTTGTATTAAATTTCATTATGCAAAACATGCATGCAGAAAGCTGGCACCTTTAAATGGGAACGAAAACTAAACCCGAAAAATGAAAGGAAATACAAATATTCATCTCTAGCCAGAATATTAATGTATCAGGAAACAAAAAGATAATGAGTTGGAGGAAAGAAGGAAATCAGTATAATTCACCATGCTGTCATACGACTTGCTTTGAGGACAAGCCAGGAATGTATTCCATTTTGAACATACTGCTTGTGTTTGTTAAATGCATATTTTAAAATTAGTATTTCTTGTTTCCAAGCCACGTTTGAATCTTCCTTGCATTTCTGAGAAAAGTATTTTCAGGAGTGTGACTGGAGTGTTTTCATGTTATACAGTGTTATTTTTATGAGTCTTTGCAAGTGTGACAAAATTGTGCTTGATATTCCAGCTTGACTCATCTTAAAATTACCGTTAGAACTGAGAAAATATTTTAGTGCTTGTCTCCATGATCACTTTTCCTGATGCATCTGCCTCTTCATGTACTTCATACTGGATTTATACATTCTGAGAGGTTGAATATAAAGCTGAAGTGTCTGCATTATGAGCTTTCCTTGGATCATTTTTGAGACAGAACTGAATTACCTCTATAAACTGACCTACTGTGTTTATAGAAAATATATTTAATGATCATAGTTTTTGGCACTTGATGTAGAAGTTACACTAGTGAGTGCAAATTTTGAGGAGGGGCAAATATGGGCCAAAACAGATTGCAGAAATAATCCCGCTTGTGACCACTTTAACTGCTCTGGCTCAGTACTAGGAAATTTTGGGAACTGTAGTTTGTTGTAGCACCAGAGCTCTCTAACAGAGAAGGCTCAGTGCCTCACAAAACTAGTTCCCAGAATTCATAGAATCATAGAATCATATCATAGAGTTGGAAGAGACCACAATGGCCATCAAATCCAAACCCCTGCTGTGCAGGAACTCAGAATCAAAGCATCTCTGACAGATGGTCATCCAACCTCTGTTTAAAAACCTCCAAAGAAGGAGACTCCACACTCTCCGAGGGAGTGTGTTCTACTGTCGAACAGCTCTTACCATCAACATGTTCCTCCTAATGTTTAGGTGGAATCTCTTTTCCTGTAGCTTGCATCCATTGTTCCAGGTCCTATTCTCTGGAACAGCAGAAAACAAGCTTGCTTTATCCTAGATATGACATCCTTTCAAATATTTAAACCAGGCTATCATATCACTTTTTAACCGTCTCTTCTCCAGGCTAAACATCCCCAGCTCCCTAAGTCTCTCCTCATAGGGCATGGTTTCCAGGCTCTTCACCATTTGAGTCACCCTTTTTTGGACACACTCCATTTTGTACACATTCTTTTTGAATTGTGTGCCCAGAACTGGACACAGTATTCCAGGTGAGGCTTGACCAAAGCAGATACTTCCCTTGTTCTAGCCAAGAAACTAGACATCTATTGATTCAGCCTAGAATCACATTGGCCTTTTTAGCTGCTCCATCACACTGTTGACTCATGTTCAACTTGTGGTCTACTAGAACCCCTAGATCCCTTTCACACATAGTCTCCTTAAGACAGGTGTCCCCCATCCTTCCTCGATCCAACATAGGGAGAGGCGGGATACAAATATCATCATCATCATCATCATCATCATCATCATCATCATTGCATTTCATTTTTCTACCCTAAATGCAATACCTTACATTTCTCTGTGTTGAAATCATTTTATTACGTTTGCCCCAGCTTTCTAATCTATTAAGGTCATTTTGAATTTTGATCTTGTCCTCTGGGATATTAGCTACTCTTCCTAATTTGGCATCATCTGCAAATTTGATGAGCTCGCCCCCTATTCTTTCATCTAAGTCATTGATGAAGATGTTGAATATCACTGGGCCCAGGACAGAACCCTGTGGCAGTCCACTGGTCACTTCTCTCCAAGATGAAGAAGAGCCATTGCTGAGCACCCTTTGGGTTTGGCCGGTCAACCAATTACAAATCCATTTAACAGTTGCATTGTCTAACCCATGTTTTACTAGTCTGTTTGCAAGAATGTCGTGGGGGACCTTGTCAAAGTCCTTCTGAAATCAAGATATGTGATATCCACAGCATTCTCTTCATCTATCAAACTAGTAATTTGATCAAAAATGAGATCAGATTAGTCTGGTATGACTTGTTTCTCTGAAACCAATGCTGACTTTTTGTGATTATTGCACTCCCTTCTAAATATGCACTGACTCTTTGTTTAATGAATCTTTCCTGGTATTGATATTAGACTAACAGGTCAATAATTGTTGGGATCCTCTCCTCCCCCCCCCCTTTTTTTTTTTTGGAAGATGGGGACAACATTTGCCCTCTTTCAGTCTGCTGGGACTTCTCCTGTTCTCCAGGAGTTCTCAAAGATGATTGCCAGTGCCTCTGGGATTACGTTTGCCAGTTCTTTTAATACCCTTGGAAGTAGTCCATTTGGTCCTGGAGATGTAGGGGCTGTACAGATGGGCGGCAGGACACTGCCCCTTTTTGCCCTGGATCAGGGCTGTGGCAACCACATGCTGTGGCCCTGTCCCACCCTTTGGAGGGAGCAAAAAGAAGCTGCCCCAAGCAGCTTCTTTTTGCACCCTCTAAGGGGCACCATATCCTCTGCTGCGCAGCATGATGATGTCCCTTTGGTGCTGTGCCATTTGGATACCATTTGGATACCAAAATGGCACCCTGGTGGCAGCAGTAGGGCTTTGAGCGTAGGGATGCCCAGCCCTCACCCCACCCACAGGCCAGCACAATGTGCAGGTCTGTTCAGGCCTTAAATTTATTTAGATTAACCAGGTATTCATGTACTACCTCTTTACTTATTCTGTGCTGAATTTTCCCTGTTGTGTTCTCTTCTCCATTTTCCTCGGGTCGAGCACCCTTTTCCTTTTCTGAAAAGACTGAGGCAAAGAAGGTGTTGAGTAGTTTTCTCTGTCCCCTGTTAGCATTTTGCCATCTTACTTGTGCAGTGGCCCCACCATTTCCTTCTTCTTCCTTTTGCTGCAGACATACCCCCCCCCCCAAAGTCCTTTTTTATTGTTCTTAACCTCTCTAGCAAGCTGGAGCTCATTTAGAACTTTAGCTTTTCTGACTTTACTGCTACACATGCTAGCTATTTATCTGATTTATTCCTCTTGGGTGATTTCCCTCTTTTTCCATTTCTTATACATGCCCCATTTAAAATTTAGCTCAGTTTAAAGTTCTTTAGTCATCCATCCTGGTTTCTTGAGATACCCCCCCCCCCCCAGCATTGAGCCAGGGCAGTTAAAGTGGTCTCAAGCTGGATTATTTTTACAGTCTGTTTTGTCCCTATATCATGTAAAACTACAAAAGATATACAATAATACAATATAAAAACAGATGTCAGGTAAAGCTGTATTCTTTTGCAGTATTGCTGATACATGTGAACATGGTCTGTATGGACACTGATTCCTGTGCTAACTATATTTACTTAGCAAACTTGGGAACTTGAAAGATCTTATTTGGAAAGATGCCACTGTAATAACCAATGATACATTTACAGTCCTCCCTTCCCTTATGCGGGAGATCCATTCCGGATCCCTCCACATAAGGAGAGAACTACATGAACGGGGCACATGCATGTGGCGTGCGCACCATTCATTAGATTGTACCACAGCTTCTGTGTATGCTGAAAGCCACGGAAGGGAAGCCTGTATATGGCTGACTGTATGTTATTTTAAACTTTCAACTTCCTGGTCTTATTTAGAAACTCTTTTGTCATTATGTGTATTACTTCACTTTCTTCTGGGACTCTTTCACACTACTCTATTATAGTGCAATTATTGCACTTATCATGGTTTCATCCTATGGAATCTTGGGATTTAGGGGTATTTAGGGCATTTAGGGGCATTTAGAACTCTCAGCCAGACAACTTCTCTGGGACCTCTGACCAAACTAGGATGCAGCCATGGCAGTCAAAGTAGGTAACACTACACTGTAATTGAGTAGTGTGGAATTGCCCCAGGAAGTGGTAAGTTAGCCTTACTGTGTTTCGGGCAGATGGTCCTTCTGCTCATTCTGCCACATGGAGCCTTTGACCGTCACTGGATGGCTCTACTGACACCATACTCACAGTACAGTGTTGATTTCAGATGCAATACTGACAGGAGGTTTTTCTGCATAATTCTCTGAGCATCTGATTAAGGAGAGTGAACTGTGGTTGGGAGGTACCACCTCCAGTCCCCATTGAGTCAGAGAACTCACTGAGTGTCCTTCAGCCAGCTATTCTCTGTTAGCTTGTCCCAAAGGGTTATTTATAAGGATATAAGTGGGGGAAGATAAGTTCCTTGATCTCTTTGGAAGACGGGCAGAATTTAAACCATCTGGCAAATAAAAATAATTTTGAGTTGTTCCATTTGTTCTGTAGTGCAGCTAGCACAGGTGAGAAGTAGCCTTTGTGTGGCCATCACATTCAGTACACCTGACCCTGTCTTTTCTCCAGTTCTTTTCACAAATCAATCAACCAATTAAATAAAATATGTATTTATATCCTGCATTATGTCTAAGGAGTTCAGGCTGGTGTAAAATGAAATTAATGCAGAAGAGTTAAAAACAGTAACAATAACTTTAAAAAGCTAAAGACATATTAAACCATTTATTACCTAAAACAAGATAATAAAGGATAATCTCCAGGTATTCTTCTCAGCCATTTGCCTAACCAACTGGATAACTGTTACTTATCTTTTAAAGGTGTGTTAGTATATCTGTTATATGCAATTTTCTTTGAGAGTCTTTTCCCCATGAGATTTGTGCAATTGCTCCAATATGTTTAAAAAAAATCATGAGCAATGGGGGAAATGATGATGTAGGATGCTTGCAGAAAGCAAACAAAAAATAAAGCAAACAACAATAGCAACAAAACCCCCAAAACACATACAGCCACCACCACCCCCGACAAGAGGACTTTCCTATTATGTAACCAAAGGTTTTGCTTATTATTTGGCAACAGTTTGAAAAATTCCATGATGATTAAAAAAAGACAGTATTTTATTTAGACTGTTTTATTATCACTTTCAGTATACCAGAATTCTTTATTTACTTAACACTTTTATGGTCCCCATTTTCTGCTCAAGACCTGCGGGTGGTTATTTCCTCTTCAGTTTTATCATAAAGCTTTAAAGGAAATGGCAGTTAGCCACCTTAAGTCTTAATCTTGGGGGATAGATATGGTATAAATATATTTAACAGCAACAATTCTGTGAGGCAGGTTAGGCTGGCAATGAAATTCGTGACTAAGCAGGAGTTTGAAACTTGTTCTCTCCAGTCCTGCTTCCATACTTTAGACATTATAATACAGTTTTCTTAAACTACCATATTAATGCTCATGTGTGCCATGGTAAATTACATTTTTTTTTAAAAAAAGTAATGCTCTAAAAGTATGCATTAAAACTGCAAAAAGTAGGGCAAACCCTTTCCCCCAATGCTTGTTTGCAGGAGACACAAACTAAAATCCTGTTGGTTACTCCTAGCTTGAATAGGTGCATTTAATAAGCTGTTGAATGGTGTGTCAATAGATAGATAAATCCTATTGAATCTTTGTGTCTATTACTGTAGTCAGAAATAACAATAGGAGTTAGGCCCTAATATGCTAAAGAAGCAAGAAGTTATATGAAGTTATAGATCTGAAAATTAAAATTAAAAATGTCACTTCCCTCTTCACATTCCATGTAAAATAAAGTAGAACTTCATTTCTGTGATACAAAATTCACTTTTTTAATTAAGCTCTTGGTGTTCCCTATATAGCACCATAGAATTATACCTCAAGATGATTTACCATATATACTCGACTATAAGTCGACCTCATGTATAAGTTGAGGGCAAGTTTTGGGGCCAAAATTATGGATTTTGCCATTACCCATGGATAAGTCAAGGGTAAAACTTGGAGGCTCCTTCAGTGTGTGTATGTGTGCACACAGCAAGAGGGACTCTAAATGAGGCTTTTTGCTTCTGCGTTTTAACTTTGGTCTCACCCTTCACTCCCCAGACAGCGGTGGCCAGCGCGGGCAGGAGACAGACTCTGTTTGTTTAACAGCAATCAGTCACCCAGGACTCTTTCTGCTTGGTTCAAGAGAGAAATTCTCTCCTCACCGCATAGGGAAATCTTGAAAGAGCTGCTATCACATTACCATACTGACTCATAAAAAAGTCGACCTGGGATTTGGGGATCAATTTTGGGGCATAAATTTTTAGACTCATAGACGAGTGTATATGGTAGCCACCTTAAATTTTAATCTAGACCAACAGGATTCCAAGATCATATATGCAAACCTGTGATCATATAGTGTAAATAACTGGGAAAACTTGGGGTTTTTTGGCTTGTACAACCAAGGGTTCTTCAGGAGGAATGGCACCTTTTGTAGGCATTTCAGCTTTCTTTCTTTAATTGTGCATCAGCAGGGGGGGAGGGAAATAAGATAAAAATATTGAAGAAGTAGTGGGGGGAAATTGAATCTCTATATAGATTTCAGATACTATCAAATAAAGCTTTGATTATGCAGTCTCCCTGGTTCATTCATGCAGTTTTACCGGAGGTCCAGATATTTTTCCCCAGTCTGTAACTCATTAGTGAAGACTTCTTTGTATAGAGCCCCAGTAAAATTCTGTAAAGGAAACAAGATGATTGCATCTTCAGAGGCAGAGGCATTGCTTCTGGCACAGCATTTGGTACTGTGCTTCCACTGATATTAAATTCTCAAATAAAATAAAACAAAAGCAAACAAACCACAACCCAACACAGCAGGCTTCATGATTTTTGTAACAGAAGATTCCCTTCTAAAGAGCATCCATTAATGGAAGAGTGAGCATGAGAGCATGAGAAAAAATTTGCCACACCTAATGAACCTTATCCAACGGACTCCCAACACTGATGTATGATGGCTGGGCCACCTCTGTGTTCCATCATCATTCCTAAATAGGTTCTGTGTAAGAACCAGGCAGGTATAGAAGCATGGACTGTGGTTGCCCTATCACTAAAACATTTCTTTACTTGGAAGGCTCACCAACCCCCAACCTTTAGCAGCATATTTTTCAGACCTCTTACATGGCCATCTAATTTCAGAGCTGGATTGTTTTGTTTTTAGTATGCATTAGCTGCTGTATAGCATGATTGTGGTTCCCTACTAAAGGAGCAACTGTATATGTTATTTAACTATAGACATATTCATTTGTTCAGTGTTTGTAAGCGTGGAGCAAATGGGGCTGAATATTCTGCTCCTCCCCGTTGATGAGGAACGGATGTAATTATAGCACCATTGCAGACCTTCCCCATCAATACAAGAAGATTGGGAATGGTGAGACTGGATCTGAAATGCACATTTCTCTTGACATTGGTGTTTACAAATATTGAATTCATGAATAGGGCTCTTTGCCTTATATCAGTGGTTCCCAAGCTTTGCTCCACCAGATAATTTGAACTTCAGTTCCCAGAGTACCTGACTGTTGGCCAAGTAGGCTAGAGCTGCTGGGAGCTGAAGTCCAAAACACCTGGAAGACCAACATTTGGGGACTACTGTATTAAATTATACAGAGGATTTTAATTTTTTTCTGTGAGAGGATGCCATTGGTAAGAATGAGGATGTAAGAGGCTGCCTCAAAGCAGCTCTTTCCTGATGCTTTCCTAATACTTTCCGAATACTGTCTGCTTCAGGTACCAGCTGTCCAGGGTCTCATGCAAAGGTCTTTCACCTCATCCCATTACCTGAGCCTTTTAACTGGAGATTCCACTGATGACCCTTGGACTTGAACCTTACCATTGAAAGATTGTGTCTTAGCTTAGACACCTTCAGTGATCAATCTTTAACATATAAGACATTCCCTTATATAGTCAAATCATTGATCATTCTAGCTAGCACTCTTAGTAGCAGATGTGCTTTAAGTGGAACACAGGGTAAAATTTGCTTTGAATTTTTGTACTGTGTTTTTAACTGGCTGGAAGCCACTTTGAACACTGTGCTGGGAGAAAGGAGGATATAAATTAAACAAATGAATGAATGAATGAATGAATAGGTAGCAGTTGTACTGAAAAGCTTTTAAAAGAAGGTGTTAGGGATTGAGTCTGGGGTTGTCTATACACAAAGTATATATTGTGCTCCTTCCCAGATGGACTTTTAAGAAAGTTTCCATGTGGAGATTTTTGTGTGCAAACAGCAGCGTTTTCTATGCAGAAATGTTGTTTACTGAACAGAAAATCATGTTTTCTCCACAGGAAACTTATGTTTTGCCCAAAGAATAACATTTATGTATAGAAAATGCGAAAAAAATCATGGACATTTTTTGGCACAGAAACTGCAAAGATTCTTGTCTGTCCACGATTCACCGCATCAGGATTTCCTGGCACTCAGGAGATCCCTTTTTCATTTGAGATTCAAATATTACCTGCTCGATCCCCAAAAACTGAAAAGGCTGGATATAAATAAATATTTTTTTTTTCAAATATTCTGTCCATTCCCAATTTAGAGTGCCTTGCAGAATTATTCATCCTTCTTTGACTTCTCCACATTTGGTTGTGTTACTAGGTGAGACTGTTTGCATCATGACATCATCCATACATAGAAGAGATAGCCCCCATGTATTTCAGGAATTAAAACATTTAATGAGCATTGTTTACCTTTTAATGTATACATAGGATGCCATACAGTTGCAAGGTGCAATGTCTTTCTAGTGTGGCAAACTTCAGTCTTTACAAGCCTGTATTCAGTATCAGAGAGGTTGGCCCTGCTCCTCTGTACTGTGACTGTTGCAGCATGATTCAGTGACAACATTTCCTCATTCTTTGTCCTCCTTCCGCCCAGAGTCAGAAAAATAATGGCACTCTGTGCCTCAGCTACTGAACCACCCAGAGAAAGAATGCAAAGGAGTGAGTAAATACTGAGTAAGTGAGATGGGTAAAATGTGGAACCACCTTCCAGGTGCTCTTGGCTACTGGGTCAAAGATTGGTTTGATTGGTACTGGAAGCCTGCCAGCTCATCAGGTTGCAACCAACTTGGGTGCTTTTGGAAAATGTAAACATTCACAAAAGGTTACATGTGATTGACCTAAGTTTTCTACTGAGAAGAATCTAGTCCATAGATACCATCCATAGGTTACATTGCAGTAAATAATCAGGGCATCTGGTAGCATTCAAAGAGTTTTAGTGGAAATGCCTCCTGTGGCATTTTCAAGTATTCTTTCCTTTTAATGAAATTCTACTTCTCCTTGGGGTGAATGCTTGTTTGCGTAACGCAAGTGCAGTTTCTTCTGACAGAACTGTAATGGTTTCTCCTCTTTCACCACAGAGAATTTAAAAGTGTAAAGCTGTTTGAAATGCATGGGGGTTATATCTCCCATATATGAATGCTGTCGTGCTGCAAATGGTACCACCTAGTGATTACATACACACATTGCAAGAATTACACCAGCCATATTAGAACAGTCCAAAACAAGAATGGAAAAGAAAATGAATCCACTTGAGAGGAGGAGGTACATTTGAACGGACATCTTCACCATTAGCTGCCAGAGAGAGAGAAAGAAACAACCATACTGTACCAAGAAAGAGACAGAGAAAAAATAATATGAACTTTTTCTTAATGGCTAGGGACGCCAGGGGAAGAGTACAAATAATAATGATAATTTATTATATATTTTTATCCCATCCTTTTTTTACAAGGAAATTGGGTGATATCTAGGTTTTTTCCCTCATATCTTTCTACCTTTTTTGCACACCTGAGAGTTTATGGCCTGAATCCTAAAGTTAATCCTAACTAGAGAAAAGTAAATTTATTGAATCAGTTCTCAAATAGTGAGTCAACACATAGATAAATCTCATCTATTCAGTGGGTCTGCTTTAATTGGAGCTAACCATAGGGTTGACTGCCTAATATCATCACGTGAGTTTCATTAGTGACTGCAAATTTGAATTCAAGATTCCCTGTTCCACATCTGGCATTTCAGAATGTAAGAAGAGCATGGCCCAGCATCCTCTTTTCCACAAAGGCCACCACATGCTTCTGGGTAATGCACTCAAAGGGCTTTCCCCATGGCCATCCTCCATTCTTGTTCTTCAGCAGCCAATATTCAGAGACATGACACTGACTCTTTGAAGGAGAATTAAATCATTTTAATACTATGGACATAATTCTTTACAATAGTATGTTCAGGTTATTCTTTACAGCTGGTGTAGTATAATAATATCCCAAATCCACAAAACAGCAGTACCTTTATGGGACCAAACAAAAGGTCTAAAATATATGAAGCAAGTTTGAAGTCCACTGGCTTTTTCACCAAACAAAGGTGTTACAAATCATACAGGGGAAAAATATGACAGTGTTAAAGTCAAAGGCCTACATGTTGTCAAGATACTGTTGTTGAGTTCAGTTAAGATGGCATCTCCTTTTTTGCCATGTATAATAACATCCAAAATCTACAAACAACAAAACCTTTATTAGAACAACCAAAAAGCACAAAATACATGATGCACACTTTTGAAACTCCACTGGCTTCTTCAGCAGGGAAAGGTGTTAAAAATCATATGGAGCTGGTGCAATTCTGTTCAAAATATAATTGTTGTTTTGAACAGGTTAACAGAAGATCTAAAAGAATAGGACATTGAAACCTAAGTTGCTCCAGATTTATTTCCTATTTAGTGAAATGAATCATTCTTTGGTTCATCCCATTTAAGTCAAATGAGATATTTGCATATCTGCTTAATGGGGAAAGTTATTTCATGTAGTAGTACATTTCCAAATATCAAAGAAAGAATCTGAAAGAAATATTTTGCAGATGTCTAAAACGGATGTAGCACTTTTGCAGTGTTTATATTATTATGATGCCTTGAGCTGAATGTTATTGAGTTTGCTTATGTGTGTGCATCAGCTCACATTATAAATTTAAAAGCCATAAATATGTTCTTGAATATATGGGTTATATTTCCATGGAAGGGCAAAACATTACAAGATTTGGGTTCCCTGTTGGGAGAAGGATGGAACAGAAATTACATTAATATAAATAAAGATCAGGATGTGTTTTTATTAGGACATTTTCAAGTGTTGCTTTTTTCCCCTCTTCAGGACATTTATTCAGAGCAGCTGGGGATCAACCGTGTAACCTGTCCACAGTGTCGAGTGCCTTCCCAATGGTCAGCCACCCAGTCTTTGGTCTACATACAGCCAGCTCAGGGCATACAGAATTTGGTGGCTTGGGGACACTTGGTACACCCACAGCCTTAGCAGCACATCCCCAACTAGCACCTTTTCCAGGTAAACATTCATTTCAAGAAACACTCACTAGAAGATGCAACCATGAATGTTCCTAAGTACAAATAGGCACCATTTTCATATATTCCATTACTGAGTGCCGAAGTCCAGCTTCTTCTCCTTAACAACCATAATAGCAAGAATGATATCAATGTTCAGGATGTTTGCAATTATCATTTTATTAAGGCTTCAGTCCAATAACGTCACTATCTGGGGATTGTGTTGTATTGTTGTGTGCCTTCATGTCATTTCCAACATATGGTGACCCTAAAGCAAGCTTGTTATAGGATTTTCTTGGCAAGTTTTGTTCGGGGGGTGCCACTGCCTTTCTTTGAGACTGAGGGAGTGTGACTTGCCCAAGGTCACCCAATGGATTTTCAAATCTGAGCAGGGATTTGAACCCTGGTCGCCAAAACCATAGTCCAGTGCTCAAACAACTACATCATGCTGGCTCTTGTCCAATTAAATTCATTGGCTTTCAGCAGATATATATATATATATATATATATATAAGATTTCATTGTAATGACAATATAGTAAGTCTCTAGCGTTGGTATATGTGTTGTTGGTGAATGTAAATTATTGGAAGAAATGTGGTCTTTAAATAATTAATTTTCAGATAATAATGTATGAATTAGTGAAGTATTAATCAGGATATTTTCGTGTTTCAGAACTGCAGTTTTATTGCCAGGAAAAAAGGCTTTCATATCCATTTACAATTAAACACACTTAGGCCCATTAGGACTTAAGAATTTCTTCCTTAATATTTTAAGCTGCGGTCTTGTATGCAGCTGCCTGAATTCAGTGGAACACACTTTAATAGATATGTATAAGAATTCTCTGTAATGAAATTACAGTAGGTCTCTAGCCCTCATGGTTTAGAGACAAGATGTGAAAATGTGATAATCAGAGTAAAAGGAAGCAATAAAGGGATGATCATCATTATGCTTTGGCAGTCTCATGGTACATCATTATTCTTCCAGGACTGGATAATAGTTTCAGAATGGTAATATTGTAAAATAAATGCAGTTTGGCTGCCAACTGAAACTTGGTTTCTCCTGTGCTCATGAAAACAACATTCAGCTCCAATAATAACATGCCAGCAAAATTCATAAATAGACTGTAGACTTTCTAATAGCTGGCTCTTGGAGATTGTTTCAAAGGCAGAGAGGGGCAATGAATGGTTGTGGAGGGGAATACATTGCATCATTGAGATTAATAATTGCTTGGGAGTAGGCCACATTGAATTAAGTGATTTACAAATAAACTCACGCAGGATTGTGCTGTTAAGTGATGACATACTGTTTGAGATATTACTATAGTATTTCTTATTCATCTGTGGCTTATATTTAAATTATAAATACTTTCAGATTAGAGAATATATACTTGTTCTTTATTTGAAGAGAAGCTAGTGTTGTGATGTGACTTGGACTGTTAATTATCATTACACTGAATATCAGTTAATAAATAGACATAATGAAAGGAAAGAGTGTATCTAATTGTATTTATCATCCACCGCAATGAATAGTGCTGACAGAGAGAGTTTGTCTATGCCCCTTCAGTCTACTCTAGAATATATGGGGACTCTTGTAGCAGAGTTGATGTGTGTGTGTATGTGGGAAGGGGAAGAAGTAGGATAGCAAGATATAGACTATTTGTGCATGCACTGAATTAAATCTGAAGGGATTATAATTATTTTTAGGACATTAAATGTCTCTATGACAGTGTCCTACCTCATTGATTTTCCCCTCTCTTGCATGTCAAATGGTTCTTGCATTTTCTCTGTGTCAGGTATTGCTGTCAGACAGTGGCATATTTGTGCTCTGCTGTCTTTCACTGACAATTTTTTTCGTTATTTTTTTGCTGAGGAAAAAAATCCCATTTGATTTTATTTTAGGAGCAATTGCATTTTAGGGTTCTTTTTAAGAATAGGGTCTTTCAGCAATATTGTTTTCCAGGAGAGAAACAGGCCTTTGTAAAAACACCTTTTTGATACTTAGGTTACTCTTTATAGAATGATTTTCTTTTCATTTAAAACATTCAATTCTATTAATCAATAAACTGATATGTACTTATATAATATTGACCAGTTTTATGTTCTTCTGTAGGATTGTAATACGATACCCACTTATCTAAAAATAAGCCACACTGCTGAGGCTTACCTCTGAGTAAACATTTATATGATGGTGCCATAAAGTACATAATAGCACTATCTCAATTTAGGTTACTTACTTTGTAGCACAAATATTAGCTGAAACAGAGCCAAATTCCAGGCAGACTTAAATATTATTTCTAGGATTGTATGTCATTTTGTAACCATGAATAGCAATTTGATGATTGGTGCTAAATCGCTGTTTTGAAGCACGCATATAGTTCTATCATCAGTATCAGAATCACAATTGTTTCCATTCCTTTGGTATCAAGGGAATCCTATAGATAGTAGAAATGTAAGCTTAAAAGATACCATTACCTTGAAAGAGAACAGAGCGATGACACAGAAATCTTTATACATGTATAAGCTCATACTTGCACAAGGGGCTTTTGCACCAAGACAATTCTGTGTTCTTCTGGCTGGTCGAAAGGTTTCCCAAGATATTTGGCCACCTAAGGCAAATCAGTAAATGCCCCATCTGCCCAAGTTCATGGCTTGCCTAGTTATTTCTTTAGCTGAGATAGAAAATCCCACAAGCACCTCTCTCTTAAAAACATCAGTCATCATCCATTAAATAACTATTGATTTCCTGCCCTTTGTGCATTGGGCAACCAGAAGAAGACATCCATGTTCTTTTCATACTCCATTTAATGTTGTTTTGCTTATTTTTCTAAACAATGTTTTTGTAAAACAATATTACCTGTTTGCTCTCTTTGTAGTCGAAATAACAGTCCAGGGGATCTATGGGAGGCGGAAATTATATTGTTTACTATAAACCTCTCCCTTCTTTCAGGATGAATTATATGTAGGCTGAAATATCCTTAAAAGTTATACAATTTAGGTGTAAATTAATTCCATTGCCTAATGGATTCTAATTCCACAGTGCCATAGTGATGGCAGGCTACTTGTTGTCAGCACAGTTTTTGTCTTCATTCAGTGATGAACTTGATATTTGCATCTTGGAAAACCTGCACCGGAGCAGTGGGAGACTAAAGGGCTAAAACAGATGGCCCTTTAAAGCCTGCATCTAGGCATCTTGGGAGTGCAGTGTTTGTATGCCACACGCTCCAAAGATGTTCAGGAACCAGGAGGCTGCCCAGACATGGGCGACTTCAAGACGCTCTGGTGGCACAGTGTTTACATGCCACCGGAGCATCTTGAAGCCACACTGGGGCTATGCTAGGGCAGAAAAAGGCACCTCTTTCCCGGCTCAAATAGGAGGAGATTTTTTTCTGCTCCTATTTGGACTGGGTTCAATGTGGATTGGGACCATGGTGCGTGTTTGCCATGGCCCCAATCCATCTTCAGCAGGGGCAGCTTCAACCAACCCCTTCGGAGCCATCTGTTCCGGCCCAAAATGACATTGCAGCAATCTGGATTCCGTAAAGTTTCTGAATGGCATAAGCAGAGGTGTGCAGTAACACCTCCACGTTTGTGGGGATTGGGGCCTAGGATTCCCATGAAGGTGGAAAAACTGTGAATATGCTAGCTTCCCCAACATGAATGATAAATAGTCCACTCTCACAAGAGAACCTCTTTGCAACCTTGCAACACATAGTCTCCCCCATATTTCCAAAGTGCTTCCACTTTCAATCTGATGTTAGCAGCCATGGTTGCAAAGGATCCACCTTCTCTCCTCCTCCCCCTCCCTCCCAGCCAGACAAAAGCACCACTATATCTTCCCCACTTTGACAAACTTTGCATTGTCCTCATTGCCAAAGTCTTTCCAGTCTGAATCCAGTGTTTGTAGTCATCACCACAAAAGGAAGGTACCGTGTTGCTTTTGTCTAGCTAGGAGAGAGGGGATGGAGAAGGGGAGAGAAGTTGGATCCTCCCAAGAGTAGCTGCAGGAGCAAAGCAGGGGACTGTACGGCATTGGTTTGGGCTGTCTGGGAGGACAGGTGCGGAGGAGGGTGGATGAAGAGGTTGACCTTGGAGATTATCACACAGGAAAACAGGCGTGGGTTACATGTGGCTTGTATCCAGATCTTACCACACTGCCCCGTGCCCAGGCAATAAGCAGCGCATATGCAACTTGGGAAAATCACGTTCTTGAAAAGCTGCTGAAAAGCCTGAGTTGCATAGGGGCTGCCTATTGCCCAGGCATGGGGCAGTGCAGTAAGATCTGTCAGAGACAGATACAAACTGCATGTAACCTGCACCTGTTTTCCCATGTGGTAATCTCCCTTGTTAAGCAGCAGCTACAAAATCACGAATAGTCAAAAATGGAAATCTGAAATCCGCAATGTGAAAGGCCGACTATAGCTATAAGGATGGGAAAACAAAGGACTGGCAACTCCAAATAAGAATTCTGCTCCCTTTTAGTCTTTCTTTCAGTCCCTGGATTGCAGGAGGTGAGACACTGAAAATGGTTCAATTTCTTGTGTTCACTTTGCCTTGGGAGTTTTGCCTGCCCCTTTTCTTTGGAAGTCTACACTGTATTTACGTTTGATGTACTGAAGTTTTAAGGTTCTGCAATGCTAGACATTTGGATAGTGAAAGAACATTTTATTTGGACAGAGCAGGATTCTTACAGGGTAGGTAGTGCCTTAATTTTGCCCCCCGACTCCACCTGGTTTCTTTGTAACATTTGTTTTTGGGCGGGGGGAGAAGAATTGCACATAGGATTTGTTTTGTCTTCTAGGGCATGATTCCAAGATGAGAACACCTTGTCCTCTGCTCCTCAAATGTGCCTGTGTATATTAGTCCATACTTCATATTTTCTATTGTTCTGCCCAGTCTTCATTTTTAATCATGGCAGTTAGATAAGTTTCCATTATTTCACCTAGAAACCTACCCAAAAACCTGTGTTCATGGTGGGCTAAAGAACAGCACTGAAGAAACTTTAGAAATATTATTGATTTAGAATGTATCTTGGTTGATATGCTTCATCAAAAGCTGCTAATTTTGCTCTAGGGCTGTGTCTGCACTGCAGAAATAATCCAGTTTGACACCACTTTAACTGCCATGGCTCAATGTCGTGGAACTCTGGGATTTGTAATTTTGTGAGACATTTAGACTTTTCTGTCAAGAAAGCGCTAGTGCTACAACACATTACAGTTCCCAGGATTCCATATCATTGAGCTATGGCAGTGTCAAACTGGATTATTTCTGCAGTGCAGATGCAGCCTTGAAAACAACAACAACATTGTAGGGTAAATTTCATGCAGCCAGATATGAAGCTCTTCCCAGCTGGTCACTTGATCCTTCTGTATGGTAGGAGCTGTACTGTTGCTCAGTCCAACTCAAACTTGTTTGATGAAAATTTACTTGTTTGCTAGATTTTATATATAATGATGGTTATAATATTTTAAAACAATGTAACCATGTTAAATTTCCAGAATCTCTCTTTTTGTGTGTGTGCGTTTAATTCAGTATAAACAGTACATTGAAACTCATTACAAAAAAATCAAAATATATAACTAAAATAGCTAGCAAACAAACAAACAACAAGATGTATATTACAAATCACACCAATGTATAAACATAAGATATAATAAATTGTATGAAGTAAAGAAATGTGCAACTAGATGTCATTACAGGCCATTGTGATCAGGCCACTGTATCAACGCATTCTGCATCCCCAGATTCCACCATCCATTCTATCTATCTATCTATCTATCTAATTCCAGAAAGCAAACCTTGAGTTTGGCACTTTATACAAGGAACACCATTTTGCTACACCATTGTACTGTATATAAGCATCCACATATTTTGGTATCCCTGGGGATTCCTGAACCAAACCACAGTAGATACCGGGGGCCACTGTACTTAAAGCATTTTCAGTTTTGAGGATGGTACATAGTATTTCATAGAAAGATAACAGGAACGCATGTTTCTATGTAAAGTACCAGTAGTAATTACATAGATGCAGTTTCACATTCCAGGCCTGAGGAAAGATGAGATGCTTAGCTGCTTGAGAATTTTAGGTGCAACAGTTCCACTTTATATTAACATCTTGAACTAGATCTGGGCTATAGTGAATGAGCATCACAACTAGAATAAACAGAATAATTAATGTTTGCTTTGTGTCTTCCTTTTCTTTGCTCTGGATGTATAGAATGGTGGCGAAATGCGGAGGTGCACTCACGTACTGGCACGGCTTTCTTCCCACCACTTCTTGGAATTTCTCCTCTGTTTGCTCCCCCTACTCAAAATCATGACTCCACTTCATTCCATTCAAGGACCACGGGGAAAAGCACCCGAGGCAGTTTGGAGAAAGGTAAGCTCTAGATAAGTAATGAAAATAAAATATGCCACTATCTGTTCTTACTAGATATGTGTGTTTGTATGTTAAGCATACATAGCATGGGTATGTCAGTGGGCCCAACTGCCCCTCCCCGGGAACATCAGAGGGCTGACTTGTCCAATTCCCCCCAAATTTAGACAATCCCCTCCAATGCTCCCCAAAGAACACGGGAAATCCACCATCCTTTTGGCCATTTCTTGCTGTTTTTGGTTCAGGGGAGTCCTCCCCCCCCCCAAAAGTGACACAGAAGTCAACTTCCAAGTCATTTCTTTTTTGGGGGAAAGGCTTCTCTTGGGCCTAAAATGGCTGGGCTGGGTGGGTAAACAAGGCAAAATATCACACATTCTCTTGGCAATGTTTTTATGGGCATTTGATGTCTAAACATTTATTTTCCAAAAAAATTGAAAATGGAAATGGACCCAGAGTGCTACATTTCCTGCACACTGATGTATATATGCACATAAATGCACACGCATGAGCATACACATACATATACACACATTTCTGGTTCCCCTAATCACGTGTATATTCTTGCAAGTGATTTTTCAAAAAGTATGTGTGTATATGCATTGAATCCTGCATCTTTACCTTAATGTACATATAGCAGATCTTCAGTAGGAGGCATTGTGTCCTACTGCTCTGCAATTTTTCCTAATTCTCTTTACATCTCTGCAGCTTGTGAATTACATTCAGGTAGTCTATGATGAAGAAAGGGTTTTTTAACCATATACTGTATGGGGACAGTCTGCCCTATTACTAGTAGTAGTTGTAATAATAATAACAACTCCTCTGAACTCAGTCCAGGTTTCATGCTGAAAAAGCCATGAATCTGTATGTTTATATTTAAGTGCTGGGCTTTTAAAAATCTTATGAAAGTGAATTCATAGGAGTAGAAATGTGGTTTCAACAGCATACTTATTTCAGGACTTCTATTATATATATAGATCAGTGCCAATCAGTGGGCCATTGGCTGCCATTCCACAGCAAGAAAGAGCTGCACTGGGCACAGATATGTTACCTGTCCTGTTTTTAAAAATAAGTCCTGGTCCTCCATATCAGATAGCTAAGAAAACATTGCTTTCAAGGATTGTTAACACATTTTGAAATATAGCCGCAAGATAGCTGCCATGAAATAGCTGGATTCATTCTGTATTTGATAAAACATATATAAACTCAAGTGGTAGGGCAGAGCTCCACAGCCATAAAAGTTTGGGTTCAGTCCCTAGTTTAAATTCAGCCTATGGTATCCAGCAAAGGAGTCTTCTTAAGATGTTTGTGATCTGTGCCTGTGAATATTCCTAAAAACAAAGTTAAGTAGACCTGGTAGTCTAGTTTGGTATGGGTTGATAGACCTCAATAGCAATAGCAATAGCAAGTACATTTCTATACTGCTTATCAGTGCACTTAAGCACTCCCTAAGCAGTTTACACTGTGTAAGCTAATTGCCTGAATGAGCTGGGTACTCATTTTAGTGACCTTGGAAGGCTGCCAGGCTGAGTTGAGCTTGATCATTCTTGGATTTTGGGATCCATGTGGGGGTGGGGTGGTCCTGGAACCAAACTCCGGCAGATACCAAGGGCCCGCTGTAATTCTTTGCTAATTTCATTCTCAAAAGAAGCAATAAGTAATTTTAGCAGTCCCCCCCCCCCCCCCCCGCCAAAAGTCTTCAAAAACTGCATAGTTTTCAAAAGGCTATTCATAGTTTGGAACTTAATCTGCACAAAATTAGCAATTTCCATTTTCAGAAAATTATTTAGTCAGGGTCGTATTTGTTACAAAATTTGTACATAGGGAGTTGTCTAGGAAATACTGCATTTTGGAAAAGGGAAACTCAACCTGTATATAGTCTTTGCTCTTCATACTGACAACGTTTTTTTTCTGTAGAAAATGTGTTTAAGAAATCTTGTCAAAACTGCTGCTCTTGCTAATCAGATAATTTGACATTTCCATGTTATATCCTTTTTTAAAAAATACAAAATAAGTACATTGTTTTGTTTTACTTTATAGTTTTCACATACTTAGGTAAAAATCTCTTGCAAAATGCTTCCCATTACAGTCTGTACATATGCATGCCTGTCCTGCTTTTGGCGTTTGCCAAATTTCAGTTTCTAAATATCAATATATTGTTTTCAAGGTGTTAATGGATCAGTAAATGGGAACATTACCACTTCAGTATCAGGCATCAGCACAGCTGTATTATCTACGACCACTGCAAGTTCTGCAGGACAGGCAAAGGTTATAACCTCAGTGGGAGGAAGTCACAAGTGTAACCAGGAACAAAATAAAAACCAGATTTTGGATGCCAGAGCTGACAAGATAAAAGATAAGGTAAATGGGGGAGTGTGGGATGGGGAGTGGACCAAAACAATTTAAGGAAATCCTTGTGCAAAACCACACTACTTGCTGAATTGATAACTGTGCAGTCACTGTTAATGTGGATGGGTTTCCTCAGTGTCCTGAGAAACTTGATGGAATGAGGGGTGTGCGTGTTTATCTGGGAGTCACAAGTTGTGTTGAAGAACTTTCACACACAGTTTGAACTGGGTCAGGTCTTAAAGGGATATTAACAAATGTACATTTAAACTTGTTTAACATACTGGAATATCCAGCTGATATTCTAATGGGTATATTCTGTGAAGTTCCAGTAAGATGATTGAGTTGTGGTGATGTGTCTAAGGCTGCAGTCCTATGCATACCTAATGAGGTGTATGCTACATTTAGTGGGTCCTGCCTCCAAGTAAACATGAAGAGTCTTTACCTTTCTTCTGGATTTTTAATGTTTAATGTTTTATTATTACTGTTGTTTTGAAATAGGCTGTTTTTGAATATGTTTTAGTTGTAAGTAGTGTTTATTTTCAACTTTTGTATTCAACGTTTTAACCTTGTATTTTTTAATACATTGTAATCTGCCTTGAATCCCACTGCAGGAGAAAGGTGGGATAGAAATATTGGAAATAAATAAATAAAGCTACACATAGTGTTAAAAAGAGAAGTCAATACTTTTTCTAACTGAGAAGAACTGAACTGAAATAGTCTGGACTTACGCGTCCAAAACAGTGGTTGGGAATGTACCTTTCTGTTTTTATTGCAATTTAGATAGAAATGCATTTCACACATGCAATAAAAAACCACATTACCTGCATTGTATTCAGATATGTGCCTTCAGTCGGTATGTATATGGGGGTTATGATGAAGGAGATTATCACACTACAGTGTTGCTACTCCACATTAACTGCTCATGCTGCCTACTTTTCCATTCTGGGATTTGCAGTTTAAGGAGGGGCGTTTAGAATATTCAGCCAGAGAGAAGTCTTAGGCCTCACTGAACTAAAAACTCCAGAAGGCAAGAGGATGGAAACAGCCAGAGCAGTTAAAGTGGAATAGCAACACTTTAAAAGTGTAGTGCAATAATCTCCTTAGTTAAAATTTGTGTGTGGAAGTTGACTCCATGCATGTGCTAATCACTTTCCATAGCTTCATGTCTAATCTTTGTGCGGTAACGCATAGCAGAACAACATTAATAATGTTTATAGTCACTAAATTGTTCAGATATAATCATAGAATCATAGAAATTTAGAGTTGGAAGAGACCACAAGGGCCATCCAGTCCAACCCCCTGCCGTGCAGGAACTCCCACTCAAAGCATTTC
The DNA here is from genome assembly GCA_034509955.1 of Urosaurus nigricauda. Taxonomy (NCBI): domain Eukaryota; kingdom Metazoa; phylum Chordata; class Lepidosauria; order Squamata; family Phrynosomatidae; genus Urosaurus; species Urosaurus nigricauda. The sequence continues at coordinate 160,298,207 of JAOEGL010000001.1, read as the reverse complement.
CGACAGATGGCCATCCAGCCTCTGCTTAAAGACCTCCAAGGAAGGAGACTCCACCACCCTCCGAGGGAGTGTGTTCCACTGTCGAACAGCCCTTACTGTCAGGAAGTTCTTCCTAATGTTGAGGTGGAATCTTTTTTCCTGCAGTTTGCATCCATTGTTCCGAGTCCTGTTCTCTGGAGCAGCAGAAAACAAGCTTGCTCCCTCCTCAATGTGACATCCCTTCAAGTATTTAAACAGGGCGATCATATCACCTCTTAACCTTCTCTTCTCCAGGCTAAACATCCCCAGCTCCCTAAGGCGTTCTTCATAGGGCAAAGTTTCCAGACCCTTCACCATTTTAGTTGCCCTCCTTTGGACATGCTCCAGTTTCTCCACATCCTTTTTGAATTGTGGTGCCCAGAACTGGACACAGTATTCCAGGTGGGGCCTGACCAAAGCAGAATAGAGTGGCACTATTACTTCCCTTGATCTAGCCAAGATACTAGACGTCTATTGATTCAGCCTAGAATCACATTGGCCTTTTTAGCTGCTCCATCACACTGTTGACTCATGTTCAACTTGTGGTCTACTACAAAAAGATAATGAGTTGGAGGAAAGAAGGAAATCAGTATAATTCACCATGCTGTCATACGACTTGCTTTGAGGACAAGCCAGGAATGTATTCCATTTTGAACATACTGCTTGTGTTTGTTAAATGCATATTTTAAAATTAGTATTTCTTGTTTCCAAGCCACGTTTGAATCTTCCTTGCATTTCTGAGAAAAGTATTTTCAGGAGTGTGACTGGAGTGTTTTCATGTTATACAGTGTTATTTTTATGAGTCTTTGCAAGTGTGACAAAATTGTGCTTGATATTCCAGCTTGACTCATCTTAAAATTACCGTTAGAACTGAGAAAATATTTTAGTGCTTGTCTCCATGATCACTTTTCCTGATGCATCTGCCTCTTCATGTACTTCATACTGGATTTATACATTCTGAGAGGTTGAATATAAAGCTGAAGTGTCTGCATTATGAGCTTTCCTTGGATCATTTTTGAGACAGAACTGAATTACCTCTATAAACTGACCTACTGTGTTTATAGAAAATATATTTGATAATCATAGTTTTTGGCACTTGATGTAGAAGTTACACTAGTGAGTGCAAATTTTGAGGAGGGGCAAATATGGGCCAAAACAGATTGCAGAAATAATCCCGCTTGTGATCACTTTAACTGCCCTGGCTCAGTACTAGGAAATTTTGGGAACTGTAGTTTGTTGTAGCACCAGAGCTCTCTAACAGAGAAGGCTCAATGCCTCACAAAACTAGTTCCCAGAAATCATAGAATCATATCATAGAGTTGGAAGAGACCACAATGGCCATCAAATCCAAACCCCTGCTGTGCAGGAACTCAGAATCAAAGCATCTCTGACAGATGGTCATCCAACCTCTGTTTAAAAACCTCCAAAGAAGGAGACTCCACACTCTCCGAGGGAGTGTGTTCTACTGTCAAACAGCTCTTACCATCAACATGTTCCTCCTAATTTTTAGGTGGAATCTCTTTTCCTGTAGCTTGCATCCATTGTTCCGGGTCCTATTCTCTGGAACAGCAGAAAACAAGCTTGCTTTATCCTAGATATGACATCCTTTCAAATATTTAAACCAGGCTATCATATCACCTCTTAACCTTCTCTTCTCCAGGCTAAACATCCCCAGTTCCCTAAGGCGTTCTTCATAGGGCAAGGTTTCCAGACCCTTCACCATTTTAGTTGCCCTCCTTTGGACATGCTCCAGTTTCTCCACATCCTTTTTGAATTGTGGTGCCCAGAACTGGACACAGTATTCCAGGTGGGGCCTGACCAAAGCAGAATAGAGTGGCACTATTACTTCCCTTGATCTAGACACTATACTTCTATTGATGCAACCTAAAATTGCATTGGCCTTTTTAGCTGCTGCATCACACTGTTGACTCATGTTCAACTTGTGGTCTACTTGGACTCCTAGATCCCTTTCACATGTTGTCTCATTCAGCCAGGTGTCCCCCATCCTATATCTGTGCATTTCATTTTTCCGCCCTACGTGTAGGACCTTACATTTCTCTGTGTTAAATTTCATTTTGTTAGCTTTGGCCCAGCTTTCTAGTCTATTCAGGTCATTTTGAATTTTGATCCTGTCCTTTGGGGTATTAGCTACTCCTCCTAATTTGGTGTCATCTGCAAATTTGATAACTAGGCTCTCAATACTGTCATCCAAGTCATTAATAAAGATGTTGAATAGCACTGGGCCCAGGACAGAACCCTGTGGCACCCCACTTGTCACTTCTTTCCAGGATGAAAAGGAACCATTGTTGAGCACCCTTTGGGTTCGGTCAGTCAACCAGTTACAAATCCATGTAACTGTTACCTTGTCTAGTCCACATTTTACAAGCTTGTTTGCAAGAATGTCATGGGGAACCTTGTCAAATGCCTTACTGAAGTCAAGATATACTATATCCACAGCATTCCCTTCATCTACCAAGCTGGTAATTTTATCAAAAAAAGGAGATCAGATTTGTCTGGCATGACTTGTTTCTCTGAAACCCATGTTGGCTTTTTGTGATTATGGAATTATCTTCCAGATATTCACAGACTCATCACATAGTGATGACAACACAGGTGCCAAGTAAATAGATGAGATGGCATGAATATAGAAGTAATTGCATATCTCTGTGTTCATGTGCATGCTTTCTCAAATATGATAGAGAGAATTTTGGAGGAACTTGCTGGCTGAAACATTTTTTTAAAATATTACAAACTGGATCAGCATAAACAAGAGCAAAATATTTTCCAGTCTTTATTTTATTTAACATCACAGCAGTACTCTACTATATAAGATCATAATCTCCATTTTACAGATGGAGAATTGAGGCTGAGAGATAGTGAATTTTCCAAGGATACATGAGAAAACCAAGGTACAAGCAATATCTGAATGTAGTTTGTGTAGGTTCAAGTCCAGTAGGAAACTGATGCAACATAAGATATATCTGAAGATCTGAAGCCTTGAAGCTTGTGTTGGAAGAAAGGGGGGTATTAAATAAATAAAATTTACATTTTATTTAAATAAATAAATAAATATGTAAACAAACAAAAAATAGACAAATAAAATTCGTGATCCTGTTAATGAGAGTTGGATGTTCCCTATATTAATAAATTTTTAAAATAAAACACAAACCCCTTTCTCTTTCCTCACAGAAACCCAGAAAGAAAACAGTGGATAGTTCCAGCAACAGTGAAAGTGATTCTGGCTCTTCTTCAGACACCTCCAGCGAAGGCATTAGTAGCAGTGACTCAGATGATCTGGAAGAAGATGAAGAGGAGGAGGAGGAGGAAGATCAAAGTGCGGAAGAAAGTGAAGATGATGACTCTGATTCGGAGAGTGAAGCACAGCAAAAAAATAAGAACAAGGTGTGGCCAAATTGAACACTGCCTTAATTATCTGAAGGGTCTCTTAAACTAGCAAACATTGTCATTCTATATGGTTGGCTATGGCATTGGATGTTGTGGCATGTATTTTGGCATAGTCAGTCCTGGTCCTTTCTGTCTGCATTACCCTCATGCTAGTTTTATCCCAACTCCCAACAAGGGGAGCAGGACCAGTATGATCACATATTAGAAATCTGACACCACTGACCAGGAAAGCAAGAGAAAAAAAAAATCAGCTTTTCCTCATTCGATAATGGAGCTTAACTGAGTTGTTGCACAGGCCGGGCTTTTCCAGACCTCTTTTAAGTCACATCTATAGGATATGCCCACAATAGGGCATTGTTTTACTGCAGACAGTGACCAAAGGGTCAAAATGGGGATTCTGTATGCCATTTAAGACCCAAATTATATCTGACAGTTGTCTGACTGCAATTAATGTATCTAGCACTCAAATTTTAAATAGCATCTGGGAGGGAAGGCGTGATTTATTTATTAATTTGTCTATTTGATTCATACCCTGCCTTTCTCTGACAAATGAGAATTCAAAGTGACTTACAATAAGCTACTATAAATAGAATTAACATTTAAAAAATTAAAACATTTTTAAAAGTCCAAGAGAAAAATGCAGCTCTAATCTAGCTAAAAGCCCCTTGCTTCTTCAGCAAATCAAGCCTTTTGCTACAGGCCTGCTGAAATTCAAAGGGCTTTTCCTACCAGTGAAACACCATGGCAAGAGGGACAGCCTTGCTTTCCTACAATATCCACAGTAGAGCTATGGGACTCAGATTAACCCTTTCTGCCAATGTTGTGTTGTCAATGAAAATTGCCACTCCCTAGCTGCTCTTAGACTTGAGAGGGAAGCTGCTATTGGTGCCAGCTTTCTTTCTGGAGTGTTATACCAACCTGGGTTGCGGAAATGGTCTTCATTTGGATGACATAAGGTCAGGTAAGGGCCAAAACACCTAGTCTGTCCTATGCCCTTTCTTCCTGACTTGACCATGCCTCTAAAGAGTGGCACACTAATACCAGTCATACTGTTAATATCATGTCTAGTTTGGGCCAATAAAGCAGTAGTTTTTATTTAGAAATTCGTTAGGATCAGTACCTGTGGGCAGGTCCTACTGTGCGTTTATTCAGAAGACAGACCCTTTTTGCAAAGGCCCTACATCTGCTTGAAAAGTCTCGAAAATTACTAGGTTTCGCAGTGGCTGTTTAATTCCTGTTTAAATAAAGCCTCTTCACGCACCACCAAACATGCTTTCTTCTGTGGAGTGGGGTGGCAGTGCCTGGCCATGCCACCTTCCATTCCTACTTTCCCCACACAGAAAGTGGCACTTCTGAAAAGGAGAGGTTCCTGTTCAGGTAGAGGTTCTCCCTATGAACAAACCCCTTAGAAAATCAAGAACTTTGCATGCAGTGGAGAGTCTCCATGTAAACAGAAACCTCTCTCCTCCTCAGCTGTGACACTTTCCACGTGTGGAAAAAAAGTTGCTAGGCTGAAAACTAGAAATGACTCCTGTACCTTTAATGGCTGTGTAAAAGAGGGAATTTCAGCAGGAATAGGTTTGTCATGCAAGCCGGTTAAGAAGCAACACCTGCTGAAACTCCATCATCTTCTACACAGCCATTAGATGTACCAGAGCTTTCTCCAGTTTTCACTTTGGCAACCCTAGGGGATGATAGAGAAAGCACATTGCCACTCTAGTGTTGGAAGAAAGCATGGTGAATCCCTGTACAATGGGAATGGTGGCTTTAATTGCTAGTTCAGAGAAAGAGAGAGAGAGAGAGAAGAACAGAGAGAGGAGAGAGTGTGCAGTTCAGCATTTGTGATAATAAAATGCAGTAATGAGCTGCAGTGTGTGAAACAGAAATTAAGAGCATTTGAGAGTTTTGTGACCATGGCAAGTAACCATCTGCTTTAACAGAAGAAGAGGCTACTAATGAAAGGAAAAGAAGCCTTGGAAAGGCTCTGTTATGTTTTGCCAAACTGGATATGTAATGTTGACACTGCTGTTCCATTATGGAGAGAAAAACGCCACCCCTACCCCCCCCCCCCCAAAAAAAAAGGTCTAGGAAAAAAAGACAGAACACAACACAGAAAACTCTGCACAGAAGAATTCTTCAGTCTCTAAAAACTGATGGACAGAGTGATATTACTTCCAGGATAAAATGGCTAGCTTAGAAGTGACCATTGTTATTTGCCTCTTCTCTCTTGCTAAAAGAGATGCAATGCAATTCTGTTTTCCTGTTCCCCATTGGTAAAAGAGGTCTAGTGCAATCCTGTACATGCCAATCCAGAGGACCTTTTGAAGTCAATCGGATTTGCTCCCAGCTATTGAAGATGTGTGGAGAGAGAATTAAAGCACCTTAGGTTTATTTTGCAGATGAATTTTAGGAAATCTCCAATGCCAGTGCCATTTCATCTTGTTATAAACTGGGAAAACGTGAAATAGGGATCAGGCAAAGGAAGCAATCTGAGTCTCAAAAGGTTCAGATGTCCTGAAGTGTTGCTATGACTACTGAATTCTGTTTACAGCTGCTCTTTTCCTCACATAGCAGTTAACACTGTCCAGTAGCCAGTAATCAGAATGTAAACCTCAGTGTTCCGTTAGGTTCATCGGGTGGCATACATTCAAAAGTAACTGAATTTCCCAAAGCATATTATTTTATTTTATTTTCCCTTCTATACCTTAACGACACTTAGTGAAAGGACCTTACGGGACATTAGCCAAAGGAGATCTATTGTAAGGTTATGTTAAAGATTATTACATTAGAAATAAGTTTTCATTCCTGTGTGTGTTTGTAAGTCTGCCAGTGGGTGGGTACCATGCATTATTTTTATACCGGGTAGTAATGAGACTAGTTTAGCAACTCATGATCATCCTTACAACATGGATCTTCAGCTTTATCTCTTTGTGTGCTTGTTGTTGTTGTTGTTATGTGCCTTCAAGTCATTTCTGACTTACGGTGACCCTAAGGTGAATCTATCACTGGGTTTTCTTGGCATTTGTTTGGAAGGGGTTTGCCATTGCCTTTCCCTGATTTGCCCAAGATAACCCAGTGGGTTTCATGGCCAAGCAGGGAATTGAACACTGGTCTCCAGAGTCGTAGTCCAGTATTCAAACCACTATGTCACCCTGGCTCTCAAGTATTTGTACATAAGTATTTATTTTATTTGTTTTTATTTTCTATTTATTATATAAGGGTGTACATGTTAAACAACATACCCTATATACTCAACTATAAATCGTCTTCATGTATAAGTCGAGGGCAAGTTTTGGGGCCAGAATTATGGATTTTTATATGACCCATGGATAAGTCGAGGGTTAAAGCTTAGGGAAATGTAAGAAAGGATCTAAATGATAAAGCAAAGGAAAACAATGCCAAGGAACTTACAAAATTCCAGCAGACATAATTTTGTACTCATTTTAAAGGCTGGATGGATAAGAGAATAGAGAGAGGTCAGTGCTTCCAGGACAAATTACACTGTCCTTTCACCGGGGGATGGTTCCCTTTTTTAAAAATGAAAGTTAAAGGACAATATCTACATTGACCCATGTACAAGTCGATGCAGGGTTTTTTGGGTCAATTTCTAGACTTATACATAAGTATATACAAGTAGTTGAACACAAATCAAGATATAATTCTGTGTTTTTCAGGTGCTAATGCATAGCGGACCAGACATGAAAGCAGATGGACAAAAAGTCCAGGACAAGCCCCAGGAAAAGAGAACACACCAGCCAATACCTCTTGTGTCTGATAGCCAGACTCACCCATCATTCCAGTCCCAGCAGAAGCAGCCTCAGGTTTTGTCACAGCAGCTTCCCTTTATTTTCCAAAGCTCTCAGGCAAAGGAGGAATCTGTGAACAAACACACAAGCGTAATACAGTCTACGGGATTGGTGCCCAATGTGAACCCTTTGTCTTTGGTAAATCAAGCCAAAAAGGAAACTTTCTTAAAACTTATAGTTCCTTCTCCTGATCTACTCAAGGCAGGGAATAAAAATACCTCTGAAGAACCTAGCCCATTGACCATTGATGTAAGATCAAACCGGGTAAGAAGGTCTTGGTTCTTGTTCTGTGCTTTTTACTGTGGGGAAGGATTCATTTTTCATTATAAATTCATTATAAATCTTGGAACTGATAAACACAATGTGAGCAGTTTTAATTCCACATGGTCAAAAGTTTTAAAATTCTGTAGCTGTCTTTACAAATGTAATGGGGCTTAGGTTGTTTAATGGTGTCATGTTAGCATATAATTTTTAATTTTTTAAAGAGTTTTCCATGACACATCTACATTAGGTACAACTAATGTAGTAAGTCAATAATAGTAAGAATTCTCAGTAAAAGTCAGCCATTTTGATCTGCCTGGTCAGCATGTTAGCCTAGGGCTGTATCTGCATTACAGAATAATTCAGTTTGACACTGGTTTAACCGTCACTGCTCCATGCAATGGGATTCATAATTTTGTGAGATATTTAGCATTCTCTGTCAAAGAACCCCTGGTGCCACAACAAACTACAAATTCCAGAATTTTATAGCATGGAGTGATGATAGTTAAGTCAGTGTTAAATAGCATTATTTCATCAGTGTGGATGGAACAAAAGACTGAATAGTCAAATTTCTGTTAAAGTTGTGAAACTCATCCCCCCCCCCCCCAGCTCACCTTGATTTTGAGAAGGAAAAAGGGGGTGGATGGGGAGAATGATATATGCCACCTCGAAAGAAAGGTAATAAATACAGAGTCCTGATTCCAGAACTTTTGCCAGAGGCAACACCATTACTGTTGTGGTGGAGGAGCCTGCTTTTTCCTTTCTCCTCCTACTTCCCCTGCGGAGACCAAAGGTGTTCAAGTCTTTGGCCCTTCGTTCAGTAGATGGGAGGTAAAATGCACATGGAAGAGTGACTTTACATTTTCTCATCATTTCTGTTATTGTATTTACAAAAGGTTGTATCCACTAGTGTCCATTTATCAAAGGAAAGGTACTAATGACCGAGTGGGTTTCCCACTCCCCACTGTAGCGCCCCCCATCTCTGAAGGATCTTATGCAGTTTTGTAGGCAAAATGTCCACCTGTAGTATATAAATGTGCCATGACAATTCTAAATTAATACAGGTTTTTTAGCATTTTATAGCATTCTTTTATTCTTTAGAAAGCATTGTATTCTTATTGCCTTGAAATTATTCAGTCAATATAGTGTAGTTCTATCAAAATGTACTAGTCCAAAGCTAGGGAAAGTTCCACATGGAAAGTCAAGGAGAAGGGCTTGGCCTAATAAAGCGGTGGATAAATTCCTTGCTTTGGATTTTGAAATAGTAAAGTGTCATCCTTCGTCTTAACAAGTTTTTTGTTTAGAGACTATAGTATGTACTCTCTTCGTTACACACTTGATTATGTTTGTTAATTTGGTTTTCGTTTCTGTTATTACTGTTCACATTTCCTGACTAAAGTTTACACATTACTTGGGTTTTAATTGGTTTATATTCACATATATAATATTAGACATCAAGGTTTTGAATGAGCAGGTCTGTAAGACAACAGTTGGAAAGACTGAAGCACTTTAGCATTAGCTAACCAATAAATTGGGGGTGGGCAATTTCAAATAGTCCAGAGGTCAACTGTGGTTGCATCAGAGCTGGAAGGGCTCAAATTTATTTTTTAAAAAGCAGAATTTGAAGTGGAAATTCTCCAGTTTTCTTTGTTTCATTTTTTAATTTGAGATGGCAGTGGGTGGGTGAGTGGATAGTTTCCACCATGTTCTAAAAGAACAACTACTGCTGGAAGCCTCCAGAAGTGGAAACATTTTTCATGTTTGTTTTTTTTAAAGAACATTTTCAGTGCAGTGGGAAGACTGAAGAGCCTCTGGCAGGGATGGCCTTGGGATGTATCCTGCCTGCAGGCTATGCTTTTTCCATCCCTACATAAAGCTTGCCTAATTTTTTTCTCTATTGGAGTGCTTATGATAGCTTACTTACTTCTTATTACTAAATCCTGTTTATTCAAATGTAAGCCCTATTGGTCATAGAATCATAGAATCATAGAATTGGAAGAGACCACTAGGGCCATCCAGTCCAACCCCCTGCTATGCAGGAACTCCAAATCAAAGTATCCCTGACAGATGGTCATCCAGCCTCTACTTAAAGACCTCCGTGGAAGGAGACTCCACTACACTACAAGGGAGTGTGTTGCACTGTCGAACAGTCCTTACTGTCAGGAAGTTCCTCCTAGTTCTCGACTGGTTGAAATCTTACTTGTCAGATAGATCTTTTGCAGTGGTGACAGGTGGTCAGACTTCCTCCCCTGTTCCCTTATCTGTTGGAGTTCCCCAGGGCTCTGTCCTGGGTCCCCTTTTGTTCTCTCTGTACACACTGTCCCTAGGTAAACTTATCAGCTTTTTTGCTTTTTCCTATCATCTGTATGCCAACGACACACAGCTGTATCTTTCCACCCCTGACCTTTCGCTGGGGCTTGAACAGCAAGTTTCATCTTATCTGACTGCTGTCTCTCAGTGTATGTGGCATCAGTGCTTGAATCTCAACATGTCTAAGGCAGAGCTTCTTGTCTTCCCACCTAAGCTCACCCTTCAATACTCTTTTTTCTGTTTCTGTTGACGACAGTTCTATTCAATGGGTTCAGCAAGCCTTGGTTTCATTTTCAATTCTTCTCTGTCGTTTATTTCCCAGATCCAGGCCATCGCCAAGACCTGTAGATTCTCTCTTTACAACATTGCTAAAATCTGTCCATTCCTCTCAGCCTCCACTGCCAAGACTATGGTCCATTCCCTAGTGGTCTCACGACTAGATTATTGTAACCTTCTTCTGACAGGGCTTCCTCTCTCTCACCTCCATCCTTTAATCTCTGTCCAGAACTCAGCTGCCCGTATTATCACATCCGCTCGCTGCTTTGACCATGTTTCTCCCCTCTTATACTCCCTTCACTGGCTCCCCTTCCCCTTCTGCATCCACTACAAGCTTTTGTTGTTGACTTTCAAAGCCCTCCATGGACTGACCCCTCCATACTTATCTGAACTTATTTCTCCTTACATTACCACTTGTACTCTCTGTTCTGGTAGTCAGGGTCTCCTGTCCTAGCCTAGGATTGCCATTGCCCCCTCCCAGATTCGTCCCTTCTCACTTGCTGCCCCTCACTCCTGGAACATTCTTCCCCCACATGTACGCCTCATCACTTCTTTAACCAGTTTCAAAATTAAGTTAAAGACTATATTGTTTAGGGAAGTGTTCCCAGGATTGTGCCGTCTGCCCCAGGATGCCTCATTTTAACTATGTATTAAGAAGCCGTGCCCTCCCTCCAGTCCATCTGCCTTGGTCCAGGCCCCAGAGGGAGAAAAGAACTACTGGACCTCGTTCCCCTTTCCCACCACCACCCCTTCTCCTTTTGTGTTGTGTTTTTTTAGATTGTAAGCCTGAGGGCAGGGAACTGTCTAATTAAAAGATTGTATGTACAGCACTGTGTAAATTTACAGAATAATAATAATAATAATAATAATAATAATGGTGGGGCCTGCTTCCAGGTAAACAGGACTAGACTTGTATTTTGTTCTTCTTTCATAGATAATCTCTGTGAACATTAGCATGGCTCATGTAAATCAAGTAAATGTTTTGGAAGTTAAAATGAGACATCTTACCTCATTTATTGTTAGAATATCCCTATCTCTTCCCTGGCAAGCATTTTAGAATGACATAGAATACGTTCTTTTCTTCCTTCAACAACTTGTATCACAATTCCAGATTATTATAGATGAACCTAGAATTATTCTAGATTATTCTGATCTTTGGTTATGTATTTTTGAAGGCAGCTTCCTTGGCCACATAACAATGTACAAGACTATATGAAAAACTATTTTAGGTCAGATCAAAGACATACCTGCTCCGGTAATATGTTCCTGCAGTGGCCAAACAAATGTGTTTGAGAAACCTTTAAGCAGCCAGTGAAGCCAAATAGTACTTTCCCACTAGTTTTCTACAGTATCAAGAGGCCTCTAACACTGAAGGTTGGCACACAGCCATACTTGCTGGTAACCTTTTACAGACTTACCTTCCATGATATTAAGTCCACCCATCCATTTAAAGTCAGTTTTTCAGATCCAAACTGCTAAGGACATGTCTGGTAATATTTTGTTGTACCTTTTGTTGTCTTTTGTGCTTGTCTGCAGGAACAGTACAAACAAACATTCTCAGCACAGTTGAAGAAACATGAGTCATCCAAGAGCCTGAAGAAGGTCATCACAGCATTATCAAGTCCAAAGCCAACTAGTTCATCACCAGCTCATCAAAAACACACCTCTGTAGAAAACAACCATTCTAATCCTTTCTTAACCAATGCACTTTTAGGTAACCATCAACCCAATGGAGTTATTCAGAGCGTCATTCAGGAGGCTCCTCTAGCACTTACCACCAAATCCAAATCTCAGCCCAAGGTCAATGAAAATGTATCTACTTCCAGCAACATAAATTTTTCCTCACCAGTAAATTTAAGCACTAGTGGGAAAAAGATACCAAGCAACCGAACACCCACGATGTCTTCTACCTCTCCTGTATTACCTGGCCCAGCAAAGGAAAAGACAGTTAGCAATAATGCAATAACAGCAGTAAAAACACAACACAACCATCCTTCGGCAAAATCAGTAGTTGAGCAATTCCGAGGAACGGATTCAGACATTCTTAGCAGTAAAGACTCTGAAGATTCAAATGATGAGGATGAAGATGACGACGATGATGATGAGGATGAAGATGAGGATGATGAAGATGAGGATTCTGATGATAGTCAATCAGGTTTATTTAATTTTTAAAAAATTGTTAAATGCTTACCCTCAGACTTTCTAAAGGCATCTTCCCTCCTATAAATTCAGTGAGTCTTGAGCCTGAATGTAGCAACATTCTTAGGTTATCAAAATGTTGCTGGTTCTGGTGCTGTTACCAGGGTACTCTCTGGGGAAGGAGAAAGAGTTATGAGTGTCATTTGGCTGAGTAAGGACTAATGAATACATGCCAAAGCATATGGAGGTTTCTTACTGGTGAAGCAGGGATATAGGGTTTTTTTCTGATATTTTTCTTGAAATATTTATTATTTATTAAAACACTCACTTTTTCTCATAGGATATCATGTTGACATAGAATGCAAACAATTTAAAATAAGGAAGGAAGGAAGGAATGCTTGAAGAAAGCACTGAGTAATGTTATAAGTTTTCTTCTGGTGCAATAAAATATTTAAAAACTCTACAATTTTCAAACTGTATTTGTAGTTCAGAACTTATTCTGCACTTAATTTACAGGTTATATTTTTGCAGGTTGTATCTGTGCAGAAATAGCTATTCCCGGTGCATAAAATGCTGTCGTTTGGAACTTATTTTTGCACAGGTAACCACATTTTCTGCAGAGAAAATTATATTTTAATGCAGAAGTGTAATTTTCTCTGTGGAAAATAGTGTTTTCTGCACAATAGTTCTATAGATAAATTTTGTGCAGAATTGGTTTCAATCTGCATAGATTCTCGTCAATCCATAATAATTCTTCTGGGTTCCCTGATACTGAAGGAAAACCTAATTTGGCTCATTTTTGAATATTTTCAGGTTTTTTCTATCCCTATTGTGAAGTCTTGAGCAGGTAAAGGAAATACGTGGAAGTGAGTGAGGAGTCCAAACCAGCATCTTAAATTTTCCCTGAAGTGATAAGAACAATCACTGTTCAGCACTAGTTTTTATTTCTGAATTTAAAAACTAGGGGCTGATAAACATTAAGTACAGCTTCTGTTCATTTTGTAAGTTCCCAAGTCCAAAAACACTATACATGTCTGGCACTCCATCTAGTTTTTGTTGTTTTCCTGAGATTGGAGAAATAACAGGGTTCATGATGTAGTTGGTATGCTAGACTGTACACAATATATTACTGTCAAGGTATGAAGGTTGGTTTGCTGGGTCATAAGTTGTGGGGTTTAATTTTCAGCCAAAAAAGATTCAGAATGGATAGCCTGTGTGCCCAGACTTCTAACAAAGGGTGGTGATGATAATACATTGGTTTTCCTTGTGGATCATGATGTGAAGCCAGTTGATGGGTTCAAAACCTACATACCATTCTAGCAGTTGTTCCTTGCAGTAAATACTGTACTTCAGAATTTTCTTCTGTGATTCCTTCTTACTTCCACACACTTTACATTCTAACTGAGTTCTAGAATGAGGTTGAATTCATTTCTTGTTATTCATGGTACCCTCTGTTTCCCCAAAGAATCTGATAGTAATTCAGAAGGATCTGATACAGAAGGATCTGATGAGGAGGAGGAAGAAGATGATAAAGACCCAGATGAATCAGAGACTGACACAGAAGGAGAGAAGTCTGCAATTAAGTTGAACAAAACTTCTTCTTCTGCCAAAAGTTCTTCCATCAGTCTTGCAGCTTGCTCAACACCACTTAACCTCCAAGTAACAAAGACACCAAGTTCTGCTCCAGCTGCATTGTGCCCTGAGTCCCCCTCTCCTGTCTTTGTGGGCACACCTTCATCAGGGCTGACTTCAAGTTCTCACAGTGGTACTGCAGTTATTTTCTATCACTACATGTTGTTAATATGTGAGGGAATTGTGGGTGGGAGAGGAGAGTTTTGTTGCTGAAACCTCAAATGGATTACAGCTATTCAGCATTTCCCAGTTACCTTTATAGGATCATCTCAGTGTGTTGTGATGTTGCATTTTCTGATATGAAGATTAATCTGTGTGTCTGAAAAAGCATTCTCTTTGAAATGTATGGATGGCATAAAATCTCTTGCATCCCAGGTACTTTCACTAAAAAACTCCCCCAGGTCATCTTCCACTTTCTAAGGGTTCTCGCCCCCCCACACAACAAACTTCTTGACCAGTTAGGGAACTTTCTATCACCATGCAGTCTAGTATCATTTTATCATCTGAAGTTGTTGCTTATTTCTGGCACAAAAGTAGGGGCTTCTGCTTTAACAACTACAGACTAATATTTATGACACAGTGCATAAATTAAACATTTGGAATTTAATGCCATAAAATATGGTAATTCCCTGCCTTCCAAGACAAAGAAGGGTCTCAATTTTGATTGGGTTTCTTGTGCTTACTCTAGAGTAAGAGAAGAAGAAAAAGAAAATATATGGCCTAAATTCTCTTTTAATCCTAAATAGAATAAACCCACTGTAGCCATTAGATTTATCTACATGTTGACTCACCATTGTACAGTTGATTGAATGAGTCTACTCTAGTTAGGACGAACCAACAGAATGCTAGGCTTTTTAAAAAAAAGAATCATCTAGTTTATCTTTATTCCCACTGACATCAGTGAAATTCAGTGTAGCAAATAATGCACGCTTATGTTTCATTTGAGGAAATATATGGTATGCATATTAAGCAGCCTTCCCCTAACCAGTGTCCTCAAGATGTATTGGACTACAACTACCAAAATAGTTAATAGCTTGTTAGACTGATGACATGAAGCATCTTGTTTATTTCTGTGGGCTGTTTTACAGAAGGGATGCACTGCAGAACCTGGGCCCAAGGCTTTTAATGACATTTTCCTGTACAACAGGTCTCTACATTGTAGCCTTAGCCTATTTTTAGTCGCCATGCTGTCTGGAGATAAGGGGTGGTGGTGATTTAATACTGTTCTAATCTTGATCTTTTATGTTTTTAACTTTATGTGTTTTATTGTATTCTATCTTTTTGTAAGCCATCTTGGGTCCCAAACTGGGAGAAAGGCAGGATATAAATAAAGGGGAAAAGGGAGGGGTGGAGTTGTATTCAAACACATTTGGGGGGCACCATGTTGGAGAAAATCTGTTTAGGAGAGTATAGGAAACTGCTGATGTTGGCATTTTTGTTGTTGACATAGGCATTCCTTGTAGGGTTTTTTCTTCTTCACTGATGGCAGCATCTCAGAGTTTCAGAAAGCAATATTTCCTAGCCCTGTCTGGAGATATCCAGGGGTTGAACATGGAATCTTTTGGATATAACACTTACCATCAAATTAGGACATTTCTCAGGAGATGGCTCCACAACACTCTAGAAGCTCCAAATGTTGCTTGGGATAAAATCCCACAAAATTCACATCACCAGTTTATGCTTACACTAAGGGTATTGTGGATTTACCTTCACTTTGGTAGCATTAGAAACATTTAGCTTATAGAAGAGAACTAGCAATAGAGTTGCTTGACAACTTGTTTTTAAGCACACATTATCCTTTTCTTGAACACAAACAAGTCCTTTTAAGGGTGTAGCAACACTTAGTTTTAAAGGTGTAGCAGCACTCAACACTTACGTGTAGCAAAACTCATTTAAAAATAAAACAAAATGAATGTCCTACTTGATTTGACATATGTTCTTCTGAATAATTCATGGATCATTTCATCTCGCATACATACACATAAGCAATTTCATGTATGCACCAGTTTCTATTCTCCAAAAAGCAGCATTCACAGCCCCCAAACTGCTTTTTAAACTTGGGAAGTTTAAACTTAAAATGCATGAGGACTTCAATGTGGAGAGCTGTTGAACAGGAAAATGTCATTATAACCCTGAGGCATGAATCTCTGAAGTGCATCCTTTGTGTGAAAATATGTTTAGTGGAAACTGAGGAGGTGCTTCATGTCATGTTACATTGTGTCAGCAGTCCAGTAAGCTGCAAGCATGTTGGTTTGTGTTAGCTTTGAACGACCATGGGTGGAGGCATTACCTAAAATCATGATACCTCGATTTCAGCCAGACCTACTTCAATGAGTGCATTTAGAACTGGAGTGCTGATCTTCTTTTCAGTCAATAATATGAATCCCACATCTCTTGATTTGTAACACTGAATACTGTACATAACAACTCTGACATTCAGTAGGACTTATTTCCACGATACAAAATTGTATGCTAAGATTAGAGATATGCTCATTGTTCACAAATTGTATTTTGCTAAGTGTTCATGTATTTTTGGCTACACGAGAGGATAGAAGGAAAGTGATGATGGGTACAACTGACCTTTGCTCAGTAGGGTTTTGTTTTTGTTTTTGTCAAAAATAGCAAAGACATAATTGTTTAATTATAATCTATTTGCTTTATAAAATCTATTAAATTATTTTAAGGTACTTCAAAAAGAAGAAGAGTAACAGATGAACGGGAATTGCGCATTCCTTTGGAGTACGGGTATGTAAAAAAAAGTTTTTAAAATTAAAATGTAGCAAATAATTACTCCTAGAGTGAAAGTGCTCTCAAAAAATGATTTTAAGATGACAATCTGAGCTTATGATCAAATTGTTGACTAAAGTGTTGAATTGTACTACATTTTTACATCAGGCTGTCTGTTTTGGAAATAGATTTTACTGGAAACCTGGCAAATGTACAGGAAAAGCCCGTGTTTGTCAAGGGGATACACAGGGGGAAGCACTTACAGGAGCCAATTTTTGGATAGGCGTGAGAGGTGCTTAGGTTCACTTCAAGCCGCTGATGCTTTCCTGAAAATCTCCTTTTTTGTGTTTTATCTAATCATGATAAGAAACATAAACACAGAAAAAAATTAAAGAAGTAAACTTACAGAACATATTTTAGGAGTGATTGAGAGATCTAGGACAGCACATAAATAGACTGCTGGGAGGGGTAAATATTTCCATAATGCTCTATAATATATATACTGTTAAGCAGTTTCGTAGATAGGTCTACCCCTCTTCATTTCTCTGAGGGCTCTTCTGAGCTTTGGGATAGATTTCTGGAGAAGAATAGCTGATAAGACAATTCAATCATGGAGCTGGAAAATAGAATAAACCACCTTTTCAAGGTTCAGTTATCTTTGCCCAAAACTTGGTGAGCACCTGCCATTTATTGTATCTTGCCTCCACCATTGCTTCATGCTTTCAGTCATCTTCCAAAAGCATCTTCCCAAGGCTTGTTGTAACCATTGCAGTCGTGCTAAAGCCTACCCCAGGATGTATGTATGTGTAGTTCCTTTCTTCTTGTTACATGGTCATTAGATATCAGGATATTCTAGACTGCTTGTAAATGAGATTATCAGACTTTTTACTTTATAAATTGGATTTACTGTTGTTATAGTTGAAATGTTCTATGCTGCTGTTTTCGATGGTTGTATTTTAGACTTTATTGCTTTAAAAATTTCATCTTGTAAACTGCCTTGAGGTAATTTTGCTCTAAAAGGTAGATAGTTTGTCTTAAAAATTACTTTAAATAATATTACTATTCTGTGGATGGTGCACAGTAGCAATCATAATGCCTAAAGAAGTCTGAAGACATGGGTTAGAATGCCCTGTATATGTTTAACTTACTTTTCCCTTAAAGTTCCTAAAGAGCTTATACATTTTTTTCAAGTCCAAGCAGACTTTTCCACATGGCTCTACTGGCCTTATTGGCCACCCTGTGACCTTTCCCATCAGCTGTTATTCATCATTTGGTGTTCTTTTGGGGGAATCCTTTAAAAAAACTTTCATGAATCTTCTTAGGGGTTGTCTAAGCAGGTGAAAAAAATTGTACTCACTTGGTTTCCAGTTATATAGAAACACACATCATACACCCTCTCTCACAGTCAAATCACTTCTTCTAGGCAGCAATATTAATTTTTTAAAAACTCACTTTTTACTCACAGTTTTAGGAATTTAGGAAACACATGTAAAAAAAACAGGATTTTTAACATGTGTTTCAGGATTTGAGGTAGAATCAGGGTGGAATGGGCTAACTGGAGTGTGGAATGACTGCAGCCAAGAAATAAGAAGAAAATTAGGTATGGGAAGGGCAACAATGAAAGACCCAGATAAGATCCTAAAGAGTAAAGACATACAACTGAGTACCAAAGTCAGAATTGTTCAAGTCATAGTATTCCCCATCACCATGTATGGATGTGAGAGCTAGATAGTAAAGAGGAAGAGGAGGAGGAAGAGGAAGAGGAAGAAGAAGATGATGATATCAGTTCATTTGAGATATAGTGATGGAGAACAGTGATGAGGATACTGTGGACAGCCAAAAAGACAGAAAAATGGGTCCTCGAACAGATCAAACCAGAACTCTCCCTGGAAGCCAAAATGACAAAACTGAGGCTGTCATACTTTGGCCACATCGTAAGAAGGCATGACTCACTCAAAAAGATATTTTTGAGGGACCAGCAGCAACTGCAGTGGAGCACTTAATTGCTGGCAATCACAGTGAAGCATATGGGCAGCTTCTATCCTATGTGTGTGTGTGAGAGTGAGAGAGAAGACATTTAAAACAATTTTAAAAAACAAATTAACAGGTGGAAGGAAAGGAGACATGTAAACTTCCCTATTATCACTTACTGGGATGGCAAAGGGAGGAAGAGGATTGGATGGGGGAGGCAACCGATCAGGTCCAAGGCAGCAAGATTGACACGTAAATAGTAAGGCTATAGGTTCATAGATTTTGACATGCTGGGAAGGGAAAAAGGTGAATCCTTTTTGTTCTGGTTTGAATTTGGGCATTGAAGTTTGTGGCAGTCAGCACAACTTGAGTCTGGTTTATTTCAAGTAGATGTGGCACTATTGGTGTCACTGTGTGCAGACCAGGAAAATGTGAGGTGAAGCAGAAATTTTTGCATCAGTGTAGACAACCCCCAGGACTCCATTTTCTGGGAGTTAGTAAAAACTGTGTTAATTGAATCTTGTGTGCACATATTTCAGGGACAAAAACCCAACAAAAACTGTTTTCTTCCTTAGATATAGTAAATGATATGACAGTTATAAATATTGGAAGATACCATTGTTTCATGGGGAGGTGTTCTCTGTTAAAATGAATCACTGATAGTTATTTAATATTAGTAAACTGTCTGTTAATAAACTGACAGTCTGATTTACTTGGAAACTTGTTTTGACTGGAGATAATTCTAAATTCACTTTCTCAGCAGAAGTGCATGTTCCTGCAGTCTGAACCTATGTGTATTTTTGTTTGAAAAGATTTACTGTCAAGTAAATGTGCATAGTATTTCTGTCTTGGTTTGTCTCTTTATATACAATTATATTTTATTGCAGCTGGCAGAGAGAAACAAGAATAAGGAACTTTGCTGGCCGCCTTCAAGGAGAAGTTGCCTATTATGCACCATGTGGAAAGAAGCTAAGGCAGTACCCTGATGTAGTGAAGGTATACTTTAAATATTATGCTTCTTGTTACTTATTGAGCATGCACATATTTTTAAATGATTTCCCCCTCTTGTAATGATCCTTGATGCAAAATTGCCTATGATGTGGGGCTAATATACATTAACTTGTCCCTATATTGATCTCTTATAAACTCATTTCTCCTTACCAGAAATATGCAAAACATTTGACTTCTCTAATATTAGCTGTTACTTCAAAGCTGGGTTGTAATGACTTAAAACCTGAAGTCAAAAAATATGTGATTTTTTCAGTATCTCAGCAGAAATGGAATAATGGATATCTCAAGGGACAATTTCAGCTTCAGTGCAAAAATAGGAGTGGGTGACTTCTATGAAGCCAGAGATGGACCGCAGGTATCCACTTTTTAAAAAAGTAAAGTCTTTGATCCGAGGAGTAGTATCATAAATCTAAGTTAAATATTTTTTACTACACTCTGGAGCATTGCTGTTGTTAGCTGGTTTCATTCTTATGGCCACACATGTGACTTCATAGTATTAGTTGTCAGTGACTGAGCACCTACCTTCCAAAAGTACTGAAAAGCCTTCACAATTCGGTAGATTTCAGTCTCAGATGGCAAGTGCTCTGCACCTCACAAAATCAAATTTGGAAACTGCATTTGTCTAATACTTTCAGCCCCTGAAGTCAAGTATATCCTAATGCTCTAATTATAGGGGGCAAAGGGTCTCATCCCCCCATACCTTTTATTTTAACATTCACAGCTACTGTTTATAAAATACTGTGATTCAGCTAAAATTGGGAGGAGTTGGGAGGGGAGAGGTTTGTAAATGTCATTTGAAGTTCCTCTTTCTCTTCCCCTTTAATTCAAGCACAAATATATTTAAATATTTATTAAATTGTTGTTATATGACATAAGCAGTAGTTGGAAGTAGACGCATCCATATGCACATACTGTCTTTATAGTCTTTGTTGTGTTTGTTGGCATGTTCAACACAGGAGTCTTGGGTTGTTCTGTGTAGACTACATTGTAGAGAATGAATCATGTAATGTATATAAGATGAAAAAATGCTCAGCTCCAGGGGGTAAATATTTATTTTTAAAGATTTTTCTTCCTAACTGGAACTTCTCCTTACACTATCTGTATATTTACATTATAATACAATGTCCTTATCTATTTTGCATCACTTAATATTTGTGTATTCCTGTATTGTAGGTAATATCTCTTTCCCTTTGATTTTGGAATATGGGATATATATATATATACATAACAGTTTCCTTCTCCTCCCCCTCCCTCTCCTCTTTTTCTTATGCCGTATTTTCCATAGCTACAAAGCAAGAGTGTGCAGATACCTTTCCTGGGATAATGAAGCACTTTTTTTTTTTTGGCTGACACCCTATTCACACAACATCTTCTACAAAAAAAAGTTTTTGCCATGCAGTGATGCAGAAGCAAAAACTTGGGGAACTATGTTATCTAGGTTATTCATCAGTAGTAGAATGAAAATTGAGGATTATGGCTGTTTCTGCACATGCTTAGACATGTAAACAGACGTCAATAAAACCTGGCTATAATAGAAGTCATTTTGGATATTAGAAACTGTATATAGTGGATGTGGAGGTAAAGTGGACTGGACAGCATCATATTTCACATGTAAGCCCATATGATTAGGGGAGCCAATGATTCCCTGAATTAAGGAAGCACACCAGGCTTTCACACACGCATGCTTCCTCAATGTTTTAGAGACAATTTACCAGCGCTTACCCCATGGTAAGCATGGGTCTGATAATCTTCACTATTAGAACTCTTCTTCCTGTCCACATGATGCAATGAAATTTTGTAGCATTTCTCCTCTACAAGGAATCCTTAAAACTTGGTTTTATGTCTGTTAGTGAATTCCCAGAATCTTCATCAGTTTTCAGCATGACTTGGGGAAGCCATTACATTAGAATCACAGATTTGGAAGAGACCACAGGGGTCATCTAGTCTAACCCCATTCTGCCATGCAGGAATACACAATCAAAGCATCCCCAACAAATGGCCACCCAGCCTCTCTTTAAAAACCTCAAAAGAAGGAGACTCCACCACACTCCAAGGCAGCACGTTCCACTGTTGGACAGCTCTTTGAATTTTATGATGATAAAATTCTTTCACACTGCATACTTTTTATACTGCATACTGACTAATTGCTGTTTTCAGAGAAATTGGATGTTGGGATTCATGTGTAATTTTTCAATAAAATCATATCAGTTCCTAATGTTTCTTATGGAACGCTATGATGTTAAAAATAAGTGTGAGAATAGATAACAGAGGAGAATTAAGGCTGTATAGTAGGCTTAATGTAATCAATATACTGTTAGTACCATAGGACAAATTTCCTTTTGACACTGATCAAAACCATGTTGCTTGATAACAAATTATTTCCTTCAGTTTTTCTCTTCTAACTCATAAGCAATATCCTGTATCAAAACTTTTTTTAAAGAACATATTCTATCTGCTAGGAAACATACCTTCAGTTATATTACATCTTGATTACATTTATATGTATCCTTCTTGGTAGTTCATGTGATTTCTCTTGTGTCCTTACTGTGTAGTTCTATCCAAATTACTTAATCACTCAGATGATGAGTAAAATTTCTGTTTTGGACTTCAGATGTTGCCCATGCAAAGGCAAGGGGGTCCCCACCCCATCTAGTCTTTCAGTTCTGATTGGCAGAAATGTACTTGTGTCAAAAAGAGAATATGCTCCATATTTCCTACTGTGCAGGCACATGGACTGAAAACTGGCAGAGTAATTCTGAGAAACTAGGTATCCCAACCATTCAATGGGGGTAGCTGCTTAGTTAAAGACTATGGACTCTTTCAAACGGGAGGAATTTCTCCCAATTCCGAATGGAGCCAATGCGGATTCATGTAAATTCGCTTGTTTAGCGAATTTACCTGAACCCCTGCTCCGTTCGGAAGGCATTCGGAATTACTTCCCATTACCCGAAAATAACCCCCCCTTGCCCGAAATCGCGTGAGAAGCTTAAATTCGCAATAACGTTAAACCCATGATTGCATTCGGAGTGACTTCCCTTTTGCCCGAATTTGCGTGAGAAGAATTAATTCGCAATAACGTGAAACCCCAGGATTGCGTTTGGATTGCCCTTGGATTATACTTCCAATTTCCCACGTCTGAAAGAGTCCTCAGTCACATTTGATTCTTGGTATATGTTTGGTGAGATTTTTGTCAAATACATATTAACATTAGTTCCACACACGAGTATGCAAGATAACACCTTCAAAATGGTAGCCTTCATGACCCTTGTCTGTGCTTTGAGTGGAGTCGAGAAATATTTATGAAACTTTGAGTGCTTAGACACTGTTGCCTTATAGTTAGTGTGGAGCTATACAGGATATGAACTTTGGAGACCACTAAAATGAAGGTAAGTAATTGTTCAGTGTTAGGGGAATTTTTGTATTGCTACATGTGCTTGGGATAACTTTTTTGACAACTGCAGTGTGTTTATTCGAAGTAGCAGCTCAGTGTTTATGCTTGCTAGTACAAATGTGCTTTTTTGTTATATGCTTTGATATATGTCTATATATGTGTTAATTTCATCAGTTGCAAACATCCTTGTAATATTTAGTTCATGCTAATTTTTGCAAATCCAGTATGTATGTGATAGGATTACTGAATATCTGCTCTTTGTCACCAGTAAACTCTTGATAATCTCTTCTCCTTCCCAGATATGTGAGAGTTACTGTGCTTAATTTAAAATTGCACTAATTAGCTTTGGAATTACACTTTTTGATATAATACCCATTAAAAAGCACCAGTTATTACCTTTTCTGTTCTAATCTTATATGTTGGTGTGTTTTTAAAAGTTATTTAATGGTAAACCTTCACACTCCTGAATAAAGAATGGTCAAGACTTTGGGATTGCTTTATAAATGTAAAGGGGTAGAGGAGAACTGGGTGGCCAGGTAGAATCCTACAAATGCACTTAATGCCCATCCTCATCCCCATTTGTGGTGCCCGTCCAGCCTATGCTACTGGTACAAGTTGAGAATAGATCAAATAATTTTAAAAAATCAGTTTACATTTTAAGTTGTAAAGCATATTCACCCAAATCTGGAAATCTCATGATGTTCCAGTTCTTTAACTGGGGCTTTGGAAGCTCTTAGATGGTGTCATTGGTCTCTTAAAGCATTGGGGTTTTTTTAAAAAAAAATACTTAAAGCTAGGAATTGGACCCAGAATCCAATTAGATCTATTCACAGGAGGGAATCCTGTGATGGAAGGGACATTTTCTGCTGGGGTGGAGGCAATAGTTGTTGATTACCTCTTTTAGCTTGGAGAGTTAATTTCAAGAAAAATGAATGCAGTGGCACAGTGATACCATCCATAACTGAGCAAATGTAGGCTCATGCTCTACCCATAGCATCCCAAAAGTTGGGGACAGGGGCTAGGGAAGGAGAAATGGGTGTAATTTGCCTCATTTTGCTCACACAATGTTTAGCCATCTCCCTGGAAGCTTATCTTCTAGGTTCAGGCAACATCACTAAAATATTCAGTCAGTGGAATGAATGCCATTCAGAGTGCAGCTATGGAACTGATATAAATCAGTTTATGCTAATAGATGTATTTTAAGTATATTTCTTTCTTTGTATGGCACACATCTAATTGTAATACATAAAAGCTGGCACTGGTGTTAGCATGTAAGGTTGCCATAAGTCTGGAAATTTAATTGTTTAACATATATCACTTGGTTTCAGAAACTGAACTATATCCAGATTTCATTGATATTGTGGAAGAGATTCAGATTCAGATTTCAGTTTACCCCTGCCCTCTTTAACTATCTGTGGTACTTGCTAGTAAATGGAAATATATAGTGATTTCTTCATGTAGTACGTGTTTTATTTGGACAAAAGTGGAAGGGAACTAATCTTTCAAGGGGCTTCCTTTTTTCTATAAAAGGAGAAACCAGTACAACTGAGTGACATGCAATTTTTGTGCCCTTCTGACTCATCTCCACTAGTTAATACCAAGACAAATTCAAATTTTAGTTAATCATCAGTCTGTGAGGTGAGTCCATTCAAGCTTATAGGTCCCATTGTTACAGATATATAGACATATGCTTCAGTGTATGTATGTATGTCAGTTGTTGCACATTTTTATTTTATTATCCATTTTGTGTTCATAATGAATTTGTATTAAATATATTAATTACAAGGGGATGCAGTGGTGTTTGCTGAAAGAAGAGGAAGTCCTTCCCCGTATCAGAGCTATGGAAGGACGTAGAGGGCGGCCACCCAATCTGGATAGACAGCGTGCTAAAGAGGAATCAAAAATGAGGCGTCGCAAAGGCCGACCTCCAAATGTTGGTAGCACTGAGTTCCTTGACCACACAGATGCTAAGCTGCTGAGAAAGTTGCAAGCCCAAGGTAAAATCTTCATTGTTGTTTCCCCAAATGTGTGGCAAAACACATCTGGGGGGACCAAATGGACAATTAATATTACAGGTTCTGAATGGCTGAATGGTATTTGGCATTTCTCCCTGCTAACGTGTTTCGAGCCATTACATAAATTTCAGAGCCCTGCAATCCTTCATCTTGTGATTTGTGATTGACTTTATCAGAGTTCACACATAGGAGTGGATTGCAATGATCAAAGGGGAATGGTTTCACCATTAGCTTGGCTGAGGGAAGCTATGTGAGCTTCCAGATGTTGTTCTACTATATCTGCCTTAGCCAACATAACCAGTGCTGAGGGCTGATCCAACAAGAACTAGAGGTCCACATTTTCCCATTTCTGCTTTAGCCTGGTGTCAAAATTAACTACAGTTGGACCTTGGTATCCGTGGCATATTCATTCCGGACCCTACGGTAGATACCAAAAAATGTGGGACCTCAAGTCCAGTTGTCTCTGATAGCATGCACTGCCATTGAATACAATGGGGCTTGCCATCCATGGATGCTTAAATCCACAAATGGCAAGTCCACGGCTAATAAGGCCCCACTATACTGGACACAAAAACCAAGGCAATAGAATTTTAAACATAGCACATATTACATCTTTAAATCAGGATAGGCAACAAAAAGTTGGAAAGATGACACCCAGTGTGACAGTGTTGAATTGGCAGATTCGAGTCCCCACTGACCCATGAAACTCACTGGGTGACCTTGAACCAATCACATTCTGTCAGCCTGACCTACCTCACAGGGTTGTTATACAAATACACTTATGGCTCTTCCAGCCCTGTTCCTTCCTTGGAAAAGGGCTGGAGTAAAGGGAGCAACCCCCTTGCTGTAACACGTGCTGTGGGACAAACCTAAACTTTTGCCTTTGGTGCTATAAGCCCATGTAGCTTAATATCTCACAATAATTCTCAGATATTTTGGTGACACTGCAGCATATGATTAACCAGTAAAATTTTAAGAAATCTATACACTATTGTCTCATCTATGCTTCTAAATATATCTCACTTCATAGGTAAAGGAAGTGTATATGTATACGTCTGTGTCTGTGTGCATTTCAAGTAACAAATGCTCTGTTTGTCTTTTAATCCAGGTACATATGCATTTATATCTTGCCCACTATTATTAGTTGATTAATCTTGATCCTTTCCCCCAGCCCTGCAGTATACATACTCTCTTATTCTTTTAGTAAGAAAGTCCCCGTTTTAATTCTTTACACACTGAAAAAATGAATCAGTACATATGTGTACAATATCTCCCTGTGATTATATTTATATTTTTAAACACATCAGTTATACAAAACCTGAAGGTTCCTCCCTTTCTCTCCCTCACTTATATTTCATTGAGTAATAAAGTTTTATTGTATCTTGGTTCACATAACTTTGACATATTTTGGATAGGAGTTAATGTAGTTTCTCTAATTATAAAATATTTTACTTCATTATCTAAGTGGAGTTTCCATTTATGTCAGGGTTTTTCATGCATGCCTCCAATTTTTTAATATCATGGAACTTTATCACATGAGGCTAAAAATCAAAATTTCAACAGGATAAACAAATCTTTGGATGGTACAGTATTTATCACACGATGTTGTGTCCATCATGCTGCTGCCTTGCATTCCACTCATTACTGTATTGCACCTTTTCATTGATGGACAATGTCAATATGTAGGCTCTCTGTCTTCCTGCTGTTTTGGGAGTTGGACCAGGAGGCAACACTTAGTTATGCATTCATAACCTAAACTGGTGATGTAGAATATTGGTTATAATCTATAAATAAATATGTACATAGCTATAGGTAAATACTTGCATTAGAGCCAGCGTAGTGTGCATGTTGGACTACAACTGGAAATCAGGGTTCGATTTTCTGCTTGGCCATGGAAACCCACTGGGTGACCTTGGGTGAGTCACACACTCTCAGCCCCAGGAAACCCCTTGATAGGTTCACCTCACAGTCACCGTAAGTCAGAAACCACAACAACAAAAATACTTGCATAGGTGAGAGCCCATCCAATATAACGTGTAAATCTGTTCTGAGGAACAGTCATGAAAACACCCTTGGCCTAGCACAAAACCTCACTTTTGACAGTGATCATAAAAAATTTAATATCATACTAACCCATTGGTAAAAATCAGCTCTTTCACAGTGGTGGAAGCAACAAGCAGAATTTCTGGCAACCAGGAAAACTGCAGTAATAGTTCCCTTCCCAGTTATCACATTTACATTTACTGCTGACTTTTGATTACCCCAAGGGAGGGAGGGTTTTTGTATGGGTTCCAAAGGATGAGTTTACTTTCTTGGGTCTTGGGCCCTGCCTTTTGATGTCATCTGGTGGTAGGATTGTTCTCATCTGTATTTTTGCTGTTTGTATATTTACATATGTGTCTCAGAATGTGATTAACATTGAAGAGCTGAGTTCAAGCTCCTAACACTTGTGGGGGATGATAATTACCCAGCCTTTTGGCACACACATGCTTCAGAGGACATGCCAACCTTCTGGATATTCTAATTTCAATGGCTTCTCATTCCATAAACTGGCACATATGTATAGCTCCGTAGAGGATGCATCTGTGGCATAAATAATCTGCCAGTAATTCCAGCCTTGTTTTGTCTAAATTAACTTGAATTGGGCACTAGATTCTACTGTGATATTATACATGTTATGAGTGTAGATGCTGTTTCACAACTTGATAAATATTGCTGCTTTTAAAAAATAACAGCTATTTTCATGGGCACAGCAAAATAAGCCTTCAGTGTGTTTGGGGAGAAATGCAAAACCCTGTTATGGCCACTTCTTTGAGAGCTGGCATGAAGGTAAGGGACATCTTGGTTAGCTGTGCCAAAATGCATGGTTGTTGGCAAGGCTGAATCTGCACTACAGAAACAATCCAGTTTGACACCACTTTAACTGCCATGGCTCAATGCTATGGAATTCTGGAAATTGTAGTTTGTTGTGGCACATGAGCTCTGCATCCTCCCATAGATATAGGCCTAAGATTTCATGATCACTTACTGGTGATGGTGCTGGCTGAGGTGACCCCTGCCTCCACATCAGCTTTCTTTTCCTCTTTTGGGTTAAGTCATGGAATTCTGCTTGCTGCATGACCAATCTGTAGTAGCAACCATTGGTTTCTACTAGCAGTAGCTTTAAAAGCCACTGCGGTATGGAAGGTCTCTTAGCATAGTAGTATAGCAGCACATACATCAAATCTCAATTTCAGTCCCTTGCTTGTTTGTATAAAAGAACCAAAATAGAAATTCATCCAGGATAGAAGCAGAGTTCACTGATTTTGAGGAGCGGCTGCTAATGTTACAGATGATACTAAGTTAGAATGACCAGTGTTTTGACTTGGGTGAGGCAGCTTCATCATGATGTTTATAACTCACTGAAATGATGTTGTCATTATTACTGGCCATGAGTAATTGTTAGAGTTATTTGCTGTTTTGAAATATGGTGTGGAGATTTTAAGGAGCCGAATGGAAGGTGTGATTATATAAATTTCTAGAGGCACTTTTCCGTAAAAGTGAGAATTTTTTTAGAGGGAGATCATTTGGAGTGTGATGAGTCTAAATTTACTGTGTGCCAAGCTGAACTCCTCCACCCTCAAAGTTCAGTAACAGTATGCCATAGTGACTTTGAAGTGTCTGACTATAATAGTGATCCAGCATCACTATTGCTTTATTACTCCTTTCTTTACAAGCAGGTGTTAAGAAGGATAAAGGAAATGTATAACTATTCAAGATTTATTTATGATTTCACACTGAATTTTTTTTCATTTTGTAGTTTTAACAAAAGGAATAGTGTTTTTATGAAATCATGGTGAGGCATTAATTTGGCTGAAAATTCTAAACACACTTCTTTTAATTGCAAACCCTAGGTTGAATGATAGTGCTAAAACTATATAGTATGAAATGGTACTAAGTAAGGAATTCCTCAAGTCAAACACTTTTAGTTTCCATCTTCTTTTTCATCTGTTCACCTAAGGAGATGGTGTCCTTATGTTAATATGCAGCACTTAATAATTTCTGACCTTTATGTTATAGAAATTGCCAGGCAAGCAGCACAGATCAAGCTTTTGAGAAAACTTCAGAAGCAAGAACAGGCCCGAGCTGCCAAAGAAGCAAAAAAACAGCAAGGTAAGTACAAAACATGTTCTAGGAACCTTATATTGCCTTGCAAATGAGTTTTATTTTAATACTGTATAAAGATAGCTGGCTTCCATAATCATGTACTTATTTATCACTGATATTTTTTCTTTATCTGATTCATAGCTATTATAGCTGCAGAAGAAAAAAGAAAGCAAAAAGAGCAGATAAAAATAATGAAACAACAGGTAATGTATTTCTTTGGATTCCAACTGTAAGCATAACCTAATATTCTGATGGGTTTTATACATTTAGCAGGTTTTGAAGCTGAAAACCTGTTATGTTATTTTGCCCATCTTGATAAACTATAAAATCTCATGACTTCCTATGAAATTGCTGCTGGTACAACTTTTTGGATATGAACATAAACATCATCTGCCGTGGCCTACACATTGAGCTGATGTTAAAGGAAGAGGATAATATATAAATGGCATGCAGCCTGTGCTATTTGTGACAAGTAGAACAACTTCCAGAAATACCCTTGAAATAATATTATTGAATTTTATGAATTTAACTTATTCCCTTAATCAATTACTGTGCTTCAGATTGACATGTAGACATTCTGCCTCACTCGCACAACTGTATAAATATGCCTTATAACCTGAGGCATACTGTACTGTACTGTATCTGAAGAACTAGGTATATATCCACTAAAGCTCCTGCTACAATAATAACTGGTTAGCCTTAGAATTGCTGCTTCGTTCCTCCTCCCCCCTCCTTCTTTTTATATAGATGTTTAGAATCTCAGTTGGTTGTGGCCCTATACATTCTTTTAAAGAAGCGTGAGATGATCAGGGATCTGCAGGAGGTCAACAAATTCAGCTCCCCCTCCCTTCACTAGAAGCTTGTTCAACATTGCAGAGCCTTTCTTTCATGGACAGTATACTCTGAACACAGTCTATAAATATGCATGAAGAAAGATCTGAAATAGAGAGTTCAAAACAAGTTTTTCAGTCATACCTGTTGTAATGCCATTCTGGTTGTTCTAAGTTTTTAAAATATAGATATATAAGCTTTAGATTTAACATTTGGCCACTAGAGACACAATATTACTCATCCTTCCCCACCTATTATCTTTAGCTGTGTCAGTTAATATTAGGCGTAAATAGCACTCTCATTGAGATATTTGATACTTTGTGGTTAATTACTTATCTAGTAATGTGTGTATTTATGCAGTTTATCACATGCTTTAATAGCAAGAGTTCTCAACAATGCACAGAGTAGGAACATACAGTATTAAAAATTACACTTGTCATGGATAGCCACATCTGTCTTTATAGATGGTAATAAAAACTGTAAAGCTCTGATAAATATCATTGTTAGCTCTTCAGTGAAAAAATAAATCTTATTTAAACCATAGAACAACAAACTATGTTATATGGGCTGCAGGTGCTCCACAACTAATGCTGCATTTAGCCTTTCAAATGTTTTCTCAGTGAGTTTGATTATAGCCTTCGGAAAGTCTTGATTCCTCTGTCTCCTCAGTGCAAGTGTGCCCCAGAATCATGAGGAGCAAAAGAACCTTCCATTGCATTCTTCAAGTTAAAAATGGGTAGCACTGCCTGTTCATGGCAACATGAAATCACTGTCGCTGGTGACTTGATAGAATGATGGAAAGGTGAAGATGCAAGTGAGTGTTCATGGCACAACCAGATGAGTCTGTCAAGAAGACCCGGCATGCAACTAGGAGGGCTGTGCAGGACATGATTTGTTATTACTGTTCCTGAAAATAAATGAAAACGTTTCTTATTATAGGAGAAAATTAAGAGAATTCAGCAAATCAGAATGGAAAAAGAACTTCGGGCACAGCAGATTTTAGAGGTATTACTAGTTATTAAAAGTAACTTCTAATGGGAAATGTAGGGAAGGGGCTATTACAAGAATTCACTGGAGTCTCGTATCATAGTGTTGTACTTTCTTATATGTAATATTCTGATCTAGTTCTGACTGAACTATGTTTCCAGACCAGAATATTCTTATATTTGAGACATATATAAAAACCATTCAACAATGTATACATATCTAGGGATTCCAGTGTGGCAGCCACAAGGAGCCAGCATTGTGTAGTGGCTTGACTGTACACTTTTGATGAATTCTAGCAGGTTAATGTTGAAAGCGTTTACAGAATTCTGCAAGGCATTTAACAAAATAACTGTGTTTTAGATCGAGAGTTCCTGAGAATGGAACTCTGCTCACAGGTCTCTTGCACTAGATGAATGGGGCAGGAACATTTTTGACCTCTTCCTCGTTCTCTTTGCCTCCTGTTCTGAATGGCTGGGTGACCTTCCAGAACAACAGAGGATGGGGAGTTTCATAATAAGTGGAAATGGGAATTGGCAAACCTTAGTTTTCCTCCTCCTGCAGGAAATTCTACTAGATTTAAATCACTTTTGCACATGGAAGCAACCTTTCCATTCACAGAAAGGCAGCTCTGGCACTGTACATGTTGAAAAGCTGTATTACAAAGACAGAACAGAAAAACAGCAACATTTGGTTGAATTATCAGAACAAGCAATAAGCATTAGAAAAACGTCTTTGCAGCTGACATTTGAACAGCATGATCATAGTCTTAAAGAATGTGCATGTTTACACTTCTAAAAGATCTGTGAGTCTCCGTATTGTAAACATTTGATTTGTATAATGTATCCATGCCATTTATAGCGAAGTTGGAGGAAATTTAAATTTAAGATTTCTGTTTCAGATCTCCATTTCTGATCTATCTAGCAACAGATTTCTTTTTAGTTGCAGCAGTCATACCTGTCTTTTAATAAATAAATAAATAAATAAATAAATAAATAAAAAATAAGCAGGGGCAAATACTCTGATCAAATGCCAGTATGTGTTCTCTAGATTGGCTTTAATTAAAATATTAAAAATTTTTCCCAGAGATTAAGTATATCCAGTTACTAAAAGGAATGAATAGTCATTAGATACCCAAGGTTATTTAACCTCTCATTTTTAAAAAATATATACATATATATGACATTCAGTCTGCCAATACTGTTTTAAAATTACATTTTGATTCATGATGTGTTTGTTAATTATAAATATCCACCCTCTCCTCCAAAAAAAATCTCCTCTGAGTTTTTCCATTACACAGAAAATACTGAGGAAGAAATCTGTTATGATGTACACATGATGTGTGGTATCGTTTTTCACCTTGTAAGGCATGAAGCTCTGTTTCTAGTCTGAGTTTACTTTCAAGTTGTAGTGGTGCTGTTGCATGACCTTGGGACCTGTTTTGCATGCACAGGCTAAAAAGAAAAAGAAAGAAGAAGCAGCAAATGCCAAATTATTGGAGGCCGAGAAACGAATAAAGGTTAGTTTAGATGAGCATTAGAGTTTTTGTCTTCCCAACATTTAAAAAAAAAAAAACAGCTAATCAAATCTATAACTGATAATGTGATATAAATATTTAAACATCATTTTATTCAGTGTGTTTGCTGTATAGTTGTATATGTGTGTGTCTTTGTATGTCCTGTGTCTGTGCAAGAAAATTTATCGCTGTGTTTTTCAACTTATCAGGTATTTAGTTTGTGTATATTAACATTAATTAAACATAAAACTACTTAAAGATGCACATACTGGTTGTGTGTCTCTTCCTGGAAAGAGCACTGTTGATTCAGATGAGCATAAACCCCAAGGTCATAGTCTTAAGGGCTGAGATCTGTGTTATCAGTCTACATCTTCATGTTCCTCATTTCCCATTGTTTGCTCTCATTTTGCTTATTGCACCCCAACAAACACTCTTTTTAAGGTTATTGAACATAAGTGCAACATCCAGGAGGTTGCCAGAGGGCTGGGAGGAAACAATCAACAGAGGTTGGGAGAAAAGAAATCTGTGTGTGGACAGAAGCATACTTCAGAACATGCAAGTGGCTCTTTAGATCCTGGTCCAAGTCATTATACTGGATTCAGACCCTCCTGTTGCTTTCATTGAGAGAGAATTCCACTCTTGGAGGAAGACCTCTTGGATGCACAGAATCCTTTTTTTCAGTGCAAGTGCTTTGGGGAACAGAACAAGAAGTAGTGCTAACGCAGAATATGTCAATCTGATTTTGCTTGTTGTTATATTACCTACAGCTCATCAACTATATGCAAAAGTTAGAAAGTGGTATTCCACCCTTGAGCTTGACTTGACCTGACATTAGCCTAAATTCATTTGCTGTTCCCAGCTAAAGTAGACCAGTCAGTGATGCTTGCACAAGTATTCACTGAGCTGATGCTTATTGATTCATTGGATCTAAGAATTGAATTTTGGCCCTTTATTACACTGGATCTGCCATTCAAGCTATTTTAAAGGTATCCAGCATGCTATTCATGTTACTAGAAAAAAGAAGTACAGAGTAGAGATAAGAATATAAAATAGGATAAGAAAAACTTAGTTTTTACCTCCCTTGCATGATGGAAAAATAGCCGTCTGTTAATGATAACATTGATTAGATACTTCAATTTTTCCTTTCATATTTTTAAGGAAAAGGAAATGAGAAGACAGCAAGCAGTTCTTCTGAAGCATCAGGTTTGTACCTGGAATTTAATGAGAAATGCATATGTTGTTTTTAAAGCTTATACCTAAAGTATTTGGTGGGCAAATGTTTATGTGTTCTTTTCTTTTTAAAAAATATAAAATAAAATTTATTTATTTTTTTAAAAAAAAAACTCTGCTTAAATGTCTGGGTAAATTGCATTGCTTTGTATTGGGATCTTTGGGGGATTGATAAAGTGGTTTTTGACTCTGTGATTTCTGTTTCATAATGATGTGCCAACTCTTTCTGCCAGGAGTTGGAGAGGCATAGACTAGATATGGTATGGGTATGTTTATTTTTGTACATCTAACACCGCATTGTGATTTGGTTGTGATATGGTTGTCATAGCAATGCATAAAATGTAGCACTGGCTGCTGTCATATTACATACTGCTGCATGGCTTTCCAGCACAGTGCATTGCATACATCTGCTTGTCTTGTCTGTAAACGAAAACAATCTGACTTACCTAAAACATGTTACAAATTGACCCCTATGAGCCATATGCAAAGTTGTTGCCTTGACATCAGGAATTACTGTTGCTATAATATCAACTTGGATTACTGAACCTAATTGGGGATAAATTCACCTTGCCCCCAAATTGCATTACTTGACCTGTAATAGGTTGCACATTATTTTCACTTGGCAGCCTGTGCAATTGATTCTGGGAATCCTATTTGTTTCATTTAATATAAAATATCATAATATGATTTTGCTGCCATTTTAATATTACATAATTGAAAGTTCAAATTCAGCTGAAGAGTCTTCTCTTCTTATTTTTTGGTATAAAAATAAACCCACATTATTTTGGTCCAAAAATTAATACTTTTTTTGCATTTTCTTAAATTCAGGGCATCCTATCACTATCACTAATCTAAAACTCTGGCACAGCTCCTGTGGCTTGCCTTAGACTAGAGGAACATCAAATTCAGTCCTCCTTTTACATTCTAGTTCACCGATAACTAGCTCTTCTGAAACTAGTTTTAAGATCAATGAGCATAATTTGATCCCTTGTCTGCATCCTTGCTTTTATATTCAGGTATACATTTATAACCAATATGTAGTCAAAATGGTTTCATTTTTTTAAAAAACAAACAAACCACTTTTGATTACCTTTCAAACGGTCTGCATTGCTGTTTTTTTAAATTTTAATTTAATTGGCCACTCCGTGAGTAATTGCAAGCTTCCTGTTATAGCAGATGTAAGGTAACTGACCTGTTCCAGCCAACCATTATGCTTTTTGTTCTGCCAGCTTCTGAAGGAGCCTCACAACTGACCATAAGTAAATCTGTATGCTTCTGTTTTACACTGTCTCCATGTTCATCGCTTTACCTTTTTGCTTTCAGTTGTATTTGTATTTGCTTTCTAAACCTGAACTAAAACATGCACAGACTTGGCTATTCTTGTCTTTTATTTAGCATATACCCCTGACTTGTCTATTAATGCTAAACATGTCCTGTTGAGCTTTGAAATAAAACCAAACAAATTGCAACTCTTAGATGGAGTCGTGTTGTGCTAATTGTATCTGCTTCAATAGGAACGGGAAAGGAGAAGGCAGCATATGATGCTTATGAAAGCTATGGAAGCACGTAAAAAAGCAGAAGTGAGTAGCAAATTCTGAAAGAGACTAACATCTGTCTGTCTCCTCCCTTGCTCTCTCCCTTTTGGGCTTCCTTCCTTCCAACAGAACAAGTGGCAATTCTTTTTTATTCTGTATTGATAAATAATATGTAGCACAAGAAAATAGATTTCATAGAAAAGGAAAACCAGTTTGTTTCATTCTTCATTTTGTGGTTATGTCATATCATACCTCTGTTTTTTTTTTCATCAAATGTGACTTTATTTTCATCTAATGTGCATATATAATATTTAAGTTAAGTCTACTGGAATGGAATGATAAGCCAAGATTCCATGCAATCATAGCATTTTTTGCTGGTGCTCCAAATCTGTTTGGTTCCCCTTTGCTCTTTTTTCTAGTTTGTTTATGTTATCTAAACAATGAAATTGATTTGTTGCTCCCTTTACAAGCCAGGATCATGTTCTTGGCTTGTGAATCCTGGCTTGTTTAGGAGCAATAAACCATGACTCTGGGCTAGGATATCAGAAAAAAGAAAATAATTTACCATCTGGCAATCTGGCATTAATGTAAGGAGCATTGAAGCTACATACACTAACCTACAGCTTGTTCACAGTAGCAGGACAGGCCACTCTCCTGGCATATAGTTCTGTGTGAACATAACTTGTCTGTCACGGAAAATCTGTCCCGCCCCCCCCCCCCCTTGTGTCTCCAGTGCATTTTTCTTCATATCTCATTTCTCATCATAGTTTTATCCAGTCTGTTTAAAACCTTTTGGCAACATTTTGATGTGCCCTTTTTTGGAAATTATGAAAGACAGGCCATGTTTTGTTTTGGTTGGAAGAAGAGATGTAGGTGTGGGTCTTAAGGTGAGCAAACAGAAGAAAATTTATGGGTGAAAAATTACCTATCACATCCTTCCTCCAGTAGTCCCTTGCATCACATGAAATTCCTGTTCATAGTGTTGGGGTACCCTCATGAACAATGCGGTATGGTATGCAAGGGACTATTTGAGAAGGTAGAAATTGGCCAAAAACTACTACCATTTTAGAAGATTCCCTCATTCCCAAACAAGTCCCCATATGCCACGCCACATTGTTCGGGAGGGTACTGTGACCCTCTGTGGAGATTTTTTGTGAGAGGGTGTAGCTAATTGTAGGGAGGCTTATTTTACAGGTGTCCTTTGGGGTATAGAAGGACACGTGAACATTGCCCATTATATACATGAAATTCAAAATCTACAAAAGAGGTGTACTCTTATTAACCAGCCAAAATGCACAAAATACATCATGCAAGCTATCAAAGATCCACTGGCTTCTTCATCAGACAAAAAATGTTTAAAAATCATATAGGAGAAGGGAGGTGATGATGTTACAATCATAGGAGTTTATCACACAAAGGGAATTGGAAGTATAATCCAATGGCAATCTGAATGCAATCATGGGGTTTCGCGTGATTGCGTGAAAGCTGATCACACACATTTTCGGGCAAAGGGAAATGCTCCTCTCACCTCCCCAGCCCTTTTGGGCCAGAATTTGGGCCCCCATTCTGCATCTCCACAGCCAATCACAGCTGATGGTTGGAAAAGAAGACCAGTGGCAGAGCTCATGGCACCTGTGTGAGGAGAGGGAAATGCTCAGCCACAGAAGGGGGAGAGCCTGAGCAGTTTTATCACATTACCAAAAAAATAAAAAAATAAAAATGCATTTTATCCCTGATGGGATACAGTCACATTTTGGATTGCAAGCAGGTTTTATTGCACTCAAAAATGCCACCACTGCCACCAGGCAACTGCAGCATGCATGCAACCTGGGTCCCAGCCACACTTAGCTGGTCAATTTGCAAAGACAGGAGCTTCTCGTGTTTGAAAATTGGTCGGGCATTGCTCGGTGGCAGCAGCAGCCTTTTTGAGTGCGATAAAACCCTCTTGCAATCGAAAACATGATTGTATCCATCAGGGATAAGACACTTTTTTTGTAATGCAATAATCTCCTTACTCTGTGAGCTTTTACCATTAAAAGCTCTAAGACTTAGAGCTTTTAATTGTAAAAGCTCATAACATTTCTTCAAGCCTTTGCAGGTCCTCTGGGAGAAGATTTTAGCCCCAAGTGTCTGCAGACAACAGGTTAAGAACTGCTGGTTTAGTTGAATAGTATCTGTAACATCCCAAAATTATTTCATTAACAATGTAGTCCTATACACTGGAAATTCAAAAGAATGTAGGCCAGGCTAAATGGAATAAGGATAATGTAGATATGAAGGAATTAATCTCTTTTATGTATTAGATATTTTTGGTAGACAGGACCATGGTAAAATTTGCCAGGGGCCTACAGTAGTTTGATGCTCCCCTGCTTTCACTAAGTACCATGTACTGTATTCCATTGTGTGACAGTTCAAATATTATTAAAATCTTAAAATAGTGCCCCAGTGGGCATTATATTTTGTAAACAGTCATAATATAGGAGCATATCTCAGCTTTGATGTGTTGCAATGATAAAAGTAAGGTTTTTTTTAACCTTGAACAACATATGAGATATTTTTGTGGCTTATAGTTCAGGTTGCATTGCTATAGAATAAAATTTATCCAAGACTCTCCTGAGTTCTCCATTTTAGCCATTAAAAGTTCAGATAACAGCAAGCACAAATTTATATTCAGTTTACTTTGTAAACCATATAGTACAGTATCATAATTGTACCATAGGTTCTTTTACACTATAATTCTCAGAGGAGCAATAAACAACAAAAGGTTGTTAAACATGCATTTGTCACTAAATATCTCTGTCAGCAGTTTTGTAGATAGTCATATGTAATACGGGAGTGAATCTCAGGTTTTGGAAATTGTTTAATAAGCAATTTGAAAGGAAAATTAAATTCACAACACCCAAGTGATTCTTTTGCTGTGAATATTCCATCACTAAAGATTTATAGCGCCTTCTTCTCTGTTGAACGTGCCATGCCTGATTTTGAGCCAAAAAATTTACTTAAAACAAACAGTTACCAGTGTTTTGTGTGTACATTGTGGCCGTTTAAGATCAATAAAACTGAATACAAGAGCCCAAGAATGTTTTATGAACTTGAATTTGGTTTGAATCATGCTGTAGATTATTAAGCTTCCTTTTTCTAGCACTTTGCTGAATGCAATAATGTGGCTTAAGGGGACTTCAGATAAGGTTTGTCCCACAAAAAGCCGCAGTATGCATAATCCCTCAGCAACATGTTGCAGTCCCAAAAGTAAATTCTCTAAGCTCCGAGTCCTGTAGTCCTTTTTCCCTCACAGTGGCATCCCTAACTATGGTGTCATCCAGTGGGGAAAGTGGGTGTGTGTCCTCTTCCTGTTCCTCCATTCCCTGGGCTTTCTCCCATGGGAGGAAGCCTGGGGATGAAACATTGGGGATGGGTGTGTGTGCACCCTTCCTGTCCCGACTTCCCCAGGCTTTCTCCGCTGGGAGGAAACCCAAGAACAGAGAAGCTGGAAAGAGTGCACGCATACCCCTACTGTTCCTCCATCCTTGGGCTTTATCCCCAGGACAAAGCATGGGAATGGAGCAGCTGGGAAGGTGTATGTGTGCTCCTCCTTCCCTGAAGGGTGAGGAGGGTCCAACCAGGTGTGTCACCCCTCTTCCGGGTGTCACCCGGTGTAGTCCATACCCCTCTCACCCCACCACAGTGACTCCACTATTCCTCTAGACCTTCTAGTTTCCAAAATGCACAATTCCCTCTCTGGGCTACACAAAGATGATGGCAATGTAGGTTACTAGCAAGCAGACTGTGTGTTTTGGTGTTCAAATAATACAATGTGATGCTACTTTGAAACTAACAGCTTGGTTCTTTTTTCCAAATATGCTCTAGGACATATTACCTAAGTGATTAAAAAAAAAACAGGGAGCAGTGTGCATCTCATCTTTTCCTTCCCACTGCATCTTTGCCATTCAAGGGTTGTTTTGTTTTGTTTTGGGGTTTTTTGCACAGCAGTTCATAGAACACAAGGACCACTGTGCTTCCTGGTCATGCATTAAGGGCCCTAGGGCCAGCGCTGACTCTGTTTTCACAGCCAGTTGGTGACTAAGGTAAAGTGAATCAAGACTAAGAGGAAAAAAGAATTACAGCCCTTATCAGCACATATATACTATATCAGGCAGTTTTCCAGGAACTCAGGAGCTGATAATTTGTTGTGGGCAGAGTACCATCTTGGTTCCAGCATCTAGCACAGACACTAGCTGTCATCCTGCTGGCTAGTCCCAACTAAAGGAGACCCATTCAATCAGATAAGAAAGACAAAGACTGCATTTCCATAAGTATTGACCTAGAGCCCTTGTTAAGTATTTTTCATTCTAAGCTATAATAAAAACAGTTTTTAGATGCATGTCTTTTTATATAGTTTTTTGTGAGTTTTTTGGGCTACCGGTATGTGGCTGTGTTCTAAAAGAGTTTATTCCTGATGTTTTATCAGCATCTGTGGCTGCCATCTTCAGAGAATGCTGGTATGGAAGTGTGTGTGGCACGATGTCATCAGGCGCACACAGCATTGTTTAGCCTTTAGATGAGAAAAAGGGAAAGTGTGCCATGAAAACACTTTTTTTGCGTTTTAGGGGAGAAGAAGCGCCTTTAAAAAGGTGCTGGTTTTCCCAGCTTCTTTTTTAAAAACTGCGGAACAGCGCAGCTCCATCTAAAGGCTGTGGTGCAGCTGCTAAGCATTAAGGAAAAGGCAACTTCAGGTCACACTTTCCTGCCAATCTAGAAAGCCCTTATGTTTCGTGGGCCCTATGTTGACTTGTCCACAGCTGCACAGTTTACAGTAAACTCCTGCGACCATGAGAGGGTCTCTCCTGTCCTTCTCTAAGCACAGAATTTGCTAGATTTTCCTGGTTGGTTTGTAGGCCATTTGGAGGTTGTGTTTCCTCACCAGTTTCCCTAGTCTATCTATGACTCCTTTGATGCATGCTAAAAATACCTTCTCTTTGGATGGTTGTTTGTCTTCATTCCTATGTATTTTTCTGGGTCTGGCCATCCTTCTGATGTTGGATCTGGCTTAGCCATTAGCATAAATAGACACACTGAGGCATTCCATTCAACAACAGACCAACACAGAGATCAACATCTAATTTGGTGAAACGTCAGTAATAAACACTTCCACAACACGGCCACATAGCCCAAAAAAGCTACAAAAAACAATGGATGCTGGCCGTAAAATCCTTCGACTTCACATATTTTTATATATTTCTTTCTTTTCACATGCTTATACAAATTTTCTTGTGATACTGAAGAGCTCTCTAGTTCATAGTTGTCTATAGTAATGACTGACCAAAATCACTGTGATAAGAGTACAATTTGCCTTTACTTGTATAGGATTTTTATGTTATATTTATTTCTTGATTAACAGTTACAGGTGGTTCTGAATATTTCAAAGAAAGCAAACATACATAAATGGATTTCTTTTTTAAAAAAAACCCCTTACTATTGTAGAGATGCTAGAATGAAATGTTTTCCTCTGGGAAAAGTACATGAAAATAAGATTTACATACTAACTTCCATTCATCTCACAGAATTGTTCTTTCTTGTCTCTTCCTTTTCTCTGTAAACCTCCCAGCTATAAAGCAGGGTGGGAGTTGTGTGGCCATCCATATTTGTTGAACTGTGACTTCTATCATCCCTCACCACTGACTGGCAAAGGCTGCTGGGAATAGCAGTTCAACAACATCTGACCCCTTGATTCCAACCCCTTGATTAAAGAAAAGAAAGAAAGAAAAGACATGGCTATACTTTAAAAAACAAACATAGAGTAACCATCCTTTTTAGGTAATCTGGAAGACCACACAATTCCCACCCATGCTTTAATCCAAGTATTTTAATTGCTGAAGTGATTATTAAGATTAAGCAACCACTGCTTTTCAAATTCTTAAATTGTTCCTTTTTAAGAAGAATTGTACAGGTTTAATTTTCTTTCTGTGCTATTTAAGGAGAAAGAGCGGTTAAAACAAGAAAAACGTGATGAAAAGAGATTAAATAAAGAGCGTAAACTGGAACAGCGAAGATTGGAATTAGAAATGGCTAAGGAGCTAAAGAAGCCTAATGAAGATATGTGCTTAGCAGACCAGAAGGTAATCAGAATAATGTAAATTTGCTTTTTATTTCTCTGCCCATTTTCATGCTGCTCTTCTTTAACTTCATCGGCCTTTGTTACAATAATTAATTTTTCTTACTATAGCCACCTTTAAATTTTTTCCTATTTTACTTTACATTTCTTGATAACATTATTACTTCAACATTATTCAAGCTTTAACTCCAAAATAAAGATTGGAACAATTAAGAGGTTATTTGTTTTATTTGTTTGTTTTTAAATTAGCAAGGGACCTTTTCATATTTGGACATAAGGCAGCCTTTTTACCATACTGTCTCACTGAATTAGATCCCTTAACACTTTCCAGCAGCATCTATTATGCTCCACTGTTCCTGCCATGTCCTGCCTGGGCACTTTCCAGAAATTTCTCATTGGCCACTTTGGAAAACAGGACACAGAACTATATGGATCTTTGACCTGATCCAGCAAGGCTCTTATGAGCTTCTTAGCTCCCTTTAGGGTTTTTTTTGGGGGGGGGGGGGGCAGGGAGCATCAGCAAAGCAAGAGATAACAGTGTTTTCACTAATTCTGTTTTGCATGATGAGACTTGTGTATAGAGAAGGCCATTGTTCTCAGGATTAACGTCTATGCTTGTTGGGAAAATGTATCTTCTCCCAAATAACTAGTTCATTATGATTTGGACGCATTATGATTAAGTGTGATTGTGTGATATATAAAGTGTGATCTTGGTCTCTGCGGACTTGCCACCTGTGGATTTGAGCATCATAGAATCATAGAATCATAGAATCATAGAATCATAGAGTTGGAAGAGACCACAAGGGCCATCCAGTCCAACCCCCACCATGCAGGAACTCCCAATCAAAGCATCCCCGACAGATGGCCATCCAGCCTCTGCTTAAAGACCTCCAAGGAAGGAGACTCCACTACACTCCGAGGGAGTGTGTTCCACTGTCGAACAGCCCTTACTGTCAGGAAGTTCCTCCTAATGTTGAGGTGGAATCTCTTTTCCTGCAGTTTGCATCCATTGTTCCGCGTTCTAGTCTCTGCAGCAGCAGAAAACAAGCTTGCTCCCTCCTCAATATGACATCCCTTCAAATATTTAAACAGGGCTATCATATCACCTCTTAACCTTCTCTTCTCCAGGCTAAACATCCCCAGCTCCCTAAGGCGTTCTTCATAGGGCAAGGTTTCCAGACCCTTCACCATCTTAGTTGCCCTCCTTTGGACATGCTCCAGTTTCTCCACATCTTTTTTGAAATGTGGTGCCCAGAACTGGACACAGTATTCCAGGTGGGGCCTGACCAAAGCAGAATAGAGTGGCACTATAACTTCCCTTGATCTAGAAACTATACTTCTATTGATGCAGCCTAAAATTGCATTGGCTTTTTTAGCTGCCGCATCACACTGTTGACTCATGTTCAGCTTATGGTCTACTTGGACTCCTAGATCCCTTTCACATGTGGTCTCATTCAGCCAGGTGTCCCCCATCCTATATCTGTGCATTTCATTTTTCTGCCCTAAGTGCAGAACCTTACATTTCTCCGCATTGAATTTCATTTTGTTAGCACTGGCCCAGCTTTCTAGTCTATTCAGGTCATTTTGAATTTTGATCCTGTCCTCTGGGGTATTAGCTACTCCTCCCAGTTTACTGTCATCTGCAAATTTGATAAGTATGCCCCCAATTCTGTCATCCAAATCGTTAATAAAGATGTTGAATAGCACTGGGCCCAGGACAGAACCCTGTGGGACTCCACTGGTCACTTCTCTCCAGGATGAAAAGGAGCCGTTGTTGAGCACCCTTTGAGTTCGGCCAGTCAACCAATTACAAATCCATGTAACTGTTAACTTGTCTATCCCACATTTTGCAAGCTTGTTTGCAAGAATGTCATGGAGAACCTTGTCAAAGGCCTTACTGAAATCGAGGTATACTATATCCACAGCATTCCCTTCATCTACCAAGCTGGTAATTTTATCAAAAGAAGAGATCAGGTTCGTTTGGCATCCATGGACAGCAAGCCTGCATTTCTCCCAATGGTGGCACATACATGTGGCTGTGCCGCCATTAGTCCTCGATGTCCTCAGTGGTGGTGTGTGCATGTGATGGTGTGTGCATTGTCCCTACTGGCATTGCAGCTGCATGCACACACCGCCACTGGGGACAATGTGACAAGCATCTGTGGATTTTGGTATTATTATTATTATTATTATTATTATTAGCTTTATTTATAAAGCGCCGTAAGTGTACACGGCGCTGTACAAAAACCAAATAAAATCAAGAATATGTAAAAAGCCTGCCTATGGCATACAATCTAGAGATTAAAACAAGTTAA
Source organism: Urosaurus nigricauda (assembly GCA_034509955.1). Taxonomy (NCBI): domain Eukaryota; kingdom Metazoa; phylum Chordata; class Lepidosauria; order Squamata; family Phrynosomatidae; genus Urosaurus; species Urosaurus nigricauda. Next base: position 160,254,576 of record JAOEGL010000001.1, on the reverse strand, counting down.
AAACATCATAAGAAAAGTTAAAACAGCAGATATCAAATATTAATCAGTCATCAGAACAACCAGGTCACAGTCACAAACTTCCTGGGAATGCATCCCTAAAAAATATGGTCTTTACCTCATTTTAAAAACTGGTTAGAGATGTGTTGAGCCTTTCTTGTAAGGGGAGGAGGTTCCAGGAGTGAGGGGCAGCAAGTGAGAAGGGACGAATCTGGGACGGGGCAGTGGAAATCCTGGGCTGGGACAGGAGACCTTGGCTACTAGAACGGAGGGAACGGATGGGAATGTAGGGAGAAAGAAGTTCAGAGAGATGGTGGGGGGCAGCCTGTGTAGGGCTTTAAAAGTAAGCAGGAGAAGCTTGCAAGTATTTTCAGGGGGGGTCAGAATGGATCCCCCACAGATAACAAAATCCCATGGTACTCAGAAGAAAGCCCCACATGTTGCTTAAAGTTCTGCAGGTGATTTTCACTCCCAGGTGACAATTGTTCTTCTCTGTTCTTGTTATTGTTGTTGTTCCAGCCTTTGCCAGAGCTGCCTCGCATTCCAGGCCTGGTTCTCTCTGGAAGTACGTTTTCAGACTGTCTCATGGTGGTACAGTTTCTACGCAACTTTGGTAAAGTTCTTGGCTTTGATGTGAACTTGGATGTCCCGAATTTAAGTGTTCTTCAGGAGGGGCTGTTAAATATAGGCGACAGCATGGGAGAAGTACAAGACTTGCTTGTGAGGCTACTCTCAGCTGCAATTTGTGATCCAGGACTAATAACAGGATACAAGGTAATGAACACTCCTGTAGTTTCTTAAGTGGTAGACAAAATAATCAGTTAATATTAAACTGACTGTGTCTCAGTTCTCAGAAAGAGAAGGAGGTAAAGCTGTTTCAGGGCTGTACCATTTCAGGTTTTATATGGATTCTCACACAATTAAATTATTACTGGCCAATGAAACTGTGAACTCTTTCATGTTGCATAGTTAAAGCACTATGGAGTCCTGGGATTTGTAGTTTGGTCAGAGGCAGAATTCTCAGTGACCTTCTCTAGACTGCCAATCCCAGGATTTCGTAAGATTAAAACATGGCAGCTAAAATGGATTCATAATCGTATGATTGTGTGGTGTGAAAGAGCCTTGGGTCTTTCTGAGAGCAAGCTAATGTGTAAAATGTTCCCATTCAATTCCAACACGGTTACCATGCCCCTCCACCCCCAATATGGCAATAGAAACCAGAAATGTAAGAGAACTGTATGGGTATGTCAAATTGAGTAATCTTGGTACCATGTTCACAGCTTATAGTTACAGTACATCTTTTTGAGTTTGGCACCAAAGTCTTATAGCTACACTTGGGAGTGTGTGATTTTGTTCTGTTTGCACCTGCAGACAGAACAGGTAAATCTTGCCTCTCTGCATGTTGTAATTCCAGTAATAGTTCTGCCCTTATGCTCATTCCAGCATCAATAATTAATTTTTTTTATAAAAAATGAAGTTGTAACTGTATGCTATACGTTCTGTGTAACAAGTTGCTTTGCCCTTATTTTTTAGCTACCAAAGGCAATTGAAACATAAAAACATCTCTGTTAAAATCTAGTGGATGTATATGTATGCTTTTAGTGTATTGTATAGAACAATAAGCCAGAATAACTACATGGCTCATATTTTCTTTTTTGTGGTTTGTCTATTGCTTTGATCATAATTTTGATAGAAGGTGGCCATGAAGTTAGAGAAATTAAATAAAACATTGTTTAGTTCTGTATTTTAAATATTGTTTAGTGTGACTGTTGGTTTGAATGAAAACCTTTTATTTGAATGAAAACCTTTTGCTATTGCATTTATTTCAATTTGCAAGCCATCTTGAGTCTCATTTTGAGGGCTGGAAAGGTAGGAAGTATATACAGTTAGTAATAGATTCGAAACTGGTTAAATGTTCTGCAGATTCTAAACTGGTTAGATGTTCTGGATACTATTTACTATTAACAAAGATATAAGAGCAGTCTCAAGCACCTTGTGTTGCTTTTCACATACACCCCTTACACACACACACACACACACACACACACACACACACTGCTTGTACCTTGGCTGATGCTACACAGAGAAGCTAGCTAGAAATGTTTGGGCAAGTAATAATAGTCCAGAGATGCTAGACCAGGAGTAGACAGGTGCCTGGAACTACTTTTCAGGAATGCTGAAAGCTTGAGAGCCACACTTTTTTGTCTTCGTGTTTTAAAATAGTCACATATATAAAATTAAAATTAGTTGACATTAATTAAAAGTAGAATTAACATCAATACTCTTAACCAATTAGACTATTAATCAATGAAGTTTATTTAAAAATCATCCCACTCATTAGCAATCAGAATTACCCAAGTCATACTTCATCGTTTTATATATAAATGAACATTAAATGTACTTAGATTGAGTTTAATTAATATGATATTGATTACCATATTTATTGATATTGAACTAAAAGGAACCCAACTGACTATGCTATTGACTGGCTCATTAACTATAGTGCATTTGATTCCATTCCCCATTTATTGTAGTGACCTTAGCAATTCGCTGCCAAATTTCAGAGGCAAACTATGCTACTTTTTTGAGAAATAAAAATTCTAGCTGACACTGGAGGCTGCCTGCTGTCAACGGTAATTTGCCCATCTCTGCCTTAGAATTTTACATTTCATTGAAATTTGAGGAATCACAAGCAATCAAATTATAGATTATTTTCTCATTAGACAATATTTCATTAACTGTTAATAGCAAGTTCCTCTTTCGTCAATGGAACTGGGTCTGTTTGTTTTTTTAATTTTGCTCCTGTCCCCCCCTCTCCCCCATGGAAGGTGAGTTACTGAGGGCCATTTCTCAGTACACAGTTATAGCACTGTATTACCACTTCCAACTATCATTGTTGCATCCTTTGTAATCCTGGAGTTTGTAGTTTGGGCAGAGGCTCTAGAGGAACTCCCTGCTTGGTGACGCTCCTTAAACTGCAAATCCCAGGCTTCCATTGGGCAGAACCATGGCAGTGAAAGGTGCTATAATTGTGTAGTGTGAAAAGGCCCTTAGAAGAAAAGTGACGTCAAGCAATTTGTCCCAAACTTTCAGTAGAAAGTTGTAAGCCATTTGGAAGGCAATTTCATTCGAACGTAGCATATACCTTATATACTCCACTATAAGTCAACCTCATGTATAAGTCAAGAGCAAGTTTTGGGGCCAAAATTATGGATTTTGTTATGACCCATGGATAGGTCGAGGATAAAATTTAGGGGTATGTAGCAAAGAATGAAGCAAAGGAAAACTTTGCCAAAGAGCTTACAAAATTCTAGCACACATAACTCTTTATGCTCACTCTTAAGGCTGGATGGATGAGAGAGTAGAGGGGTTTGGTGCTTCCAGGACAGATTATACTCTTTTTCATCAGGGAATGGTTCCTTCTTTTAAATAAAAGTTAAGATACAGCCATTACATTAACCCATGGATAAGTTAACTCAGGATTTTTTAGTTAATTTTTATCCTAAATTTCTAGACTTATACATGAGTATATTTCAATATCTGTTTATGAAAAATGATTGAAGTTGGTTCTGGGAGAACAGTTGAAGAAAGGAGACACATTAGTAAAAACAAGATTAAAAATCCAGGTCTGTCATCAGACAGCGCTTCCTCTAGCTCTTGTCCTCCCCCCTCCCCCCACTTTCTGATCAAATAAATGTGTTACATCTAGGCTTTAATTCCTATAGTAGTTTGTGTACAATTAATGATGGACAAAGTTTTCCCCACAGGCCAAAACTATTCTTGGAGATCATTTGCTGAATGTTGGCATCAACAGAGACAATGTGTCTGAAATCCTGCAGATTTTCATGGAAGGCCACTGTGGGCAAACTGAACTCACGGAAAGCTTGAAAACCAAACCTTTTCAGGCACACACACCAGCTCAAAAAGCCTCAGTGCTTGCCTTCCTGGTTAATGAGTTAGCATGTAGCAAAAGTGTTATAAGGTAAGACCTCTTTAAGTCTGTGTTCATTTTACATATCTCTATGTCTGTTTCTGTTGAGGATGATAGTATGTCAACAATAATTTTCTTAAAGGGCAGCTGGTTGGCTGTCATCTATGAACCATATTTTTTTCAAAGGGTTTTTTTGTGAGAAAATTCTGAGAGGTGGTCCTGCTTGTCTGCTAGTATGATACTTTTAATTAGACAAGTATGTCATTTATTCATAACTCATAATAGTTACAATATGGAGCAGTTTATATGCATAGAGAAGCAGAGTTTCAGTTTTTAAAGCATTCTTGGAAAAAATGTTATTCAGTTAATTTCTTCAATAATTAAATGTGTTTTTTTTTTCATCTTGACAGTGAAATAGATAAGAACATAGATTATATGTCAAATTTAAGGAGAGATAAGTGGATGGTTGAAGGCAAACTTCGGAAGTAAGTGATACTTCTTTTAAATATTCCAGTATTTTGCATTTATTTAATTCGTTATACAGACTAATTCCAAAGACAGAAATTATTATATGTTAAAAATGATTTTAAAAATAGACCTCACTTATCTTTCACAGTCTGTTTAAAGACACATAAACTTTAGTGGATTAAGAACAATGAAAATGGGGAGAAAATCCCTTTGTATTATTTGAAAGAAATAAGACTATTTCTCATTTGAAGATTTCTGGAGCTGTTTAAATTGTTATTAGCATTAGTAGAAGCTGATTGGAGCTATCATGGCTATTTACCTTTGTTCTGAAAGAGGATTTACAGGGCAAGAATGTTATTCTGTAATCACCTTTAAAAACTTGCAAATTGCTTAGGAAACTGATTAAAAATACCTCAGATTTTGCCATTTTCTTTGGTTGTTTAGGGAATAATTCAACTGCTGAGGTAATCTTACCTGTTTGCTACGGTTGAAACTGTCAAGTTTTTAATGATGATGGTTTTATACCCCTTTTTTCCATTGTACAAAATAAAATTCCATACAGCAAGCATAATAGCTCAATCTAGTATCGAATTTTAAGTTGAAATAAATGTGAATCACAGCAGGGATGCATAGCCATGTGGTATGTATAGCCAGGCTCCATTTCCTTCTCCTCGGTCATTTTTCTTTCCTATGTAGTAGAGCAAGGAGCCCTTACTGAGTCCTTGGCTTTCCAGTGCTTGTGTTTCTAATCCTGTTTCTCTCACACCACCCCCCTTAATGCATCTCTGAAGAAAAAAAGGAAGAAGTGAAAAGGAGAAGAAACTACAACAAGCAGAATACATTAACTATGAATTTCTGTTGATGTTAAATGGCCCCCAGTTTATGCAGGACATACTGTTGTCACTGGGGGCACCTCTAGTCACTAGCTTCCATATAGATTCATGCTCACTGACCACCATCATTGAGCACCATTGGCATAAGAACATTTGATGCTCATGGGATGGGGCCAGTTTTGAACCTCTGACCTAAGGGCAACCTTTTCCTGGCCTTTCAGCAAATGTAAGTACTAGATTTCTTTAGGTGGGAGGGTTATATAGTCCCTTCCTCTTCCTTTGCCTCTCGTTTTGTAAACCTTACATAAGAAGGGCTCCTTTTCTTTTTCTAAATCTTTTCATTTTTGTTTCTCCCACTCTCAGCTCCTACCTTCCCACCACTGCTCCCCAGTTGTGTCGGGTTGCTTACCTCCTTCTTCTCCATTCATTCATATATGTTGTGTGGATGTCCTGAAGGCCTGTTTGATGCGGATTTCCTTTAGACTTGTTTTTATTTCATGTTCACCAACTTTTAAGTTTCCTACTTGGATCTGTTGAAATCAGGCAGAGCAGATGAACAGTGAAATGTTTCCGTCGGCCAATACCTTCTTCCTAAGACATGTCTTACGTGGGTCGTAGATGATGTGACACTCCTTTGAGCCTTGTATTTTATCCTTACCTGTAGCAAAAGAGAAAGCTTTCAGTTGGATTCTCATGCTAGAAAAGAAAATGAGTCAGTACCTCCATGATTGTTTATATTGATACTTTGGTTCAAGAAAATGCAAAAGTCAGCAGCATCTTAGGAGAAGATTGGAATGGTTCATACTGGACCTTCTTTTAGCAAAACTACCTCAGCAGCCATACCATGATCTCATCCTTGTGAAAATAAGTGTTTGTTTGTTTGTTTGTTGTCCTGTCTCTCCTTCTGGGTGGTACAATGTCCACAATTCTTCCCTAACAGCTTTATCTCAACAAGAGTCCTGTGAGAAAGTTCTAACTGAGAGATAACAACCAACCCAGGTCATTCAAGGAGCTTCAGTGCCTGAGCAGGCCTTTTAATCCAGTTCTTTTTTCCAAAGTTCAGCATTGAAGTCCCTCTATTATATTTAGGTGCCTCTGTTGGGGTTAGAAGGTGAGCTTCATGTACAAGAGAGTGTTACCCTCTGTTAATGGTTCTATGAAGGAACTCCATGGAACAGAATAAGCATATCTAAAGAAGACCTAAGTGAGTGATACCTTTTGTTTTAAAACAACAACTGTAAAAGTGTATCTTTCCAAAGTTGCAAGAAGTGCATAGTAGGACTAGTAAATTGTTCAGAACATCAGACTGGGGGCCTGGTGTGTTTTACTTCAGCCAATAAATACTCTCTTCACTAAATGATTTTGTTGCACATTTCTTCTGTTGAGCTTTAGGAAGGGTGGCAAACGTCACAAGGATAATATTAAAATAAACTAATTACATTTTGCCAGAATCTTCTTTCTGGTGATCTCTTGTAGTTGAGCGTATAATGGAATTAAATGTGATAGCTATGGGGCTTGTTTAGCTGCAGTAGTTTCAAGAGAGAGGATTTCTGGAATCTGAGAAATCACACTATGGTAGAATCGAATTGTATTAAGTGCCATGTTCTCAGTGATTGTCAGTGAAGTTTGAAAATACTTTTTTTTTAATCCTAGCATTTGGAGTTGTGTATTGGCCTGCCTACCCATCTGTATTTTTCCCTGGGTGAAGGAACAAAAACATTCATGGCAAAGGATATTTTCCAGATTAGAGATTATATTCTCACCATCTCTATACTGTGGTTAATTTTTCCTAGGTGTTTTAATAATAAATAACTGCCCAGCTGTTCTTATGTTCATCTGTAATGTTTAGTGTAGGATGTTCCAGCTATGCCAGAGTAAGACCACACAGCAAGTCATGCTGCTTTAACTGGTTTTGCATTGACAGTAACAGTCATGTTGCTACCAGTAACTGTCATGTTGTTGTGCCTTCAAGTCATTTCTGATTTATGGAGACCCTAAGTTGACCCTATCATGGGGTTTTCTTGGCAAGTTTCTTTGGAGGGGGATTACCATTGCCATCCTCAGAGACAGAGAGTATGACTTTCCCAGGGTCACCCAGTGGGTTTCTGTGGCTGAGCAAAGATTTGAATCCTGGTCTCCAGAATCATAGTCCAACCACTAGGCTCTCAGTAACTGTCAAGCCAATGTTAAGAGCTGGAGTACCTACATCACTTTGTTTCTTAAAGCATAGACGTTAATTTAAAATTATTAAGTTAAAAGTTTTTGAAACATAGTCAGAATTAGTCAAATATGTCCTTTCTCAAGCAGTTGGAACTCCTGCCAGTTAATGTCTTGAATCCACTCCTCAACCTAATTTTTGGGACTAGAAGAACAAACCTCCAAATAATTTATTAAAATAGATATCTGTGTGATTCTTTTTTCTTTCATCACACTCTGCTTTGATTGGCATCCTTAAATCCTGTTTAGGCTTTCCCCCTGCAGGCTACTTTTCATTGTTTTTTATTTAAAGAAGATAGCTACATCTTACCCACTTGCTGTATGGAATACTGTTTTGTAGAATGAGGGAAGAAAGGAAGAAAAAGAGACTGCCAAATTACATAGCATTGGTTTATCGTGATTTATCTACTTTTGCCATCCTGATTCACACTCTTTCTCTTTCCTTTTCTTTCTTATAAAATCCTTGCTTTCTCCAAAAACAAACATTTTCATATCTCTTCACATTCTGTTATGCACTAGAATTCTAATAGGGTTTTTTCATCCTGGCTATTGAAATACCTCCTAGGCTGTTTCAGTATATTTGCCTGCTAGATTCTGGGTAGCCAGAGCTATAACATTGCTGTATGGAATCTTGTTTTGTAGGGTAAGAGATGAGGAAGGGCTACCACAACTGTACTTACTGGTATGTAAGCTTCTTTTGTTTCATAAAAATGAAACTAAGGCTTCTGCTGCCCAAAGTGCTACAAGCTTAGCCTCCTACATAATGCTTAATAAAGTTTCATGTAAGGCAGAATAAAGATGCTTTGGAAAGAGATTTTGTATTCAGATAATCCACAGTCAAGCTTTATGTTTGTTGTCAGCTGTGTTCATTGATTTTCGAACCTTTCTAACACAAAAAGTGGACATTGGGCTTTTAAAATGTGTGTGGAAATAACTGACAAAACACGACATACCATGTTTATAAAACTGGCTACAGAAACCTTATCTTGTTTTACATAGGACCTGCACAAATTCAGTAAAATTAACTCCTGACCTAGAGTATTATGTGCTAGAGTAATATGATTAACAGTACTGGAAGGTTTCTGTATCCTGAAGGCTCACAGCAAATAAAATAATTTGCATTTTCACTAAATAAATATGCATCTCAAATAGAGATGAATGTCAATAAACAATACTATTCATTTACCAAGTCAATGATAATAAATCTCAAGTAACAAAAAATTGCTGAACAACGGGCACAAAAGCAAATTACTGTATTTCCTCTTGGTGAAGTATTGAGGAATTCTGTATATGTGAAAGCAGTACATGTTAATACCGTTTGTCTACCCTGTGTTTAAAGGCTTAGAATCATTCATGCTAAGAAAACAGGCAAAAGAGATGTTACAGGAGGTGGTGACATAGGAGAAGAACAACATTCACTGGGTACACCTACAGCTGGCCGAAAAAGGAGACGGAAGGGAGGAGACAGTGATTATGATGACGACGATGATGATTATAGTGATGATCAAGCAGATGAAGAAGATGAGGATGAGGATGACAAAGATGACAAAAAGGGGAAAAAAGCAGATATTTGTGAGGATGAGGTGAGGAATTCTAATAAATACGAGATGATAATTAATCCATGTTGTTAGATTTAGAAGATATCTGTGATTAGACATTTTTAAAAAAGAATCCTTAAATATAACTTCTTCTTTTTTTATTGAAAAGTCATAAGGGAGTATCTTGAAAGTATAACTCCTAAGAAATTTTAGAAGACAGAAATAGACACTTATCAGAAGTTGTTCATGCTGGATTAAATTATATATAGCAGTTTGCTTGGCTGCTGTTTGGGGGAGGGGGGAGGGGGGAGGGGGGATGTTCTTTAAATCCCATCCTAGGCTCATATTGTTTTTGTGGAGTCCTAGCTTATGTGTTCATCATGGAAAATTGGATGACTGTAAACTTTAATCTGTCTTTAAAAACACTAATAATAATAATAATAATAATAATAATAATAAATAATGGTAGTATATAGTTTTCATTGCATCAAGTTTATCTTATGAAATCACTTTAACCTTTTATGTGAATGTTGAATGTTAAAATAAAATTCTAAATACTTGCCAAAGACTGATTAAAATGAAGAATTGTGAAACTTGATAGAATCCATGTTTTTATATTTTAGCTTTCCTGTCCTTGATAAGTAACCTTCAGATGTATGTCATTGGGTGGAGTCTAAGGATATTGATCATTTAGGCCAAGGGTGAAAATCGTAATGGCTCTCTAGATATTGCTGAACTATAACTTCTAACATTCTTAACCATTTGTTATGCTGGCTAGGGCTGCTGGGACTTGTAGTTCCACAACATCTGAAGTACTGCAAAATTCAGTTTCCCACTAGTGGAGATACTTTGAATAGTAGAAAGTTAGTAAGTCAATATTTCTGTAAAGTCTATTGATTCATTAGGTTTACTGTAGGAAGGGTTTTTTTAGACCTAAGCATTCATATAGGCAGGGCTAATCAAAAACATTTTGCTGATGGAAACAAAAAAAGATGGCATCCATTGCATTCTCCGTGACACTGACAGGACAGTCCACATTCCCCTGGCACGTGAGAGCTGCAGGCTAGTTTAAGGGTCCTACAGCAAATTGTGTGGTTCATACAGCTGTTTTGCAAAAGCTGAGAGAATACAGAAGTAGGAAAGTTTTGATAAGTAAAACAGTTGGTGAGGGATGTGTTAAAGTAGTCATGATGGAGCTGCTACAGTTGTGAATCAGACTTAGTTTGGGCCCTATAATTGACTGTTTTAAAACTGTATGAAAGGGATTAGATAAGAGTGCAAGGGGTTACCTTCCAGTCACAAATTCAGCAGAAGGACAGAAGGAAGAATGAGATTTTAAGCACTAGATAACTATCTGAACTGTTTTGCCCTTTGCCAAGTGGATGTCAAAGAAGCTGCCATGGCTATTTCTTGCAATACTCTGCCATTCCTTAGGCCAGCAGTCATAAGGTTCTGCCTTGGGGAAATATAATCAAGCCTTGTAGAGTCAACCAGGCTAGAGTTCACTAGTCAGTTTTCTGTGTAGCATCAACAGAGTTCAAGTGCCATAATTATTATTATTACTATTATTATTTCTATGTCCCACCTTTCCTTCAGATCAAGGCGGGATTACAACATATTAAATATACACTGTACAATATCAATAATCCTGTGCAAAATATAAACCTAATGCATTAACATCAAATTAAGTACATACAATACAATATCAATAAAACAGTTCATAATATCACCTAGTACATTAACATCAAATTGAACATATATCAATGACTCAATCCACAGTACAAACATATTACATTAAGTCAATCGATTACATAAGAGATACAATATAGAAAACATCAATCAGTTATAATACAGATACAACATAGATATCAAACCCTTCCTCTCCTAAGTGGACAGGACAAAAACTAGGTCTCTAGTGTTTAAAGCAGGCCAGCTTTGTAGGACGCCACTCCCACCGGCGTACCGTCCCTCAGAGGTCCTCCTACCTACTTGTAGTTGGGTATGGGAGTGTTTTTCTGCTGCAGAGACTAAAGATTCAGTTTTGTTAGACTACAGTCTTTGACAAATGCATATTCTTTGAAATGCCTTAGTGATTTTTAAGGCATTCCCTATGAAGCTCTAATGTTACATTAGAAACTAATAGGAATACAATTAGTACATAGAAAATAATGCACTGCTGCATATTGTTTATTGGTGGTAGGATGATGGGGACCAGACAGCAAGTGTGGAGGAGCTAGAGAAACAGATTGACAAACTGACCAAGGTAAGCTACTTATGTAAATTAAAAGTTTATTCCTTTTATTTAGGTTTATGTGAAACAGAACGTAGACAGTTACTTACATAGGTTCTTAGCTTTAAGTCAGATTCCATGGGCTTTTCTGTGCTGGCCTAACCAAGACTAATCATATAATGAAACAAAATTAAAGAGTGAGGAGTTGGCCTGAGAGGAGTTAGTATTGTTTTGAGATAGTGTTCAGATGCAAAAATGTTTAAGGCTAACCATGAACCTAGATGAATCCAAACCTGTGGGAAATGGTGCCAGAATCTGAGGCAGTACCTACAGCTGCTTTTGTGATTTTGTGATAAATCAGAGTGTTTAAAAGTACTACAAATAATGGCTGCATAGCACCATTCTTTAATCTGTCATTTGGATTGTGTGACCCTGATAATGCCTTTCTTTAGTGATTAGTCAGCTTAGGTCTACAGATGTGGTTAAACTTCAGCTCCCAGAAGTCCCTGTCAGTATGGTCACTGGTCAGAGAGTTTGGGAGTTGTAGTCCAAAAATGCTTTGCGACTCAAGATTGGCAACCAGTGCCTATTCTGTGGCACTGGGTGCTGAGCATCAGCATAGTCCTTGTATGACTTGAGAGTGTTGGTAAGCTACTGAGCTTGTCACTTGGGAGCAGTGACAAACACCTTTTCCAAGGTCAAAGGAGCCATGAAACTAGTTTTGTTATTCTAGGTGGACTTTGGGGCTCAGTTTCCTCAAACAGCATGTTTGAAATTGACAAAGTTAGCTTTTGACTCCATCTGTTTCAGACTAATTGTGGCTGAAATTAATAATATAAATTAGATCAGGAAATGGCTAATAATCTGACATTCCTGTTTAGTACCTCTGACCCTAATCCCAATCTTTCATTCATGCACACATCAGGAGTGATGTGCATCAAACTCAGAACTTGGAAGTTTCTTTTCTGCATTAGTGACCATATGGTCTGGAGGATTCTAGGAGCTGTAGTTCAGCAATGGAGTTTATCAGACAACGGAAATTGGAAGTATAATTAATGGCAATCCGAACGCAATCATGAGGTTTCACGTTATTGCGTATTAAAGCATCTCACACAATTTCAGGCAAAAGGGAAGTCATTCCGAACGCAATCATGGGTTTTACATTATTGCGTATTAAAGCATCTCACACAATTTCAGGCAATGGCAAGTCATTTTCCGGTAATGGGAAGTCATTCTGAACGCATTCCGAACGCAATTGGAATTCACGTACATTCGCTAAACTAGCGAATGTACATGAATTTGAATTGGCTCCAATTGGCTCCATTCGAAATAAAGGGAAATTCCTCCCATCTGATAAACTCCAATGGAATATTTCCCAATTCTGATCCCATCCAAGTGATATGCACTGTGCCTGCAGCCCATCTTGCCTACAGCCCATCTAGGCAGTTCAAATGGGCGATTGTCCCCAGCTAGCTGTTTTTGTAAAGATGAAAAATGTCTTGCCTTCTCAGTTTTCTTCCATCAGCTGGGCCTGCTAGAATCATGACAGCATGAAAGCTCAACCATTATTTGCATTTTGAAATAAATAAATAAATGACTGGTTGTACGTTCAGGTAATCCTGAACATAATTTTCTCTCAAAATCAGATGAAATGTCCCATTAATTTCACATCAAGCACTACAGGATTTAATATTGGGCTAGCCTATCTATCTGTTGTCTGTCTGTCTATCTCTACACACGCACACACACACACACACACCCCCCATTTGATAAGATTTTGTCTGCATTTATGCAATATATATCACTGATTTCCTTTGTTCTCTGGAAATTAGAAGCAAAACAGAGAACAGCTTTGCAGTACACATCCTTCAACCTACTTCATTTTTACCCAATGTGATACTTTTATAACTAGCTTGACTCTTCATTTCTCAAGGGGAGGGCAAGTCAGAATGGGATTGTTTTTGAAATAACATGGGATTGCTTTTGAAATAAAAACATTATAAACATAACTGCTTTTTAAAAAAAAAATCCACAGCAACAGAACCAGTACAGAAGAAAGCTGTTTGAAGCATCTCACTCTTTGCGTTCAATGATGTTTGGTCAGGATCGTTACCGACGTCGATACTGGATTCTGCCCCAATGTGGGGGCATTTTTGTTGAAGGCATGGAAAGCGGAGAAGGTAATAAGGAGGTCTTAGGTAGAAATTAAATTATTTATAAAGTTCTCATTTTTTCCCCTTATGTTATTGGGGGGGGGGGGGGGGTCATAGCTCCCTGGGCTGTTTTTGTGGCTCCCAGGGCCCCCATGGGTCAAGAATCAACTGCAGATGTCTTCTGGGAGGGGCATGAGGGTTGTTTTCACAATTTTTTAGTCCCAGAATTTAGCCATTTTAGGCCCAGAAAAGGCCTTTTTAAAAACCAGAAGTAAACCAGAAGTGGTTTCTTCTCACATCCTTTTGAACAAAAGGCCTCTCTTGGACCTAGAATAGCCCAGAGGCATAAACACATGAAGAAAATGCTCCCCGGAGCCCCTAGAGGTTATTCAGGGGTCAGTTGTTATTTTGTTTTCTGTAGGGGATTGGGGGTACTACACACACACACACACCGCATCTTCTAGAAGGCTCATGCAGCCCCCCTAGCCCCCAACCTGCTCTCCCAGGAAGAACAGATGATCAGTCCTCAGTGTGGTACTCAGCCCCTGCCTAGTTTGATGTTGCTTTAGGTAAAGGCTGATAATGCTAATCTTAAACTTCAAATGGTTGTTCAGTTGGAATTATTGGGAACTCTGGGTTTCATACTAAAGCATTGCTTTCTTGAAGCAAAACAGTGTGGAGAAATATTGTTGTCATGGGGACTCCGGGAAGCTTACTACTTGAAATGGCAGGCAAGGGCACTTGTTATATCTCTTCACATGCGTCCACCCTGACCTTTTCATATGTATTGGGTACGCACCACATGGAATATTGTGGGAGAAGAGAATACTTGCTTAATGAGATGATAAAAACAGCAGCAGGCACACAGAGAGGAATAGTTGGAATATTGTGTGGAGTGCAGCTGGAAAGATGGTAAATCAGGATAGTAAATCTCCTATATATTTGGGCCCTTTCTTAAATCACCATCTGAACTCTGTAGCTCTAATGTCCAAATCTAGTGTCACCACAACGTCCAAACTCTTTAAAAACTGATGAGAAGAAGGCACAGAAATTGGGGCAACATTACTCCCAGTACACACACACACTGCATGTTGAAATTAAATTGGATTTTCCAGAATGTGAAAAAACTTTGCAGGTTGCAGACTGCAAATACTGGCCTCCACTTACCTCTAATTATGCAGCTGCACTAACTGATGCAGAAACTAAGTAAACAAATGGTTGCCATGCTGAGTACTTGCTGTCCCTTCTGTCTGTCTGGTTCTGTCTCCATGGCTCTCCCCTTTCTTTTGTTCTTTGTGAGAAATCTTATTAATGCTTTTTCAAACATGTGAAAGGGCTAGAAGAAAGAAAATATAGGAATGGGACAGAGAGGGTTGCCTTCTTCTCAAACATCTAAAATGTTTCAGTAGAGAGTTAGTATCTTATCTAATGGTGTGTTTGTCATATATGCTTGAGAATGTCTGTACACCTCCACCTAGGAAAGAACACCTGCACATCCACATAAGAAGGTACTCCCCTGTATGAGGAATTGTGGGCTACCTCATAAAGTTATTTGCCTGTATGAGAAATATATGGAATGCATATTCGGATGCAAGTATCCTTGCTCTGATGCTTTTAGTGGTGCACAGGGAATATACAGTCTTATGTAGTTAGTTACCCAGCTATGTGCATCTGGAGATCTAGAGAGGCTGGTGACCTCCTTCCATAGGCAGGTGAAGTCCTTTTTGTTTGGCAGGCCTTTAAGGACTGATTGCACATATGCTCCTTAATAATGTGCTGTGTTATCTATAGTCATTGAGTTTCTTTTTTAATGTGCCTACTTTGTAACTGATATTAATTCTCTTGATAAAGAACCAGTGTAGTGCATTGGTTTCAATGTTCGACTATGACTCTAGAGATCAGGGTTCAAACCCTACTCAGCCATGAAAGCCTACTGGGTGACCTTGGCCAAGTCACACTCTCTCAGCCAAAGAAGTAGGCAATGGCAAATCCCCTCTTAGCAAATCTTGCCAAGAAAACCCCATGGTAGGTTTGCCTTAGAATCACTGTAAGTTGGAAACAACTTGAAGGCACAAATCAACAACACAATTGTGTTGATAGTTGAATTATATTGTAATTGTTGTAATTACAATTTTTTAAAATAAATTCTGTATGAAGTGTACTATTAGCTGTATCCATTAAGGTGTTTATTAGCCACCATGGTCCCAGAGCTAGGGAAAGGTGAGAAATAAAGGTCCACCATAATTAATAATTATCCCTAATTTTATTGTCATCCTATACTTTGAAGAAACAAAAAATCTGATTAGAAAAACATACTTTTCCCTGTTATTAACCTTTTCCAGTAAAAACAACACAAATAACTGGCAGCAGAATTGGGTTTTGAACTAGTACTTACAGTTATGTTCTGTTCCATTAAAAAACAACAACAGTATAATAGTGCGTTCAGAAATGTGTTACTTTTGGGTTAAAAATAAATGCAGACCAAATGGTAGGTGTTCCTTCTTTTTTTTTTTTTTAAAAAAAAACTGTTTTGTAAATCAAGAGGATGCTTTTTAGATCAAGGTGATTAACAATCGTGTTGTGCACGTATGATGTGTAATTTCAGAAGGTGTCTAATGTGTATAGTAATTGAATAAATAACTGTCTTTTTATGACTACAGGACTAGAAGAAATCGCTAAAGAAAAAGAAAAGCTGAAAAAGGCCAAAAACATTCATATCAAAGAAGAAATGTTTGAGACTTCTGAAGAACAATTAAGTTGTTTGAACACAAATCAGTGTAATCAGAAAGAAGATCTAAAAGAAAAAGATAGCACAAACTTATTCCTACAAAAGCCGGGCTCTTTTTCAAAGCTAAGCAAGTTGTTGGAGGTAGCAAAAATGCCTCCTGACTCTGACATTCTAGCCCAGAAAGCCAATGGCAGTACTTCAAATGGGTGCTCGTTATCATATCAAAATAGCACTAAAACCTCACTCTGCAGCCACCAGGCCTCTGTATCCCAAACAAGTACTGAGAAACCAGATCCAAATAATCTCTTTAATCCTGCTGCAACTGGGCCAGGGAAGTTTTACAGCTCTCCATTAATTTCAAATGACCAGCTGTTAAAGACTCTTACAGAAAAGAGCAGACAGTGGTTCAGTCTTTTACCCAGAACTCCTTGTGATGATACATCAATTACCCAGATAGATTCATCACCACCACCACCACCTGCAGCTGCTGCTTCACTAACTTCTCATTCTCATCCTCCATCCAAGTCACCTTCACCTATCCCGTCTCCACTTATTGGCTCAGCCTCTTCACCAAATTCAATGGGACTAAGTCCATTTGCATTATCACCTCTTCAGGTAAGGATTCAATTGTAGTTCAACGTGTCCAGTATTGTTCTGTCCTACAGGCAAACTCCTCAATTTTTAATCTTTAAAATAATGATCAGTTTTGTTTTCAGGGTGCGCTCACTTGGCAGAACAGAGAAGAGGCAGTTTTCACCAAGTTCCTCTCCCTCTACAACTGCCTTCTCTTCCACTCCAGGAGTATCAATTAAGACAGAGGCCAATATGTATCATGTTGATAAGATCATAGTTTAATTCTTCTTGCTTGGTCCATCCAATCTACTATAGGTGGTGTTCCTTCCAAGGGCTGAAGCTCGACTCAGGCTTGCATCCTTCCGAGGTCGCTAAAATGAGTACCCAGATTGTTGGGGGGCAAATAGCTTACAATTGTAAACCGCTTAGACACTCATTAAGGGTATGAAGCGGTATATAAATGAAGCTGTTTTGTTTTTGTTTGACAGTAGGAGGTAGCAAATTTCCAACATTGACAATCTTTGTTAACCCCTCACCTCAGGTTTTGTCTGAGATATGTATAATTCTTGGGTCTGTAGATCACTAAAGCAATCGAAGAATTTACCTGAACAGGGATGGGAATCATGAGGTCTTCTGAATTTGTTGGACCCAACATTCCTCGCCATTGGCTGCTGGGTGTTGTAGTCCAGCACCCTCTGTGGTGGGGAGGTACGTGGTTCCCATCCTGGATATAAAATCTAACAATAGGTCAGACTTCTTGCATTGAAGCATGTTGCCTGTATTGTAAAGTTTACAAGCACTACAATGTACACTTTTAATCTGTTTCCTCATTGAAGTGTCATCCTTCTCTCAAGGATGATGCATTTTCTGGGACTTTTATATCAGTTTGAAGTGCCCAAACTCTTAAGCACCTAGTTCTATATTTTTCATACTTCACTAACCCTTGCACCTATCCTGTAAGAGTACCTTTACAGTATATATGGTTTTCATTGAAAGTGTCCACAAAAACAGTGAAAGTGAATCCCTAGCTGCGGGTCTGTTTCGGGGTACAATTCCAAGTACTGCTCAGTAGTGTCGGTATGGGAGTGCCGGAGCTGTGGACCACACCGGGTGACACCCCATTAGGGTGTACACTCAGAGCATCCAGTACAGTTACTGGACAACTGAGCAAGGATGCTTTCAAACTTGCCAAGTAGCCCTGCCAGACCCTGTCACCCTCAGGCCTTGAGGGGGGAAGGTGGAACCTCTGGAGTCCAGAGCAGAAATATCAACATGGGACTCCAGAGGCCTTTCGAGAGTAGGAGCAGCCGCCGGGGCCTCACATAGAAAGAGCCACAGGGGACTCTAGAAGCTGGGGGGGGGTTGTTGTGGTCTGGAGGGGGGGAGGATGTTTCCCCCCTGCATTTCGTGACATCAACCCAAGTGATGCCACAGGCACTGTTTGTGACCTGTAGAACCCTAAATGCCTTAGGCCCAGGCCATCTAATCTTCCCCGGACCCTGGGATCCACAGAAGAGGCCCTTCTTTCAGTCCCACAGGTACATTTGGTGGGAACATGAGATAAGGCCTTCTTGGTGGCTGCCCCTAGCCTTTGAAATTCCCTTCCTGGGAAGGCAACAATCCCACCTTCCTTCAATCAACAGGCAAAGACTTTTTATTCAGACAGGCTTTTCAAAAGGATGGCTTTTAAGGACCCTTTTTATAAGAGGGTCTGTCTATTCTTTAAAATTTTACTTTTTAACCATTTTTTGTTTTATAATGTGAGCCTTTTAAGTTGTTTTAATATTTTTAATGGTTTGATTCTATTTTAATGTTGACTTTTTGTATAGTTTTCACTATACTGTAAGGAATGTAATTTAATTTGTAAACCTCTTTGAGATTCACTCTTGCGAATACACAAGATATAAACAAAGCTAACAACAACCGCAACAATGATTCTAACCTTCCCAAACTTTAATGAATCCATTTGTACAACTCCCCTCCCAATTGTTTGCCTGAAATTTGGGTTCATTTGGATACTTTCAAAATATCTTCAAATTTTAAAAATTGAAATATTATAGGCATCTCTTTTTTTAAAAAAAATACAGGAAAATGACACATAAACCCTTGCACGTGTTTGTTTGAAATTTGGCAGCCTTACTCCTTTCAGAAGGAGCTACTATGCTTGCAAATGTCATGTAATTAAAAAAGATATCTTTTTTAAAAAGTTATAAAAGTTTCCCACTTTTCCACAGAGTAGTCAGGGGGGGACATATGAAGCTTCCAAACTGAAGCTCTACTTTGGACTGAAGATAAAGCCAATTCTGCCTGAAGCAGCCTGTGGCAGAGAAATGGGTTTCAAGGGTTGTACAATACAACTCTAATATATAAATAATCATTTTGAAAAGAAAAATAGTTCCTGGGTTATATAAGTAATCATTTTGAAAAATAGTTTGTGGATGTTCACAAGCTGGAGTGTGTCCAGCGGAGGGCTACCAAAATAGTTAAGGGACTGGAAACTATGCCCTATGAGAAGAGTCTTAGGGAGCTGGGTATGTTCAGCCTGGAGAAGAGAAGGTTAAGAGTCCTGTTTAAATATTTGAAGGTATATATTATATTGAGGCTGGACCAAGCTTGTTCCTGAAAACAGGACACAGAGCAATGGATGCAAACTACAGGAAAAGAGATTCCACCTATTAGGAAGAACTTCCTGAGAGTAAGAGCTGTTCAACAGTGGAACACACTCCTTTGGAGTGTGGTGGAGTCTCCTTCTTTGAAGGTTTCTTAACAGAGGTTGGATTACCTTCTGTTGGGGGTGCTTTAATTGTGTATTACTGCATGGCAGGGGTTGGACTGGATGACCTTCTGGTCTCTTCCAATTCTATGATTCTGTGGGAAAGAATTCATTTGGGCAAATTCTGTACATGAATTTTGAGGGTACTTCAACTTGACAGTTTACAGTGAATGGAAGGTGTCCTCTTATCCCATTGATAAATGGGATAGATGTCTCCTAATTTCCCCTAATGCCATCCCCCAAACAGTTTCAAAAAGTCCCACAGCTCTTTCAAGTGGATTTTTGGAGAATGCAAGAAGCTACAGTGAATGGGATAATCAGCAAAAAAAACAGCCACCCCAACCCACCCACACTGGTTTGGGTAGTGATGTTTTCTTCAGCATATATTATTGTTTAATGCAGTAGCACTCAAACTTTCTACCTTTGGGAAGCCTTTTCACAGCTACATGTGGACATTGTGCTACCCCCCTCGACATATAATATGTGAAAATAATTTTTTCTTTATATATTGTGTATATTTTCATTCACACATTCAGGTATATTCATATTTTAACATTTTATAAGAAAATAACTTCATTCAAATTAGAACAGTTTTATTTAAGTAAATGATATATTTATCTCCACAAGTGTAAATTTTACACATAAAATGGTTTGGGAAGGGGGATCAGGACCTCCATGTTTCATGCCCCCCTCTTGAGCAACTCCCACCCCATTGTTTGAAAGCCACTGGTTTAATGGATACTATTACTTTCAAATGACAAGTTTTTGTTTCCATTTGATTAAAAATTTATATATATATATATATATATATATATACATACATACTTGGTGTTGATCCTACACCCGTGCAAACATAATTATGGTGACAGCAGAGGTGAAGGTGAGGAAAGGAGAAGTAAAACTATGGTGACAGGAGAAGATGGCTGTCACTCCTTAGCACTTGATTCTCTAATTCCTTTGGTGAAGCAGCTTGAAGCTTGCAACCTTCTCCCCCACTTGCCAGTGTCTTCCTCTCAAAATGGTGAGAGATGACTTTTATAACAAACTGTTACAGAAGTGGTATGGAATACTCATGTGGGATTAAATCCTTAGTTTTTAAAGATGGGCAATAATCAAGACTGTATGTATATATGATACATCAAAAATATTTTATGTCACAATAACCTATTCCTGTTGCCTGATTCCTCCTGCAATTGTTGAAGAAGTAACAGTGACCTTTAAAAAATATTTTTGGCTTAGCAGATGAAGACAGGATTGCCAGTAATGGGACTTCAGTTTTGTGGATGGCCTACTGGAGTTATTACTTCAAATCTTCAGTTCTCATCTCCTTTGCCTAACATAGGATCAGGAATGGGATTGTTAGAAGGAAATGGCAATTCATTCTTGACGCCCAATGTTTCAGCAAGTAAAAGTGAATCACCTGTGCCACAAGTTGAAAAACAGGCCTGTGTAACTTCTACTGTGGTTGAAGTAGCCAAACCAGTAGATTATACTAGTCCAAAGCCTATCCCAGAGGGTAAGTACAATATTCTTCCATAAACAAGATATTTCTACTTCTAGAATTTTACTCCAGCCCTTCAGAGTTAGAGTTAAGAGCGAGGATTATTTTTAAATGTATGAGAACCAGTTGTGGGGTAATTGTTAGAAAGTTCTGGGGCTTGATTTAAATAAACTAGGACTTATGAGAATCTGTTTCAAATATCCAGAAATGGTTATTGGGGACTTTAGGTTAGTCATTGTCTCCCTCAGACTCACAGGGTTTTTGTGAGAATAAAGTGGGAAAGGAAGAATGGTGTACACTCATTTATTTATTGTGAGATTTCTCTCCCATCCTTCTTACAAAGGTCGAATACACAGTGGGTCTCAGTTAATATTACATAAAAGAATACCATTCCCACACAAAACAAAATCAACAGCATTAAATTAGAAGCACAGTTTAAAAACATGTTCTAAAGAGAAGTACAATACTCAACTGGTAATCAAACTCATCAAAGGAAAGGCAGGATATAAATCTAAATAATAGGTAGATAGTAAATATTTTTAGGAAAAAAAGGTTTCCAGTCCAATATTTCTTAATTTTATTTTTCTTTGTCTAAGTCACAGAAGAAATTGTCTTACATTTATATTTAAATGGTTAAAAAGTTTTTTCTTCTTCTCAGTGGTAGGAATGGTTGCAAGAAAACAAGAAATCCAAGCTTCACCTGTGCCTACAGTTCTCCCCTGTTCCCATATCTTTAGTTCTGGATCTTGGCCAACATTTTTATTGTTATAAAAACATATAACATTTCAACTATTTGAAGAAAAAAACCTTATTGTTTTTATTCAGAAATGCAGTTTGGCTGGTGGAGAATTATTGACCCAGAGGACCTAAAAGCTTTGCAGAAAGTGTTGCATCTCAGGGGAATTAGAGAGAAGGCCTTACAGAAGCAAATACAAAAACATATGGATTATATTACTCTAACCTGCCTCAAGAATAAAGATGGTATGTAGCTGAGATAATAAGCTCAAGTATTGTGAAAAACATAATGATAAATACTATGTTGACCAATTTTGTGCCCTCTGTGACTGTCGCATATGACAAGTGTTTTAATCCAGGTGAGTCCTAAATACTTAATGGCTTATCAGCTTGTTCATATCTAAAAAGGAAATTTTTGTTTCAGCAAGAAAAGCAAAATCCACAAACATATGCACATACACCCAAGCTTTCAAACACTGTTAGACTCCAGGTATACTAAAAACAACCTAATCTGATTCCCAAATGCAGCTGCTATTATTGAAGTAAATGAAAATGATGAGCACCAGGTAACTCGAGATATTGTGGAGAACTGGTCTATAGAAGAGCAGGCCATGGACATGGATATTGCTATTCTTCAGCAGGTGGAGGACTTGGAAAGAAGAGTGGCATCAGCTAGTTTGCAAATTAAGGTAAAATATACTTAAGTAAAATCTCTCTTCAGTAATGTCATTGCAAAAGTGATAATTTAAAGCTTTTGAGAGCCTCTTTTACAGTTAAGGATAAGTGCTTTCTCTGTAATGTCTCACTGGAAAAAATCCTCTATAGTTTAATTAGATTAACAACATCTAGCATTAATATATATCATCCTTTTAAAAAATGTTTTAAACAGCAGCCATGGCAGAGAGAGAATATAAGCCAGGTAATGGCAATAACAACAGATATGATCAATGGCATAACTAGACATTGTGAGGAACATGTGGCTGTCAGCAACACATGAGGCCCTTCCTGGAATCATCTACTAGATATCATTACATTCAGCATTTCATCACACTCAGTATTTACCTGCTGTGTTCACTGGCTTGCACCTGTGGGTTAAGTTTCTACTAAACTCTGACAAGATAGTTTGGAAGCAGTTTTTTGTCCCCTCTTATATTGAATTGGATCCAAATATCCCTTGTAATACTGAATTGAGTGCAGTGGGTGTAGTGGTGTGAGGGAAACCATATCACCACTAGGACACTGAGAGGCCAAGGTTCCAATCACCGCTTGGCCACAGAAATCCACTGGTTGACATTTGGCAAGTCCCACTCTTTCAGCCTCAGAGGATGGCAAGGGCAACCCCCCCCCCCCGAAGAAATCTTGCCAAGATACCATTCTAACTTTAAAAAGAAAATGCTTGGCCAGGGGTGGGGGGAGGTGGGGATTGAAATGATGTACTTAAAAGTATTTCTTGTTACACTATCAAGATGTATAATATGAAGGAATTAAATGTCAAAGAAAATT
This sequence comes from Urosaurus nigricauda, assembly GCA_034509955.1. Lineage (NCBI taxonomy): Eukaryota > Metazoa > Chordata > Lepidosauria > Squamata > Phrynosomatidae > Urosaurus > Urosaurus nigricauda. The sequence continues at coordinate 160,231,396 of JAOEGL010000001.1, read as the reverse complement.
AATGTGAATTAGCCTGGACAAGTTAGGTATCCAAGATAATCTGTAGAGTTAAAAGCAATACTTTGAAACATTAATAGGTTAGGTGAGTTTTTCCAGTACGAACATCCTCTTGGATGTTGCTTTAGGTCCACCTTTTATGTAAGATTTTTTCTTGCTTGTTCTTCTTCTCCCCCCCCCCCCCCCCCAAACTATATGTTAGTCAGAATATTGTTGCTATAAAACTTTCTTCTTCTTAAAAGTATTCTTGTTATCCAAGTGGAACAGGAAAGAAAAAGTAAGAATGTTTGAAACCTTCTGGAAACAGAAAGATTTATTTGACAATCAAAGGGTCCATTGACCATACTAAGAAGATGACAATAGCAAACAAACATGTGCAAACCTTTCTATTAAAATATAGGGTTGGATGTGTCCTGAACCTGCATCAGAAAGGGAAGACCTGGTGTATTATGAACATAAGTCAATAACTAAATTGCACAAGAAGCGTGATGGTGATTGTGCTGTCGGAGAAGAAGGCAGTAGCACAACTCTAGAACGGAAGAGTGACAACCCTCTAGATATAGCTGTAACGAGACTTGCTGACTTGGAGCGGAACATAGAGCGAAGGTATCTGAAGAGCCCCTTAAGTACCACCATTCAGATCAAACTGGATAATGTGGGCACAGTTACTGTCCCTGCTCCTGCACCATCCGTTAGTGGTGATGGTGGACGGGTAGGTTATTGAGATTAACTTGAAAAATTATTGTGCTTCTTTGCTAATTGGAGCCTATTTTCTATTGTGTGTTTTATCTATGTATCTTCTTGTATGTCTCTATCCACACGGATCACGTTTATTATGCATGGTGCTTTGTAAAGATTTATTTTCCCCCCTGTTCCGTATGTTAATCCTGCAACTTTATCTTACATTTAACTGGTTGTGACTAAGCTTTGAGGCACGTAGCCACAGTCTGTGCACTACATCAAATTTAGTTGCTTAAGCATTATTACCCTTACTGGCTGTGTACGTTTTTGTCATTGCTTGGCTTTCAATGTGACAATGATTGTTCCGCGTTCAGAACCTGATTGAAAATGGATGTGACCTGCTTAATTTCTCTATATTTCAATGCAGAATGGAAGAGGATATTGCTCCAGGGCTAAGGGTATGGAGAAGGGCATTATCAGAAGCTCGCAGTGCTGCACAGGTAGCTCTGTGCATTCAGCAGTTACAGAAATCAATAGCATGGGAAAAATCTATTATGAAAGTTGTAAGTGTTGTGAACTGATTTTTATGTATCTTATTTTCCTCCTTTCCAGATACCTCAATTGATAGTGTATCTTTTCATTGATGCCTATGAAAATTACAGAAGTTCAATTGCACTTTTCATATTGATTAGAATAATTTTTTTGATGAAACTGTGCTGTTTTGTAGCTAACTTCATCATTCTGAACTTTCTTATGACAAGTAGCCCCTCCTGCTGGCATATTTTGAACTGAGTTGATTTTAAAAACTGGAACTAGCATTTCTGCCTCTTTGGGAGAGGTCACTATGCTAATGAAAAAAAAGTGACACCTTCTACAAGGCCATTATGGGGAGTTGGTGTCAAAGTCCTGCAATTAAAGGCTTTTTCAGAAAAATGAGATGCAAAGTACATGCTTAAAAGATGCGCATGGCTTCTTTGCATGCCCACTTTAATACAACTTACGTGCAGATTGGACGACTTGTTACAGGCACACAGGCTGAAATGTCCATCTCCGCATAGAAATGACAAATTAACAAGCACTGCTGTGTTAATTGCATATTCATAAAAGGCATGCAAATGCATGTAAGGAGATTTTGCATGAATCCTGGGCATCAAATTTCTGAAAATTAAGCTTTTCATACTATAGTACTCAATGAGTAAATGTTAATAATTAAACAATGAATATGTTACTGTTGAAATAATTACTACCTTCTCCCATTTTATGTTTGCTGTAAACTTCTAGACTTCTTTTTCACATGTTACTGTTACCCAGTTATTATCAGCATTTCATTTATATAGCGACCAATGAAAAAGAAAGAAAAAGAAAGAAATCATAAGCTGACTTTCCACCAGTGGCTGATAATTGTGAAAGGCTAGGGGGCTGCATTAGCCCCTTAGGAGATTGGGGGAACAGCATCTGCTCCCACAATTAATAAATAAATGCCCCACAAATGTCTCTGGAGGTATGGAAGCATTTCACCATATTTTGAAAGGCCTCTCCTGGGCATAGATTGGCACAATGGTGCCATAGAATGAGGTGGAAATGGACTCCACACCCCCAATGGACATTTTGAAGCAATTTTCTATTTTTGAAAAATGTTGCAAAAACTGGATTTTGACCCCTGAGAGGCCAGTAGACTCCACATGTGGTAAAAATGCCCATAGAATGCATTTGATAGCATTCTGGAGCAATTTTTATTTATTTATTTTGCATTTATTTATTTTTTACAAAAACATTCACCTGGGGGGCCCTGGAGGCCATAAAAATAGTGCCGGCCTTTGTGCCGGCCTGTAGGCGGAGTTAGGAGGAGGCAGCATCCTCATGCTGGATGCCCTAACTCCACCCCCATGGCACCATTTTGGCACACACTGGTCCACACTGCACGTACCATCATGATGCTCCTCTAGTGCTGCATCCACATGATGCAGCACCGAAGGGACATAATAAAGCCGTGCCGTCATGGCTATAGCACCCCTTGGAGGGTGCAAAACGGAGCTGCTTTTTGTGGCTCCTTTTTGCACTCTCCAGAGGCTGGATCAGGGCTGTGGCATGAGGTTGCCATAGCCCCGATCCAGCCAGTAAAGGGGCGGCTGCATGTCACCCCTTAGGGGCAGTCTGGAGATGAAGAACCCCAGACTATCATTATTGACCTTAAAGATTTTATTCTCAGGATTGGTGGAAGGTATGACCCTTATCACCAGCATGGAAATCTTTTAAATTTGTCTTGAGTTACCCTCACAAAATTAATATACTTCTAGCTCAGGAGTTAGTATCACTTCAGCTAGAAATAAGGGACATGGGTGGTCCCCAAGAAAATACCATGTTACATTGGATTTTGTACATGATCTCTGTGATTTTTCTGTCATGCAGAATATCAGGACACAAATTCTATGCATATAGTGGCTGATCACATCATTTGATGGCATTTAGATCTGCTTAAATAAAATATGTGATATTTCATATATTAGCTTCTTCTGCTCTAACTTTAGATTTTAACCAAATGAAAAAGTTACTAGAATTGCCCATGTTTTGTGGTGCATATTTGTTTTTCTGCTCGGATGAGATTGCATTATCCATATTCTCGTAACTCATGATCTCTTTGCGTCTATACTAAATTTTAGCACTCATGATTTTTTTCTGAACTCCTAATTATCACAAATTTAGCATAGGCTGTTTAAATAGATAAGGTATAGTGGAATAAAACTGGGAGATGTCAGAAGAGGAAGAATTAAAAAAAATACATACACAGTACAGGTGTAACCTCTGAGAAGAACATTGTTTGAGCTTACAAATGTTTATAATTCCTAAAAATTCTCCCTAACTGAACTACGTGATCCCTTGCCAAGAATCTGGGGATAGGATTCAGTCTATAAATCTAATATAGTTGAGGGGTGCAGGTGGGAGCATGTTGATTGATTGGCCTTTTTTTTTTTTTTTTTACTTTCCAGGTTCTATATGTAAATGGCTCATAGACTCTGAACATTATTTTAAGTTGCATTTAAGCACATGCACATCATATGTTGTTTATCATGTCACATAATAATAGGCAGCACATTTATCTGAAGTAATTTTTCTGTATTGCAGTACTGCCAAATATGTAGAAAAGGAGATAACGAGGAACTGCTTCTTCTTTGCGATGGCTGTGACAAAGGTTGCCATACCTACTGCCATAGGCCCAAGATCAGTACTATTCCAGACGGTGACTGGTTCTGTCCTGCCTGCATAGCAAAGGTAAGGCTAATTTAAAGGGGAATGCATGGGGACTTGGAGACTTTCAGTTCAACACCTTCCAGTAATTGTCACTCCTGCACTGTTTCCCTGCAGAGACTGCAAAATGTGGTAGTCCACAAAAATATTAGTAGACTGGCCACTTTGCATGGTACATGGAAAGTCTGTGGGGGAGGGGGGAAGTGTTCTACTGTCTTCCAGTTTACAAAAGTTTCATTGTCTGGGTCAACGGGGGCAATTTTGACTAGACATGCCCTGAACAGGAAATTGACATTTAGAATGAGGCTGCTATACATCTTTCTTTGGTTTTTAAAATGAACCATGGAAGCAGGATCTCTGAAAGTCTAGAGAGATGAATTATTTACATTTCTTTACATATAATTTGCCAACTGCTTTTCACTCTCCGTATTCAAGGCACCTTAACACACTGCATTTTTGGGAGCACACATAACATTTTATGTGTACCTGTAAAAAACCCATATTTGAAGTCATTATAAGTGGCAAGAGAGAAACTGAATAGATCGAGTATGTGTTAAGAAATCTCAGTTCATTTTCATTGCAATATATGCAGGTAACAAGCATATCTATCACAAAGGTATGTCTGTCAGGGAGACAGGATTGGCTCACATTAGCTGCAGCTTAATGCATCAAGAGATGTAAATCTGCACAATTTTTTTTTTAAAAATGTCAATTGCTTCCTTTGATGGAATTGGGTTAGTTCCTGCTTTGTGTAGGTAACCTTACATAAAGATTTTTCTAGCTTCAGCTAATATATCATTAATTTTTTTAAAAAAATTGTTTGCTGAAACTGAAGGTAGCTTTTTATTTTGTCACATCGAATATTACTTTCAGCTTCCTCAAGCATTGTTTTGTTGTCTGTCTGGGTCCACTAGTGTGCTTTCCCTTTTCATCTTCATTTCATTTACATCTTTGTAGAGTTTTAATATCAACAGCCAGTTTAATTTATGTGCTTTTTGTTCCAATCTAATTTTCTAAAAATGTTAACTAGTCTGTGTCTTAAAATACATGCTTTCATTTGGGTACACAATTGTTTACTGTAATTTTTGCAGTCTTTGTCTAAAGTTGATTGAGCAGTGCTGAGTCACCACAATAATTATGGTGATTAATTTCGAGGCTGCATAGTCTGAGAAGGGCTGTGGCACTCTAGAGTGGCCTTGAAATTGCCCTAGTTTTAAGACGATTGATTGGTTTTTAATTACTTCCCCTCCCCCAGTGGGGGTGCCCATTTTAGCATATTGCAGCAAAACCAACAAGGAGTCTTGTGGTACCTTAAAGAGTTAACGGGTTTTATTTGGAATAAGCACTCATGGACAATAGCCAACTTTTACCAGCTTCATCTGATGAAGCAGGCTGTTGTCCAAGATAGCTCATACTACATAAAACCTGTTAGCCTTTAAGCCCTACAAGACTCATTGTCATATATGTTTTAACATACATCAGGGCAGAAATCCAGCATTTGAATACACAACAGGAGTGGGAAACATGTGGCCAGTAACATCTGGAAGGCCACCAAGTCCAGTCTCTTTCTGCACTGTGCTTAAGTAGAAAACACAAGTATGTCCATAGGATAGCAAATATTTATTTCCTTCAGCTGTCAAGTACCACTCCAGAGGGCATGTGTAGAGTAGGACCTCTTGGTAGGAACAGGAGCTGAAAGCCTCCTTGCAGAACATTATCACTGCCTTGTGAGGCTTTATAGCCCATACCTTCCAACTCTTCTTATTTTGCAGGGACGGTCTTGATTAATCCTGTTATCCCATTTTCCAACTGCTTTTAAAATGTCCTAGTTTCTCTCTCCTCTTTCCACTTTTCCTTTGGTCCTCACTTTATTTCAGTGGCTGAAAAATGAGTTCAAAGTGCAACAGTAATTCCTACTCAGCTCAGGAGAGAAGAGGCGGGGGTGGAATCCTGCGCTTCTCAGTAAGCACAGGCAAAAGCAAACTGCTTCAGCCTCTCCTCACTTGTGTTTTCTTCCTCATTAATAACTTGCTTTGCCCACACCCTGATGTTGCCTGACCACATGTGTCCTGGTTTTCATCTGTGAAACATTGGAAGGTATTAGAGCCTGCTAATGCAATGAATGCAGTGAGCATTAGTTAAGTTTCTTTCCAACAGGTAGTAAATTTTCTGTAATTAGGAGATAAGTGACTGTTTGGTGGCAGTGACAAGCTGTATTATGCACCAGCAATTTAGGAAGACCCAGGCTTGACTCACAGAAATCTGAATTCAGGTAGTTCACATTCCTCCAGTTACAATAACAGCCTGTGGCACAGGGCAAAGCTGTATTTAATGTGTGAATGTTGCCTGAAAAGGAGCACCCACTTGGATTAAAATAACATTTGAAGAAGATGCAAGGATCTTTGCAGTGGTTTGTAGGTCAGTACTTGTGTGTGCATGCACGCATGCATGCATGTATATCTGTACACAGGACCTGTGTGTTATTTAAGCTGACTTTCATACTCTTCTGTTAAAACTAGTATTGCCATTTTCATGTTTGTGGCACTGCTTTGCCAATGGAGTTAAACACTGGCTTGCCTGTTGTTATATTGTGTTCATTTTATTGGGACTTTTTTCCTTATGCAGGCAAGTGGTCAGACGTTAAAGGTAAAAAAGAGTCAGATCAAAGGTAAAAAAAGTAATGAATGCAAGAAAGGCAAGAAATTGCCTCTGACGGTGGAGATGGACGAGGAGGACTCTGCATCTACAAGCAGCTCTGTCAAAAGAGGGAAAACAGAATCAAAAAAGAGGAAAATAGATGAAAATACTTCTGCTAGCCCATCAAAACAGGAAAGTGTTTCTCCTGTGAAGAAAGCTAAACGAGATGAATCTAAAGACATGGCTATATGCAGGTACTGCCTGTCAGTGTATATTTATTTAAATTTTGTTTGAAGACAAACTGAACCTCCTAAACGACAAGTGATGGGAGCTGATCCATATGGAAACAAGGAAGTTGGAGGGCACCCTGTTCAGAATCAATGGGATCGATGGGGTGTGATTTATCCACCTTCCTTCTCTGAAGCTCCCCTTAGGGCACTTTTCTTACAGGCAAGCTCCTGTCTACTTAGAGCATGAATTGGGGAGAAAAGAAAGAGGCTATTTCTCTTTGGTGCGTTCACATTAAAAATAATGGAGGTAAGACAGGTTTGACTGTCTCATCAGGTTTCATCCTGAGCCTGTCTTTTGAAGGAGAGGGGTATCTAGTAGTCAAATAAAATAAATTACTATCTACATTCATAGTTTCCCTGCTTACCAGATTTGTCACGTAAGACCATGTACACACTCAGTAACTTTCTGTGGCCCACTAGAGTTGATATTCTTTCTTTTACCATAATGCAGCTCATTATACTCTGTAGTGCTCCCCTAGTTCTCACAAATTGTTGCTGGCACAGTACAACTGCATTTTCTCCTTTCCCTCATGGTTCTTTGAATCAAAGCCAATGTATTCATTGTGGTATACATTATTTTTTGACTTTGGGCAATCAGCCCAGTCCAGGGACTGCTCACATACATATGTGTACACAAACCTTTTCACCCCCAAGTGTTTTCCTATTATTCTGGCCATGGAGAGTTTTGTGCAGTTTTGTGACTGCACAAGCAGCTGTGTTTGCCACTCAAGTCAGTGTAAAGTGCCCCTGCCCCCCCCCCTCGCAGTTGCAGGCTAGGAACGTCAGAATGTAGGAACTGGGACTAGAGAATAGGGGTTGGATATGGGAAAAACTAAGATACAAAAAGGACATGCTCCCTTTCACTACTTTCTTACAGTTTACGCCCAGGCATTCCACATCTGTGAGGTCTCTTGGGGGCATGTTTGGGGAAAGCTGTCTACTGAATGTACTTTTAAAAAGAGCTGTATTGGTAAAATAATTCTAAATTCTCTGTTAGTATGGTATTTTCATTTGGCCAACTTAGGCCCAAAACAGATGGGTTAAAAGAAGTAGCTTTTGGCTGCTACAGGGGGCATGGCGTTCTAATGATGCAAACCTGCAAAGCAGCTGGAAGCCACTCCGAAGCTGCACTGAGGTGGCAGGAGCCGGACTTTTCAGGAGCGGATTAAATCTGCTCCTGCTGACAGCCCATTTGGGAAAAACTGATCTCTCTTGTTTTGGTTTTGCTTTTCCCCAGTATGCTCTTGTCTGAATTGGAAACTCATGAAGATGCATGGCCTTTTCTACTTCCTGTAAACTTGAAACATGTTCCTGGTTATAGGAAAGTTATCAAAAAACCCATGGATTTTTCCACCATTCGAGACAAGCTAAATAGTGGACAGTAAGTAAAACTTAGCAGTACCATATGAAGGGGATGTCTCATCTGTTAACTGTAAACAACAACAATAATTTTAAAAAATCACTTTTTAAAATCACAACTTAGTTAGAATCAGATTTCAAATATACTTGGTTTCTGGGATATTTTAACCAAGTAAACAAAATGCTGAGAGGATTTGTAGACTGAAGAATAGATGTGGAGGTACACCATTTGTGGGCAAGAGAGATCCACAGTTAACTTTACTTCAGTGGGGTTTGCTAATGACGTGTCAGGCCAGGCCACAGTCTCAAGTTATTGACATAAGTGTATCACTCAGCTTAAAGTTTCTCACGTATGCAAAGACATAAGAGAATTGAGTCACATCAGATCTGGAACACTTGTTGCAAAGCAACTTGTCAGATACATATACGTGAGACTTGCCATAAAGATAATTCTAATGTGCAAGATAACCTTGGATGGACTTGCATTAGTTGAAATAGCTTGCTTTTAAAAGGAGTGTGTGGTGATGCTAGTTCAGTAACACCTAAAGATGCCCTGGAGCCAGTGTTTCCCAGCCTTTCCTTATCTGAGATTCTGAAGCCATTTAGTGTAAAATGGGTACAATAAACTGATGAATTTGTGCAGACATTTATGGGCTTTCTACTTATTTGGATGGACCTGAATAAGGTGTATCCAGTTCTTCATGCTTCCACTGAACTCTCATTTAGGGATGTATTGAAGGGGACAAGCAAAGAGTCCAAATTACTCTTTTAAAACAACAGCAACTCATTTTTTTAAAAAAATATCTTATCTTTAATTCCCATCATTCTAAGTATAATGTCTAATTACTCTAGACCAGAGGTATTAATCTCACAATTTTCCAGAATGTTCTTGGACTGCAATTTTCCAGATTCTTCACCATTGGATATGCTGACCTGGGCTACTGAGAGCCCAACATCCTCTGGGTAGCTGATCAGTATAATCCACAGGGGCCTATGGAGATCAGTCACCTCAAACATCCTTTAGATCTCCTCTCCCAGAACAGGGACAGACTGGGCATTGATCTCATTGGGTTACACTTGCCATACCTGTGTGCATATTTCTTACCTGGAGGAAGATGTGGTGCTTATTTAATGAAGTATTTACACTGTTAAAGGCTTTATTTTCTTTTCATTTAATGATGCTGGCTGTGTTAATTAAGCCATTTGACTCAAAAATTTCTGGCTGTGGGCCTACTATATTGCTACAGTAATATTTTGGTGAGATTAGACTTTACAGCTGACTAGTAAAAAATAATAAAGCTATGGGCCAACTCTTGGCATACTACAGTTCTCAACAAATCTTTCTTTCTTATTTCTGAGAATTAAAGATTCCTTGCTTTCAGTATGTGCTTTTTAAAAAAAAATTTTTTTTAACTCTTTCAGGTATCCTAATCTTGAAGCCTTTGCTGTTGATGTCAGGCTTGTGTTTGACAACTGTGAAACGTTTAATGAAGATGATTCTGACATAGGCCGGGCTGGCCACAACATGAGGAAACATTTTGAAAAAAAATGGACAGAAATCTTTAAAGGGAGCTGAAGTGATCCCAGTCAACAAGTTTTCTTTTCTTAAATGAGGACAAATGAGACCAGCAATGTGAACTGTATTTACATTAAAGTACAAGGCACATGCATAACTAATGACTGTTTTATTTTTCCTTAAAGTATCACAGTGGTGTGGTACTAATTCTTGAGGCTTCACTCCTACAGCAACCATGGCCCTTGGTTCTTGGTTTGTGTGTTTTATCAAACTATTTTAGGTAGAACAGGGAAGCACACCCAAAGAATTTAAACGTAAGGGGTGTAATAGTGCAATAGCAATTTAAAATATATCAAAACGCACTGAATATTCAACCACCAGAGCTCTACTTGGGGAAAAAGGTTCCCTTTCAATAAATATCTATTTTTCATTTTTTTTACTTTGTAGTTAATTTTTTAGTAAATGTATTTAATTTTATGAATTATTTATGATTAAATAGCATCCAGACTCTTCGTTTTCTGTGAAAAGGAAGAATTAGAAAATAAAATTGCTTTAAATCTTGAAAATACAACAAGGAATGTTTTAAAAAAATAAAACAAAGCCAAGTAAAACTGTTTACACTGATGTGCTGTGAAAAGCACGAAAAATTAAACTTTACTGTAGAGTTACAAGTACATTTATATATATGTTGCTGCATCACCTGTGTAGTTAAATTGTATTTCGAGACCGTGAAGAAAAAATGAGGCATATGTATATACTGTTCATTATTGTTTATATTAAGTCTTGTTTTAAATATGTATGATGTGTACATATTGTTTGCAGACATTATTGTTTATGCCTTAGAAGGACTGTAGCATTTTATTTTAGTTTTAAGGTAATTATAGCTATATGGCTTGTACAGTAATTATCCTCTACCAACACTGTGGAGTCTCCTTAATCTTTGTAGTGCCTGCCTTTAAAACAGGGTGTAGGGGATATTAGTTTTCCATTTTTCTATTTTGTTATATAATTTCAAGCCACCAGGGCCTCAAATTCAAGTATAATCATTTGTATCCATGTGGAATAAAATTGTGACAATTTCCTATGCGCACAGTATTTTTTCATAAAAACATTTCTCTCCATTTGCCTTGCCACAGAAATAACAAAAAAGACATTTGTAACCACTGTGTTTTATCTACTGTGTGTTGTGGTGGCCTGTTGGAGGCAGATAGATCAGATTTTTTTTTGTACCTATGTAAGAGTACTTGAAGTTTCATTTAAAACAAAACGTTGTGGAAAAGGTAGCATTCTTTCTTTCCTTCTTTTTTTTTTAGGAGTGTTATTTTTCACTAGTATGTGTGGCACGGATACAATAAAAGGCTGTTTTGCAAACCAGTTTTTTTCTTGATTATTTTAATTTCATGTAAATTGCATTCAAATTATTTTTTTTTAATTGCTTATTAACAAGACTATTTCCTACCACTACGCACTTATCCGCCATAAACAGAAAACCTGCTGTGGGGGCAATAGGTAAAACAAAATTTCCAACCAGGTTTAAGTAGTAATGCAGACTCGAGTCAAATGATTTGGACTCAAGTTGCTTCAGTAATTTGATTTAAACTCAACTTGGCAATAGATGACACACTTGCATCTCAACTTTTGACTTGTGCATTTTTAGCCACTGACTTGCTGGCCTAATGTCATCCAGAAACAGCAAATGTGTTAGGCAGTGGGCTTGAAGTGGGGGTTGGCCCCTACTCAGCATCTTGTCCCCGCTGCTTTAGAATAATCCTTCTGCCTCAAGCCCATTGCCTAATGCTATTGTTATTCCCCTTTGAGAAATGTGCCGCACTGTCCCTCGCTGTGTGAGCGAGTCTTGACTGCTTCTACTCCTAGGAAAAGTTCCTTTGATTTACAGTGAGGACAAGCTGCTGAATAGACCTAAACCCACCACCACCTCCTTTTCTTCTGTTAAAGTTGACTCCCAGACTTGAGGCTCAACGTGAGATTTGACTTGAAAGTATCTTGCAAGGACTTGAGACTTGAAGGCAGAGACTTGCGACTTGGAGTAAAACACTTGCATACATCACTGGTCATGGTGGCAGGCCAGTCTTAAAAGTGGGCAAACTGGGATTCTCTGTAGCCACACTAGGAATTGCCATTCAAGAAGGATACAGGCAAGGATCCTGATTCTTGAATGGGTCATATCCATTATTGAGTGAACAAGATGGCCAAAGGTCTAGAAATCAGGCCTTATGAGAAACAAAAGATAGCTATGTTTAGCTTGGAGAAAAGAAGACTGAGAGGTGAAATTATAGCCGTCTTTAAATATTTGAAGAGATGTCATGTAAAATATGGAGCAAGGTGGATTTTTGTTGGTGTTGGTGGTGTTTTGCTACTTCAGGGAATAGAACACGAACCAATGGGCTTAATCTACAAGAAAAGAGATTCCATCTAACCATTAGGATGAACTGTAATGTAAGAGCTGTTTGGCAGTGGAATGGACTGCCTTGGAGGGTGGTTGACTCTCCAGCTTTGGAGGTCTTTAAACAGAGGTTGGGTGTACATCTTTCAGTAGTACTATAGATGTGTATTCCTGCATGGCTGGGTGTTGATGTAGATGGCTCTTCTTGACCTTCCAGCTCAAAAGATTCTATGATTCTAAGCCATATGAGCTGAGGTGAAAGCGGTGCCAAGCTGAGATCAATGATTCGATGTCTACCTCACTTCTGGGGAAAGAGGGACCAAGCCAATGCTACAGATAGAACTGCCACTTATAAAAAATGAATTTCCATACTTTAAACCCACCTCGATCCATACCAGGGAGAGGCGGGATGCAAATAATAATAATAATATAATAATAATAAGTTATTATTATAAACAATGTTTCTTTCTCAGTGTCTCGTTTCATATTATTTGTTCCAGATAAAAATCAGTGGAACGTGATTTATTCTGAATTTAGCAATATAAGCAGTACAAATAATATATACCAGCTGTTTCAGGATGCAATATATCTGGGAGGATGAGCTTTGGGAAGGTTGATATAGTATATGTTTATTACAATCTATATATATATATATAAATTGAAAAGCAAGCTGATGTAGTAGGCACCAAAAAAAATCCTTTGTACTTCTATTTAGGATGAACAACTGTGAGAGGCTGGGAAGGGGGGTCACATTAACTCCCCAAGGGACCTTGGAGGACCACATATCTCGCTTTCCTCCTCCCCTGCAAAGAAAAATAATACCCCAAACAATTTAATACCCTAAAAATGCCTTCTAGGGATACCCGGGGGGGGGGGGGGAATCTACCATGTTTTTAGGCGCCCAAAAGGCCTTTCTTACAGTATGAATTGACCACTCCCTGGGGTTGGCAAGCAAAACCATAGTGGAGGTAATTGGGGGCAAGAACTATTAAATAAATTGAAAAACTACTGACCAATGGGGGTGCCGCAAAAGGGCCCTGGGAGCCACATCTTGCCTATTTCTGTCTGAGAGCCTGTCCTGTCGCTTTTTGACTGTGTTTCTGTCTATTTATAACAATGCTTGTATCTTAAATGCCACCTATAAAACTTGCTAATAGGAGTATGCTGCTAGTCAAAGCTATCTAGAATTGGATAAATATCTTAGTTGGTCTACTCTAAAGAGTTTAGGCAAAATAAGTCTTAAGTGGGACAGGGAGTGTAGTGTGGGAAATGTGGCATGACATCTGATGTATTATCAGAGAGGCAAATGTGGTGTGGATGTCTTTATAATGAGAGCAACCCCTTCATTACAGTAAAAGAGAAGTTAATTACACCAGGCTCAGGCCAGTGCAGCTGACCAGGAGATTCTCCTTGATGTCAAAGCTCACTATTCTGTTGGAATGTGTTTTGGTTTTTTTTAAATTATTACTATGCTTGTACAATACAGTACTCTAGATGTATTCTTGGGAAGTAAGTCTCAGGCATCAAGCAGATGGGCAGGAAAGAGCGACCCGAAGCTGCATCTTCTGAGAGCGGGCCGAGACCTTGCTGAGTGCTCCCAAGAAGGCCCACATGTGCATGCCATGACTGCATGGTGCAGCGTCAAGCTGGACTGCTGGGTAATTTTTTTAAAAAAAAAGCCCCCCCCCCCATCACCCATGCACATCATTGCAGAAACAAACTGCTGGCAACAGCCTGCTCCCCCAGATGCCATCCCACTGGATGGCTTCCCCCTTAGATCGTGCATGTCTGACCCTCCACTGGGACTGGACATTGGAGCAGAGGTGTGCCCTATAAAACACTGGCAATGCACAATCATGTCCCCTTACATGCTTCCTTCACACACACCCCTTCTTCATCCCATGCCCCATCTTTGTCTGGTTTGTGTATGTTGTACTGTATTTAGAGCCATTGGAGGTGTCACACTTATCTTTTTTTTCCATTGCCCTCCCCAACTGCAGGCTCCATCCTTTTCAAATGCCCACTTTCACCGGTGTATTTATATGCCACTTTAGGGTTAGGCTTAGGATGGAGCACTCCTTTGAGGCTGGTCTTGTGTTGGGGTATTTATATGCACTGTTGAAGGTGTGCACTTTCTGAGATAGAACAGTTTATTTCTGCTTCTTTTAAGTCTGACTTTTCCTCCTTTAGAATGTGCACAACATGGTTTCTGGCCACTTTAGCGGTGTGCGTCATCTACATACTAAAAAACCCCCCAACAACTCACCAAGAACTTATTACTCCCTGGGAAGAGTGTACAGGATTGTATCCTTGCACCCAATTATGTAGCACTAGAATAGCATGATTCTTAAATTCTAATCCATGAGACTGAAGAGTGGGTAATTTATTTCAGTACATTATTCAGAATATTTAATTTGGTTTTATCCAAATTAGAATCAGCTTTTTATCTGTCCTATACAAAGGCTTACAAGAAGATTTGTTCTACATGACTTAGCCATATTTGTGCTCACACTCATTACTAAAAATGGTGAGCTTTCTTGACAAATCTACACTTACTGATGGAAAGAAAAATGTCTACTTTCACATTATACACACACACACACTTTTACCATATATCACCCTTACTTTTCATCTGGAAAAAAACAGGTAACAGAATAGTAAAGTATAATATTTTTTAAAAAAATTATTTGCAGCCATTAACCATATTTTAACTGGAGAGTCAGGAAAATGTATAAATATTTTTAGAGTTTGCAAGACTACATCCCAGGAGAAATTTTACATGCAGAATCACACATATACCACAATCACAGCAATAGCCTTTTTAATCATCAGAATGCCATTGTCCAGAAGCTAAAGAGTAAGCTGAATTCAAATGTGATCAACTCAATGGAGTTTTATCAGACGATGGAAATTGGAAGTAAAATCTAATGTCAATCCGAACGCAATCATGGGGTTTCATGTAATTGCGTATTAAAGTATCTCACGCAATTTCGGGCAAAAGGGAAGTCATTCCAAATGCAATCATGGGTTTTACGTTATTTCATATTAAAGCATCTCACACAATTTTGGGCAATGGGCAGTCATTTTCAGGTAATGGGAAATCATTCTGAAAGCATTCCGAACGCAACTGGAATTCACGTAAATTTGCTAAACTAGCGAATTCATGTGAATTTGAATTGGCTCCAATTGGCTCCATTCGAAATAAAGAGAAATTCCTCCCATCTGATAAACTCCAATAAAGAAAACATATTCTGTGTAGCTGTGCTGGTCATGCAGCAAACTACAACAAAATAAAAAATCCGCAATACTTTTTGGGGGGGCCAACTAAAAAGCATGAAACATGATTGAATGTAGAAAGTTTATAATGGGCAGCTATGGAGGTAATCCCATTGTCCTATCCAAACAGACACTGGCTTCTCCAGCAGGCAAAGATGTTAAAAGCTATACAGGGGGAAAATAGGAAAGTGTTAATCACAAGCCTGCATTTTGTCAAAATGTGGTGGTGGTGGTGGTTCTTAGTTTAGAAGATGTATTGAGGGATATTCATCCAGGCAGGCCAGTCCTCCTCCTGGCCATGTGGACAAAGAGCTGTAAAGTCCAAGAAATAAAATTTAAGGGATCATTTACACTTTTTTACCAGAACAATGCAAATATTCTCACTCATGCATTCTGGTTTTGTTATTCACACTTTGAAATGGCATCAATCTGCATCTCTTCAGGATTTTAGAGGGAGCTGGCAGCTGAGGAAGGGTGGGGGGTCTCCCATCACTGCTCCCAGGCTCAGCCTCCGCAATCTGAGGAGGGAAAACATGCTGCTTAGTGCTTAAGACCCCAAAAGCCACCTGTAGCAAGTTAGCAACAGATGTGCAGGGACAGAGGAAGAGGAGGAGCATCTCCTTGTAAAGTCAGCCAGGCAGAGCCTCGCCTCGCCAACTAGTCGATAATGCAAATGTATTTGAAATCTGTTCAAGGTATGCTGAGTTTAATCCATGTCTGTTCGCATTGTTATTCACACTGATGATGATGCAAATCTTTTCTCAAAACTCAGGAAATGACTCGGTGCCATACATCCAGGATTAAGGGGGGGGGGTTATACCCCTCCAAAACTGAATTGGGTGCATTCTAGGCGTGTGTGTGAACAACAGAGATTCAACCCGAATTCAACCTGGATTATTTTCATTTTGTGAATAGGGCCTAAATTCCATCAGCAACACAAAGATATACTGTATATACTCATGTATACGTCTAGAAATTTAGGTCAAAAAATTGACCCAAAAAGACTGAGTCGACTTATCCACGGGTGAATGTAAGTACTGTATCTTAACTCTTATTTAAAAGAAGGAACCATCCTCTGGTGAAAAGCAAGAGTATAATCTGTAGCACTGGCCCCCTTTACCCTCTCATCCATCCAGTCTTAAAAATAAGCACAAAGAGTTATGTCTGATGGACTTTTGGAAGTTATTTGACATTGTTTTGCTTTGCTTCATCCTTTAGATCCTTTCCTATATGCCCCTAAATTTTACTCTCAACTTATCCATGGGTCATAGCAAAATCCATAATTTTGGCCCCAAAACTTGCCCTCGACTTATACATGAGGTCAACTTATAGTCGAGTATGTATGGTACTTCCTTTGGGATCCAGGTTTCCTCAGTCCTTTGTGAGGCCACCAGCCCCTGTTAGGCAGGCAACATTTGTTAGAGAAGCCTCCATGCTGTTCAGTTAGGAAAACTTTTAGGTGTTGTTTAGATAAAACACAACAAATGCAGTCTCAGTTTAAAATAATGTTTTGCCTTTGTTGGAAGTAGAAAACTCAAAGAGTAAGTGCCTGAATCCTTGGTTTAAAACAACTGGAGTGGGGGCCATGGCAAAATAATCTCATCACATCTTTGGGGTGTCTGTAGGCCATTTTTAGTTTTTAAAAATCCCAAACTGATTTTTACAAGATTACAAAATTAGGAGTGTGGGGGCAAGGACATTCAAGGTCCCACAGGGACCAATGCAGCCACCCAATTCCTAGCAGTTGCTCATGTTTTCCTAAATTGTCCCAAAATTGTCTTTTCACACTTGCTTCTGTCAGTAGAAGTTTAAAAAAAAAAAAAAAAGAAGCACTTTCAGAGCAATTAAAAGAAAAACTGGATAAAGATTGCACAAGATGTTCAAAATATTACTGACTTGCTAAAAATCACATTGGGGAGATGTAGTCAGTGGACCTGTTTAATTGTTTTGTCTTTTGGGCTATTAACTCTTGTCCTGCATTGCAGGGATGGGGCAAGGTTTAATGAAGGTTTACAAACACTTGGAGAATTAAAATCAGTGAAGGGGCTGACAAATTTGTCGATCTGCTATTACTCAGTATCAGCAATACTTGAAGGCATCTTTTTCTAGCCTACACACAATAGAAACCAATCAAGATGTTATCAGTCAGAGACCATTAACTACCTCCACCTACATATTTAAGCTGCTTCCATTCAATTACCATCAACTGATATTTACACACCTTGATGATTCAGGCTGAGGGCAAATATTGCCAGGCTTAAATGCCTTGTGGATTGAAACATGTACAGTCTATGCCATAGGTGACATTCGCTTAGATATAGAAAAGCTGCAATCCAATAGAATAAACTGGACAATGACAGATGTGTCCAAGAGGTATTATAATAAAGAATATTTACACTACCATTAAGATAGTTTATGGCACAATCCTACATATGTGTTATAAAGTAAGCCCCAAGGAGATTAGTGGGTTTTACTCCCAGGAGAAATATAGCGCTGTAGCTTTACTCTATCATATCAGCAGAGCTAGACAAATAAAGCAGTTTAAAAGGAAGCGGGTGGATCAGTTGCTATACTAGTTCACCATGAAATACTGTATTGCTCATCTAAATGAAGGTCAAATGGAGTACTGAGCTTCACTGTGAAGCAGCCGATCACATCACCACAAAATTAACACTGGATTCTAGTCCATGAAAGCTTATGCCATGTTAAGATTTAAATTGCCACTAAGACTCACTATGATTTTTTGTAACCAACTAATAATACACACCCTGCTTCTCAAGCATGTGTTGTTCATACAACTCACACACTTGGGTTTTTTGTTTTTTGTTAACTGCCCTTGAGTCAACCCAATCCATGATGACCATTTGGAGGAGAACCCTCCAAGATCCCCTATTCTCTACTGCTCTGCTTAAGTCTTGGAGGTTCAGAGCCCTGTCTTCCTTGATTGAGAACATGCGCCTAGCACAGGGTGACCAGATGTCAGAACCACAAAGGAGGGCAAAGCACTGCAAAATGTAGGGCATTAAAGGAAAATGCCGGGCATTGCAAAATAAAAGCTCAAAACATGCTTCTTAGTCATGCTCAAAATGGAGGACATTTTGAAATTCCTCCTGGTCAGAAGGTTGGAATGTAGAACAGGCTCTGGAAAGGAGGAGCTCTGGTCACCCAGATTTAGGATGCTGTTTTCCTCTTTCTGCTGCCCTCTACCTTTCCTAGCATTAATATCCTTTTGAGTGAGTCATGACTTCCCACTATGCGGCCAAAGTACAACAGCTTCAATTTAGTCATCTTGGTTTCCAGGGAGAGTCCAGGCTTCATCTGTTCAAGAATGTAATTGCCATCCAGAAAGCCATAAATATTATTACTATCATCCATGGATAATTATTACTATCCATCTGGCCCATAAATATTATTATTATTATCCACAGTATCCTCAGCATTCCTCTCCAGCACATCTCAGATCAGTTGATTTTCTTTTTATCCGCTTTCTTCACTGTCCACCTCTCACATCCATAGATGGGGATGAGGTGAACACAATGGCTTGGGCAATCCTCACTTTAGTATTCAGAGTGCTATCTTTGCTCTTTAGGATCTTGTCTAGTTCTTTCATAGCTGCCCTTCCTAGTGCTAGTCTTCTCCTTTCCTGATTGCAGTCTCAGTGCTGGTCAATGTTTGATTCAAGGTAGGGAAACTCTTTAACTATTTCAATGTCCTCATTATCTAGGTTGAATGTATGTATTTCTTCTGTGGTCATTATTTTTTGTTTTTTAATGTCAGCATTAAGCCTGCCTTCTTCTTTTACCTTCCTCAGTAACTGTTCCAAGCTTGGGATGTTTTCCGCTAGTATTAGGGCATCATCTGCATATTTTAGATTATTGATATTCTTTCCTCCTCTCTTCATTTGGCCTTCCTCTGAGTCCAGTCCTGCTCTTCCTATGATATTTTCTGCATCCACGATTCTGTCTTTAGTGCTCAGTTGCATATCTTTACTCTTTAGGATCTTGTCTAATTATTTCATAGCTGCCCTTCCCATTCCCAGTCTTCTTATGTATGGACTGCAGTCTCCATTCTGATCAATGTTTGAGCCTAGGTACTGGGAACTTGTTTGAACCAGCATGGCATAGTGGTTTGAGCGCTGGACTACTAGGACTCTGCAAACCAGGGTTTGAATCTTGGCTGAAGCCATGGAAAGCCACTGAGTGACCTTAGCCAAGTCGCACTCTCTCAGCCTCAGGAGAAGGCAATGGCAAACCTCCTCTGAACAAATTTTGCAAAAAACAAACAAACCATGATACGTCCGCCTTAGGTTTTCCATAAATCAGAAATTACTGGAAGGCACACAATAACATTTTTTAAACAAATGGTTTTATTTATGCTTTAATTTTTTTGTATATTTTAATGTTATATTATTTTAATTAGATTATTTTAACTTTAAAAAATACTTTTGGGTTTTTAAAGTGTTTATTTATTTTATTATGTGTTTTTAATTTGCTCCTTTTTTGGGAGAAAGGTGGCCTAAAAATGAAATAAATACTGTAAATATTCTTAGACTACATATGGGGTGTGCACTTTATTTGTGCTTTACTCTTTTTGTATGTTTTAAACATTAATATTATATTGTTTTAATTAGATTATTTTAACTGTTTTTTAAATTACTCTTGGGGGTTTTAAAGTGTTTATTTTATTACATGTTTTTATTTTGCCCCTTTTGGGGGAGAAAGGCGGTCTTAAAAATGAAATAAATACTGTAAATATTTTTGGACTGCATATAGGGTATGTATTTCATTTATGTTTTGTATGTTTTAATGTTAATTTCATATTGCTTTAATTAGATTATTGTAACTTTTTTTAAACAAATACTGTAGAGTTTTAAAATTGTTTATTTTATTTGATTTTATTATGTGTTTTTATTTTGCCCCTTTTTTGGGAGAAAGGCATCCTAAAAATGAAATAAATAAAATACTGTAAATATTTTTGAACTGCATATGGGATATTTTATTTATACTTTAATTTTGGGGGCATGTTTTTAATGTTATTTTTATATTGTTTTAATTAGATTTTTTTAAAAGTTAGTTTTTAAAAAGTGTTTATATTATTTTATGTTTTACTTTTTTGGTATGTTTTTAATGTTAATTTTATATTGTTTTAATTAGATTATTTTAACTTTAAAAAAATTACTGTAGGCTTTTTAAAAGTGTTTATTTCATTATGTGTTTTTATTTTGCCTCCTTTTTAGGGAGAAAAGTGGCCTTAAAAATGAAATAAATACTGTAAATATTTTTGGACTGCATATGAAGTATTTTATTTATGCTTTAATTTTGGGGGGTATATTTTTAATGTTGTTTTTATTAGATTAATTTTAACTGTTTTTAAAAATACTGTAGGGTTTTTAAACGTGTTTTATTTTATTATGTGTTTTTATTTTGTTCCCTTTTTTGGGGGGGTAGAAAGGTGTCCTTAAAAAATGAAATAAATCAATAAATATTCTTGGACTGCAACATGGGAGCTTAAACACACACACTTCAAATTTCCCTCATATCTCAGTTTCCCCCTTTAACCCTCTTCAGAGGGGAGGAAACATCTGCCTGGAAAACATAAGCCTCAGAGGCATCAAAGAAAGGAGGAGCCCTTTTAAAGTCCCTCAACGAGAGCCCCGCCCAGCTGCGGTGACGTCACCAGGCAACGAACTCTTCCTTCCCCCTCCCCTCCCCTCCCCCAGGCTTTCCTTCTTTTTCATCATCAGCGCGCGAGCGAACCAGGCGCCCACCACGTGACCGCCGGCTTCTTTTTCCTGCTTCTGCTCTGGGTTGCGTGCGGGCATGCACGCGCTGGCCCCTTCCTAAGGAGTCGCGAGCGAGCGACTGCGCAGGCGCAAGGAAGAGGTAGGAACAGAATTGGGTGGGTGGGTGGGTGGGTGGGGGAGAGGGAAGGAGGGCTCCACTCCAGAGACCCCCTCCCCTATCGAGTCAGCGTCGCGCGCGCAGAGAGAGACGGTTGGGTCGCCTCGCCTAGTCGTTTTCTATCGCGCGGGCAGACTCGCTCAAGATGATCATGCTGGGCGCAGCAGGCCCCTCCCCCCTCGTTTCAGAAGGGAGGGGGGTGCCTCGCTCTGAGTGGCGCGCATGCGCAGTGCTTCTTGAAGGGGCTATATCTCCCTCCCACTCCCCAATCCTCTCACAGATCTTGTTTTTGGGCAGGGACTGGGAAACACCACCAACAACAACACAACACACTTATTCTTATATTAACTGTATGGACGCACCTCTTCCCCCTATAATAATAATAAAATTTATTAGTGTCACCCTCATAGTCGAAAACAACATGACACTTTTTCTTCCCCCCCCCCCCCCCAATTTCATGACACTTTTCTTGGCTTTTTGTAAATGAATAAAACTGGCATTACAGGGGGGAAAATACAGGGGTAGCTGTGTTGGCCATTTAACAAATGCAGACAGAAATCTTATCAGGGATACCTTTATTGGCCAACCAAAATGTGAAATATACTTGCAAGCTTTCGAAGCTCTGTGGGCTTCTTCATCAGGTGACGTGTTACAGTGCACAATAAATGTGTTGCAAACTTTTGAAGCTTTCTGGGCTTCTTCATCAGGCAACATGTTACAGTGCATGGTTGCAAGCTTTCGAAGCTCCATGGGCTTCTCCATCAGGCAAGATATTACATATAACATCTTGCCTGATGACGAAGCCCATAGAGCTTCAAAAGCTTGCAACAAGTATATTGTGCATATCGGTTGGCCAATAAAAGTACATTACGGGTTGGGGTCTCCCTTGTCAAAAATGCAAAAGTGTTTTGGATTTTGGAGTACATTTTTTACATATACATACATTTTTGCATATACATACATAATGAGAGCTCTTAGAGATGGGACCCAAATCTAAAAATTCATTTGTACTTTGTATACACTTTTATACCCATAGCCTCAAGGTACTTTTATACACAATGTTTTAAATCATCTTTAATCATCATATAAGGCACTGGACTTAGGCAGAGAAAAATGAAATGCATAGATGGGGGCACCTGGCTTAACAAGACTATAATAATACTAATAATAATTTTTATTTATAGCCTGCCCCTCTGAACAGGCAATCGGGGCGGGTTACAACAAATTTAAAACAGAAATAGTTAAAATAGAAACAACCCCTTCCTAACCACCCACCCCTTAACAAGACAACATGTGAAAGGGATCTAGGAGTCCTAGTAGACCACAAGTTGAACATGAGTCAACAGCCTGATGTGGCAGCTAAAAAGGCCAACGTGATTCTAGAGCTGCTTCAATATAAGTATGATGTCTACGTCAAGGAAGGAAATAATAATGCCACTGTATTCTGCTTTAGTCAGGCCTCACCTGTGTCCAATTTTGGGCTCAACAATTCAAGAAGCATGTTGACAAACTGGAGAGTGTCCAGAGGTGGGCGACCAAAATGGTGAAGGGTCTCAAAACCATGTCTTATGAGGAGAGACTTAGGGAACCGGGTATGTTTAACCTGCAGAAGAGAAGGTTAAGGGGTGGTATGATAGCCCTGTTTAAGTATTTGAAGGGATGGAGCAAGCTTGTTTTCTGCTGCTCCAGAGACTAGGACCCGGAACAATGGATGCAAGCTCCAGGAAAAGATTCCACCACAACATTAGGAGGAATTTCCTGACAGTAAGGGCTGTTCGACAGTGGAACACATTCCCTCGGAGGTCTTTAAGCAAAGACTGGATGGTCATCTGATGGGAGTACATTGATTTGGAGTTCCTGCATGGCAGGAGGTTGGACTGGATGGTCCTTGGGGTCCCTTCAAACACTGATTCTATGATTTTGTGCATGAAACAAAGTTTGTATAAACTGATTGTATAAACTGTATAAATGTAAGGTCCTACACGTAGGGCGGAAAAATGAAATGCACAGATATAGGATGGGGGACACCTGGCTGAATGAGACAACATGTGAAAGGGATCTAGGAGTCCAAGTAGACCACAAGTTGAACATGAGTCAACAGTGTGATGCGGCAGCTAAAAAGGCCAATGCAATTTTAGGTTGCATCAATAGAAGTATAGTTTCTAGATCAAGGGAAGTTATAGTGCCACTCTATTCTGCATTGGTCAGGCCCCACCTGGAATACTGTGTCCAGTTCTGGGCACCACAATTCAAAAAGGATGTGGAGAAACTGGAGCGGGTCCAAAGGAGGGCGACTAAAATGGTGAAGGGTCTGGAAACCTTGCCCTATGAAGAACGCCTTAGGGAGCTGGGTATGTTTAGCCTGGAGAAGAGAAGGTTAAGAGGTGATATGATCGCCCTGTTTAAATACTTGAAGGGATGTCACATTGAGGAGGGAGCAAGCTTGTTTTCTGCTGCTCCAGAGAACAGGACTCGGAACAATGGATGCAAACTGCAGGAAAAAAGATTCCACCTCAACATTAGGAGGAACTTCCTGACAGTAAGGGCTGTTCGACAGTGGAACACTCTCCCTCGGAGTGTGGTGGAGTCTCCTTCCTTGGAGGTTTTTAAGCAGAGGCTGGATGGCCATCTGTCGGGGATGCTTTGATTGGGAGTTCCTGCACGGCAGTGGGTTGGACTGGATGGCCCTTGTGGTCTCTTCCAACTCTAAATTTCTATGATTCTATGATTCTATGACTCATCAGAATGGAAAGGTGTCACTATCTCAGCCACCCATGAAAAAAGTTTTGGTTTCTGGAGTAATTCGAATTTTGGAATTCCAGGTAATGGAGACTCAACCTCTATACAATACAGTCAAGAAACCACAAGTTCAAGATCTAGAAGCTGCAGTTTTTCACCTTTTTATAGCAATAACTTCATTCACTACTGTTGAGTAGTAGGTGCTGGAATAATCCCTCTGGTGACCTCTCACATACAAGACAAAACATTTAAATACTAGGAAACTTGCAATCTAAAAGGAAAAAGACCAGTTCTTATAAAAACAAATACTGTACGACTAACACATAATCACAGTAGACATGTTCTTGCTTTCCTGGGAACAACATAAATAACTTTCCAGTATCATTAATGTTTTCCATCAATCCTGCCTATGTGCTGCTCATGGAGAAGGTTTTCTGTTTTGGCAATGTTACTTGTGTTTCCTTTTATTTGTTGTTAACTACCATCAAGTTGACTTCATTTTATGGTGACCCTACTATGAAGGAGAGACCTCCAAGTCACTCTGAAAAATGACTGAGTCAATCCATCTGGGATGTGGTCTTCCCCTTATCCTTCTTCCCTCCACCTTTCCAAGCATCATCGTCTGCTTAGAAAGTGAGTCATGCCTTCTCATGATATGGCTAAAGTACAACAGTCTCAGTTTAGTAATCTTGGCTTCTAGAGTTATAGTCCAATGCTCAAACCACCACGCCACACTGGTTCTCTAGTAGTATGGTGTCATCAGCATATTATACATGATTGATGTTCCTTCCTTCAATTTCCACATCCTTCTTCTGAGTCTAATCCTGGTTTACGTATGATATGTTCATCATGCAGATTACACAGGATGACAAAACACAGCCTTGCCTGACCTCCTTAGCAATTGGAAACCATTTCATTTCTCCATATCCTGTTCTGACAGTAGCCTCTTGTCCTGAATACAATCACATGTTGTGGCACACCCATTTCCTTAAAAGTGATCCAAAGTATGTCATGATCAATACAATCAAAGGCTTCAATATAAAGCACAGCCGCCATAGCATTGAGCCATGGCAGTTAAAATGGTAACAAACTGGAATATTTCTGCAGTGTGGCTGCAGCCATTATCTTAAACTTTGAAGTGGTTAAGAACATTATGTTTTTTCCTGATTTGCTAAAGTCAGATGCAGTTGTTGGAAATGCTGAGCATGGGACTCAGCATCATCTCATACAGTAATGGAATGTGCAGTATATATCTTTGGAAAGAGGCTTTAATGTATTAAATTCTTATGAATCTTATGAATTTAATAGGCTTGTTTTCCAATACAGGGAGGACCCCTCAAGGCTTTTCCCATGCCTGATGGATTAGGATGGCTGTGTCAGCCTATTAGCATAACCCAATAGCATGCCTAAAACCTTTTGTGATATTACAGAGAATTCATGGGTATTTCTTCAATAGGCTGGATCCAAAGTTGCACCACATGAATAGAGAGATTCTTCTTATCAGCAATGGGAAACAGGCTCCAGTAGAGACTCCCTACCTTTACATATCCATACAGATACAACCCAGGAATGTTTAGTCCTCCAGGTGATGAGTTTCCTTTTTGATTTGAAGTACTAATGGTTTGAGTGTTGGACTATAAATCTGGAGAGCAGGGTTCAATTCCCAGCTCAGTCTTGAAACCCACTGGATGGCCTTGAGTAAATCACATGCTCTTAACTTTCGAGGAAGGCAAAGACAAATCCCTCTGAACAAACCTGCCAGGAAAAACCCATAAGTTTGCCTTAGGGTCACAATGGGGCTTTCTAGATTGGCAGGAAAGTGTGACATGAAGTTGCCTTTTCCTTAATGCTTAGCAGCTGCACCACAGCCTTTAGATGGAGCTGCGCTGTTCCGCAGTTTTTAAAAAAGAAGCTGGGAAAACCAGCACCTTTTTAAAGGCGCTTCTTCTCCCCTAAAACGCAAAAAAAGTGTTTTCATGGCACACTTTCCCTTTTTCTCATCTAAAGGCTAGAGTTTCATGCAGCCATGAACACACTTCTTTTTGCCAATCTAGAAAGCCCAATAACAACAAACCAAGGCAACTAATAGTTGGAGCCAAGTGTTCTTTCTGTCAAGAAAGCTCCTTGAAGCTGTTCCTCCTCTGGCGAGTGGATGGTTCCAGAACTGTGATGTTCTTCCTGGGAGTTACAGGGTATAACCATCTTGCGGCCAATGGGCAGGGCTTTCCCTTCTGCTATACAATCCCAGGAATAAGAATGTGTTTGCAAATAAATATTCTGTACCAGTAATTGTGTTTCTTTGCAGCTTCAGGGTTTACATCTGATAATACATTTTATCACAAGCACCTAACTAAATCAGATATTTCAGATAAATTCAAGATGCATATCTACAGTGAATCCTTAATTTTCAGCATATTAAACTTTTTCTTTTTTGGTAATCCAGATGGATATTTTCAATGTCAGACTTTAGTATCTGGATTATTGTTTTAAATTAACTTGTTTATCCTTGTCCCCATTGGAGTGAGTTGCAAACATCTCATATAATTTCATTGGGATAAATGAGCTTTTTTTTTTTTTAAGGAGAATGATTAATAAAAGGGAACATAATCTAGACTTTATGAACTGTTACAGCTTTTCTTCTTTCTAGCAGGTTGCTCTTATATGACCAAATGGTGAAATTGATTTGCACACTGACAGATCATAGAGATGATGTCAACTGCTGTGCCTTCTCCTCTTCCTATTTGGCTACATGTTCTATGGACAAAACTGTCCGTCTGTATTCTTTAAGCAATTTTGAAGAGCTTCCTTATTCGCCACTAGAAGGCCACACTTACGCTGTCCACTGCTGCTGCTTCTCTCCTTTGGGACATACTTTGGCTTCATGTTCTACGGATGGCAATACAGTTCTTTGGAATACTCAGAATGGATTGAAATTGGCTGTGTTGGAGCACCCCTGTAGAAACCCTGTAAGAATTTGTCGATTTTCCCCCGATTCCAGCTGCCTGGTTTCAGGAGCAGCAGATGGAAGTGTAAATCTTTGGAATGTTCAGTCCTTGAAAGTCTACCGGTGAGTATGCCAAGTGCAAGGATAAGCAGAAAGATGTTACACAAGTCCTCTATCCTTAAGGATTGATACTTACATCTCTATTGTCACCTGATGTTATACAGGAACAGCTTATTATGCTGGAAAGAGCTGTTAAACATAGAAGTAGTAGTACATTGGACCCTCCACATTCTCTGGGGTTAGGGTAGCAATGAAACATGAAAGAAGGAATACGGCAAATTTAATAAAAAACAAACATGTTTTTCCTGAGAGAACACCAGGAATCTCTAGATCTTGCAGTGCAACTCTGTAGTAAACTTCTGCCAGACATTGGCCATAGACTTGCATTGGAGGATGTACAAATGCCTAGAGAAGTATTCTTTCTAGAAATTACTAGAACAATTCTATGGTCAATTTCCAGTGGAAATTGAGTCACACTTTAGGACCTGGAGATTCTTAGTGATAACATATTGATAAAATCTGCAGATAATCAAAGCTGCAAAATGTTGAGGGCCAATTGTATTTTTAATCAGTATTATTTTTAATGAAAATCTTGATCTTCAGATTTCAATGAACTAAAGTGAACCCTTGGACCGCAATTAATTCAGTGAAACACCTATGATTTTTTTTCAAATGTGTATTTCCTTGTGTGAACATGATTCCCCAGTCCAATAATAAGAAATATCTTGTCCTTGATGATGCAGCAATTCTAGGTTCTCTGTCGGAAATGGTTAGGGTGAAGGGCTTCTAAAGGCGAAGCTTGTAAAGGAACTGTTTTACACAATTTTACACAGTTACTGTTACTATTGTAGGGACTTACAGTCCCCTCTCTGTTCTTGCGGGGGATCCGATCTGGACCCCTCTCCCCTGTGAAAACAGAAACTCGCATATATTCAAGCTCCATTGGGTACACACACCATTTTAGCCAATGGGGCTTGCCCCTCTGTGAATAATCGAGACTGCGGACTTTAAGTACGCAAAATGGAGGGGTGACTGTATATAAAACCATTGCAAATTCCTAGGTATCAGCATCATTTTTAAAAGATACTATTTGTCAATAAAGCTACAATTAATATTTTGTCTCATGAGAAAGAAATGCCCAACCATGAGTCCAATCAATTATAAAAGGCTTGAAATTCTACATTTGGTATGATGATGATGATCACAGTGGGCCCTTATTATCTGCTTGGGTTTGGTTCCAGGACCCCCCCCCCCCCGATAACAACAACAACAGAAAAATCAGAAATGTTGTTTGCCCCAAAATACCCTTTAGCAGGATTTGGGCACATTTCCATTACATTTCCCCCAAGCTTTGTTTGAAGTAGGAAGTGAACAGGAAGTGAACTGTTGTTTAAAAAAGGCGTCGCCTGGGTCTAAAAAGGGTAAGGGTTACAAAACATGGTGGGAATGTCCCTATGCCTAGGGCATTTTGGACAACATTTCTTTTTTTAAAAGGGCATGAGTGCAGTGGGTTGTGTGGCCTTCCAAGGTCTCCTGACAGGCTAATGTGGCTTCCCAGCCTTCTACAGTTGCCCACAGCTATAATAATACAGCATAGTTTACTATTAAGAAGAATGAGGCATGGTAATCCTTCTGTCCCAGGCCCTGTTCTCTTTTTGATATGGATGTGAGAAAGGTTTCTGGAGTTTTTACTTCCATTAATTTTAGTCATTGCTCACCCTGTTGTCTCAATTCAGACAAACTATGGTTTGCTAAATTAAACTAACTTCTAGCCTTATTTTATGGAGCTTTGGGGTTTGGCCCATAGTCTAAATTACCCACGAGCTAAACGGAATAAAATACAGTATGCACTGTGTATCTGTCTGTTTGCCTTGTATTGACTTATTTTTAAATACTTCCCTTTCATATATGGTTTAATTTTGACTATTATATTTTTCATACTCATATAATGTTTTCACAGCTTTTCACTTCCAAAGTTCAAATTCCTTTATCCTTGTCTTTCAGATCCGGGTAGCGTTAAAGATGGCTCTTTGGTAGCCTGTGCATTTGCTCCTAATGGAAGTTTCTTTGTAACGGGATCATCATGTGGAGATTTAACTCTTTGGGATGACAAAATGAGGTGCTTGTATAATGAGAAAGCTCATGATCTTGGAGTCACCTGCTGTGACTTTTCTTCACAGCCACTTTCTGGTTAGTGAACTTACTATTTAAATAAATCCTTTTAATAATTTTTTCACCTCCAGTCCTAGCTCTTGTACATTTCTTTTTGGTTCTTGATGCCTGTGGCATGTGAACAGAAACAGGCTATTCCAGAATTCTTTTCATTTCTTCATAGTTACCCTTGTTCTGAACATAATTATATGGGGAATATCTAAAAAATTACCTGCATGACTGGCATAGATGTGAAATGCTAAAAGTACTCTGTATTGTTTTGTTATAAAGCCTAAATTTTATGATAAAGGGAATTATTCTAAGAGGAGACAGTTGTGTGCTCTTTTCCTAATGCTCAGGTTCAACATTCTTTAGTTCTTTGTAGACAGTCAGGCTGAAAAGAATAGACTGCAATTTTATACAGTCTAAGGTGGGAGTAAGTTCAGGTGAGCTCACTGGGCTGTATGCTTGAGCAGACAGGCAGAGATAATGCTGTACTGTCCTGACTTTAAATACATAGGGGAATATGCCACATTGAACACAGGGAGTGATATAAAGTCTTGCACATTTAAAGTGTTGTACAATATGTTAAAGTGAAAGGCTGTTGTAGGGTTGCATCCAGGCTTACCACTCTAATCTTGAAAAGGATCAGTATTCAACAGAAGCTCCCACTGCTTTGGTACAACACTTTTAGACGGGTAGAAGGGACTGCAAGAAGTTGAAACTGGTAAATAGTTATCTCATTCTCTTCTCCCTTTCTCTAACAGATTTATGCTAGGAACTCCACCCACAGTTAGTCTGACTGAGCAGTGAAAATCATGTAGCCCTCCAGATGTTGGACCTCAATACCAAATGTTCTTCACCTTTGGCTTTGCTGACCAAGGCTGCTGGAAATTATAGTCAGCTATCTAAAAGTTATGATGATTCCCAGCCCTGTTTAGATTTTTAAAAATCCATTTAAAAAAAAAAAAAGACGAGCCATAGTTCCCCCAATACACAGATATAATTCTGTGTCTTTAAAAAAATAAACATTCTCTACTAGAAATCCTTTCCTTTTTTCACTATCAGATGTTAATTGTTGTTTGCTGTCAGTGTCTTCGACTTATGGCAACCCTATGAACGAGAGAGTTCCATTGTACTGCCTACAGCCTGCTACTTTATTGAGCATTATCATATTTTCATTTGAGTCATGTTACTTTGTTTTTTGTCCAAAGTACTATAAGGCCACTTTGGTTGAGTAGTTGGATAGAATTTGGAATTTGGGGGAAGGTGAAGTGTACAGCAGAATTATGGCTAAATGATGGACATTTGGGCTTAAATCAATTTCAGAGGCATGCACAAAAAATACATCTCCTTAATACAATAATCTTTTGCTGAACTTCCTACATGTTATTAAAACAAACAAACTCAATATTCATGGTAGCTCAGACCTTTTTAAAATAAACTCTTATGTTATGTGAAATAGTGCCATCTGTCCTGTTTTTTAAAAATAGTGTGGGTAGTTAAAATGCTATGATGAAGCTTGAAACATCGTTTAAGACAGGGATAATCTAGTTTTAGTCCTTCATGGTCTACCTTGTTTCTTCATTTTCAAGCCTCATAATCTACCATATATTTCATATTTACAGAACCTGATGGATAGTCAGAAACTTTTCGGTTAGGGTATAATTAATTATTAACATGGCTCAAGTGGTTAAGACACTGACTCTGTTGATTGCAAGATCAGCAGGTTGGCAGTTTGAGGCCCAGGTGCCACATGATGGGGTGAGCTCCCATCACTAGTCCCAGCTTCTGCCAACCTAGCAGTTCAAAAGCATGCAAATGCTAGTAGATAAATAGGTACTACTTCGGTGGGAAGCTAAAAAGCATTCAGTGCAATCGTGCTGGCCACATGATCACAGAGTAGTCTCTGACAACACTGGCTGTTTGGCTTAGTAATGGAGATGAGCACCACCCCCTATGGTCAGACACGACAACCTTGTCAATGGGGAATACTTTCACCTTTTGTGTGTCTCCTGATATATTTTGGTTAATCTTTTTGGTAATTAATTGATGAAAAAGAGGAAAATAGTTATACAGTCACATATTTTATACTTATATACATAGTTATATATTCATATAGGTGCTTTTTACATTGGCTAAAAGGGGCGGTCCAAACTCGCCCCTTCTAGCGGCGAGATGAGGCCTAGGCTGCCACACGGGCAGCCCCAGAGGCCTCATCCCGCCGCAACGACCCGCCGCAAAAAAGAGCTCCGGGATCGAGCTCTTTTTTTGCGGTGCGGGAAGGGCGCGATTGGCGCCCTCCCGCGCCGCCAGAGCGTCAAAACGTGCGCAGCGCGTCAAAACGCTGCGCACGTGATGACGCTTGTATGGCGCCTCCGTGTAGACGCCGCCATCTTTAAATGGCGGCGTCCATGCGTTTTAGGCTTAGGGAGGGTGTAAAGGCTACGCCCTCCCTAACCCTAAATGCGGGCTTTTTAGCCCTAAAAGCGCCTTTTTTTGCCCGTGTAAAACGGGCCATATATATATTATAGAATTTATAATAATAACTGTAAAGAATAAGTATGGTGAAGAACACCTTTATATAAAAAGGTACTAGAAAAAGATAAGTAATCCAGAGTGCATGCACACTGATGAACGTAGGGCAGTTTCCGTTGTTTTTTTTATATTGTTTTGGTAGAATATTATCCGAGGAGCAAGAAGAACAATTTCACTGTAGCCTCTTGTATACCCCAAAGCTGGATCTGGGAGTCTTGGAAAACCTTTGATTTCAGAGAAACAAGTCATGCCAGACTAATCTGATCTCTTTTTTGGATAGAATTACCATCTCGATAGATGAAGAAAATGCTGTGGATATAGCATATCTTGATTTCAGCAAGGCCTTTGGCAAGGTTCCCCATGACACTCTTGCAAGCAAGCTAATAAAATCTGAGCTACACAATGCAACAGTTAAATTGATTTGTAACCGGTTGACCAGTCAAACCCAAAGGGTGGTCAGCATCGGCACCTCTTCATCTTGGAAAGAGGTGACCAGTGGGGTGCCACAGGGTTCTATCCTGGGCCCAGTACTATTCAACACCTTTATCAACGACTTAGATGAAAGAATAGGGGGCATGCTCATCAAATTTGCAGATGACACCAAATTAGGAGGAGTAGCTAATACCCCAGAAGACAGGATCAAAATTCAAAATGGCCTTAATAGGTTAGAAAGCTGGGCCAAAGCTAACAAAATGAGTTTCAACACAGAGAAATGTAACATACTGCACTTAGGGCAGAAAAATGAAATGCATAGATATAGGATGGGGGACATCTGGCTGAACGAGACAACTTGTGAAAGGGATCTAGGAGTCCTAGAAGACCATAAGTTGAACATGAGTTAACAGTGTGATGTGGCAGCTAAAAAGTCTAATGCAAGTCTAGGCTACATAAAGAAAATTATAGGGCCTTTACAGACCGCCCTTTTTGGGTGGTCTGCATCTGCCCCTTTAAGCAGCGGGATGGGGCCCAGGGCTGCCTCACCGGCAGCCCCAGAGGCCCCATCCCACCGCTTCTCCAGGCCACGGAGAAGTGGCAAACTGCCGCTTCTCCGCGGCCCGAAAATGGGATGCAGCGGGCACCCTGGGTGCCCGCTGCACCCCACGACCGACGGTGGTTCTGAGGGGAGAAAGGGGCCGCTGCTGCCCCTTTCCCTACGGGGTCCTTGATAGCCCTGTTTAAATATTTGAAGGGATGTCATATTAAGGATGGAGCCAGCTTGTTTTCTCCTGCTTCAGAGAATAGGACACAGAATAATGGATGAAAGCTACAGGAAAAGAGATTCCACCTCAACATTAGGAGGAACTTCCTGACAGTAAGGGCTGTTTTACAGTGTAACACACACCCTCACAGGGGCTGGACAGCTAGCTATCAGGGATATTGATAGAGAGTTCCTGCATGGCAGAAGGTTGGACTGGATGGCCCTTGTAGTCTCTTCCAGCTGTATGATTTTATGCGAGAAAAAGTCCATTGCAACTACCAATGAAATGTTGGATTGAGACCACAATAAGTGCCATGCTCAGATCAGCTCAAAGTTCACCATTGCAGAAATTCAAACAACTGGCAAGCATTGGGCAGTTCATCAAAGATATTAAAAATGAACTAGTCTCATAGAGAAAAGGTAAAATATGGGATACTTTTTAAATGGGAAAACTATCATACAGAATGAACAAATTGAAGAATACTATGGTGCATGAGTCATTCACAGAAAAATAGTTTACATTCTTAGATCACATTAATAATAATTCTTGTATTCTCATCCCACCGTCCCATCATTTAGAACTTTGGAAAAAGGTGTAAGAGGCCTTAATGTGGCCTAAAGTATTGTTACAGTCCTTTGTTGTAGACTTCACTCCTATAATCCTCTCTGTTAGCATCCTTATTTACTCCTTTTTTCGTTTTACTCTCTGCTTCATTGTGTTCAATTTTTGTTTATGTATTTCTTGTTATCTTAATCGCTACATGCTATGTTTGCAATATTTCATGTGAAACTGGTAAATATAACTATATTTGAAAAACTGAACTGGTCTTACAGACTGACCAAGATGTATAGTTTCAAACGCTGATCTTAAAACCCCAGATACATTTTTGGGGTACAGCCAGTCTTTCAAATAGCAGAAGCCACAGATTTTATATAACATGTGAGCTAAACCACTGACTCGCGTCTCAAGGACTGGGAGCAATAAACACACTCCGTCCTATTGACAGGAATGTATTCATGAAGTCCAGTGACATTATCTGGGTAAGCTCCCTGGATAAAAGTTCCTTCCCCATGATATAGGAACAGGAGTTCCTAATTTAAAGACAATGGGAACAAGAGTATGTTGTTTTGCTATGATACCCAACATGGTTGTGCAAATTCCTATGTCCAGTAAACAGTGGCCCCTAAATTGATTGTGTTTAGAGATTAGCTGTAGGACAAACATGCTTGTATTATAAATTGACATGCAAGATTCACCTAGTTACTGTTTAAAAGAAATTCAGAATTATATAAATGTTTTAAAAAGTTTATTTAAAACATAAGTGTTTATCTAGGGGACTGGATACAGCTACAGTCTTCTCACCACTAATCATTATGCCATTATATTTGTGATAGTTAGAAACTGTGTGAATGCATTATAGAGAAAATTGTAGATGCAGTGGACCTGATCTATATTAAGACCTTGGAGTGACAGGAGAACTTTGATGCTTTGCACTTGGTATGCTTTTACTCTGATATTGGGACCTCTGTATCTGCTATGTATGATAGAAAAATAACTTCCATTTGCTCCAGTATGAGCTTTAGGTAGGCAAGTTCCCATGAAACAAATGTGAGCAAATGGCCCATACCTGGATTGGAACATCAGCAGGGAGCAAAGGAATAAAGTCTGTGACCTGATCCAGATCAGCATCCCATGACCAGAAAATCTATACATGTAATTACTAGTTGCAAGACTGGCATTACATCTAGTTTGACCTCTGTGATCCCATTAGATTTTTGAGCAACACAAATCATGGACAGTGACTAGATCACACCTCTGCTTCCTGTTTTGGGAGAAGAATGGAAACTGGTTTTACATGTGATAGAAAAAGTCAGACTGTTCTCAGAGTGCCAGATCCAGCTGTTGCCTTATGCTGTCATGAGCAAGTACTTTGCTATATGATATTATGTGTAGGCTATTTTACAGTGAAGTAATTCTCTAGATGGGATGTTCTGTGCAATGATTTGTGGCCACAACATTTATTCCATAAAATTATACCTGGCTGTACCCCAAAAACCTCGATTTCAGTAAGGCCTTTGACAAGGTTCCCCATGACATTCTTGCAAACAAGCTTGCAAAATGTGGGATAGACAAGTTAACTGTTACATGGATTTGTAATTGGTTGACTGGCCGAACTCAAAGGGTGCTCAACAATGGCTCCTTTTCATCCTGGAGAGAAGTGACAAGTGGGGTACCACAGGGCTCTGTCCTGGGCCCAGTGCTATTCAATGTCTTTATTAATGATTTGGATGACAGAATTGGGGGCATACTTATCAAATTTGCAGATGACACTAAACTGGGAGGAGTAGCTAATACCCCAGAGGACAGGATCAAAATTCAAAATGACCTGAATAGACTAGAAAGCTGGGCCAGTGCTAACAAAATGAAATTCAATGCGGAGAAATGTAAGGTTCTGCACTTAGGGCGGAAAAATGAAATGCACAGATATAGGATGGGGGACACCTGGCTGAATGAGACCACATGTGAAAGGGATCTAGGAGTCCAAGTAGACCATAAGCTGAACATGAGTCAACAGTGTGATGCGGCAGCTAAAAAAGCCAATGCAATTTTAGACTGCATCAATAGAAGTATAGTTTCTAGATCAAGGGAAGTTATAGTGCCACTCTATTCTGCTTTGGTCAGGCCCCACCTGGAATACTGTGTCCAGTTCTGGGCACCACAATTCAAAAAAGATGTGGAGAAACTGGAGCATGTCCAAAGGAGGGCAACTAAGATGGTGAAGGGTCTGGAAACCATGCCCTATGAGGAACGCCTTAGGGAACTGGGGATGTTTAGCCTGGAGAAGAGAAGGTTAAGAGGTGATATGATAGCCCTGTTTAAATATTTGAAGGGATGTCATATTGAGGAGGGAGCAAGCTTGTTTTCTGCTGCTGCAGAGACTAGAATGCGGAACAATGGATGCAAACTGCAGGAAAAGAGATTCCACCTCAACATTAGGAGGAACCTCCTGACAGTAAGGGCTGTTCGACAGTGGAACACACTCCCTCGGAGTGTAGTGGAGTCTCCTTCCTTAGGGGTCTTTAAGCAGAGGCTGGATGGCCATCTGTCAGGGATGCTTTGACTTGGAGTTCCTGCATGGCAGGGGGTTGGACTGGATGGCCCTTGTGGTCTCTTCCAACTCTATGATTCTATGATTCTATCTTAACATTACTGGTGTATATATTTTATATCTTTCATTTTTATTTTAGCTTAGAATCCTTTTTCACTTATTCCATGAGATGATCTCTGACAGAGCTCTGTTTTCTGTTGATACAAATGTTGATTTTTTTTATTCAGCTATTTCTATGACTTGTATACAACATTATAGTTTGTTCTCTTTTATTTTGACAGTGATGCACAAACTATAAATGCCTCCTCACTTTTCTTCTCTTTTGGGAAAACTACAAAAGCTCTTATTTTTTCCCAACCTGCCAGTTACATCAACTCCTTCCCTGTGGTTGTTTACTAATTGACATCTTAGAATTGAATGTATTCCATAAATAACTTTTTCCCTTCATATCAGATGTTTTGTGGTTCCCTTGTAAAATACTGTTTTGTTTACTGTCAAATATCCTTTAAATTTTTCAGTAGCAAAGAAGGAGTGGGTTGCAGCTGTGTTCTAGAAGTAAAATCTGTAGAAATAAGACTATCACAGTAGTATTAGTCCAACTAATAAAAAGGATGCATAGTATGTTCCAGTTTTAGCTATTTCTTAATTACCTATGGTGGTGAAACTACCATATATACTCAACTATAAGTCGATAAATCTATTCCCCAAAATTGACCCCAAAATCCTGGGTTGACATATGTATATGGCAATACAATAATACTGCTTATAATGCTCCTAAAAGAAGTACCCATCCTTCCTTCATTGCCAGAGATGATTAAACAGCTACCGAGGCTTGGCTAGAGAAAGGGAGAAAGTGCCCACCTCGCTGTTTCAGTCCCTTCCGTATGTGTGTGTCTTTTGACAAGGCTTGCTGCCAGACACCTCACCCTTCTTTCATTGCCAGTGATCTTTAAGCAGCTACTGAGGCAGGGACAAAGAATACCCTCAACTTATCCACAGGTGATATCAAGATCCAAAACTTGTCCTTGACTTATACATGAGGTCGACTTATAGTCAAGTCTATATGGTAGTTCATTTTCAGGGACTATTGCCAAATCATCTGTTTGCATCAAAAAGTAGTAGGATGTGGTCCTCCAAATGTTGCTGAAGTGTATCTCCCACTATTGGTTGTGGTGGCAAGGGCTGCTAAAAGTTGCAGTCTAACGACATCTGGGAGGCCACACAATTCCCACTTTTGTTCTAAGGTTTCTTCGATAACAACAACAACAACAATATTGTTGTTGTTGTTGTTGTTATTTATTTCTAGCCTGCCCCTCTGAACAAGCAATCGGGGAGGGTTACAAACAAGGTTAAAAAACAGTACAATTAAAATATACCATCCCATCACCCAACTCCCCCCCCCTTAAAACAGGATTAAATCACCACAACACTAAAATCAATAAATGAGCGTATAAAAATAAAAAACAATGACAGAAGTTCCAATCTGAAAACCTTAGCTGTATAAGGGTGAAATAATGCTGGAGAGAGAGATGGAGAAGCTCAAAAATGCATTTCAGGGCCGGGAGGTGTTACACTTCTTCTGGGAAGGCCTGCTGAAAGAGATTTAGGGCTTTTTTAAAGCCTTCAATGGATGGAATAAGACACATCTTGTCCGCCAGGTCATTCCACAGTTTAGGGGCAACAGCTGAGAAGGCTCTCTGGGAAGTCTGGACCAGCCTGGTCTTCATTAATCCTTTCTACTAAACATTAATCCTTTCTACTAAAGTATCTGAGGTACTTTTTCTGCCCAGGCAGGATTTTTCAGCCACTTATTTGCCTCAGATCTGTAGAACTTGTAGTACCTACAGTTATTCTATGTTACCTTTTTGCTGGATAGCTCTGCTCTTCAGACAGTTATCCCAGATTATGGCAGTGCTCAATTGCTTTAGTCTGTATGCCTTTGAATTCCATAACCCATTCGAATTATATGCATGCATTTTTGGAATTGTGACTCACTAAAGTCAGTGGGTCTTGTTTCTGAGTAAGTATAGCTGGCCTCACCACTCGCGTCTCATTTGGATGGTTTCTGCATAATGTATATATGAGTAGGAGCAGGTTTTAAGGGTGGAACATATGAAGATATGACTTGTTGACTTATGGATGGATTGGATCCAGGATCTACTTTCCGCGGCCTAAAAGTTGTACTCAGGTGCCTTTGTCTCAGTTGGAGGAATCACCTCTGTTTCCCTAAACCACAGCATGACCCATAGACATTATGGGGCTAAACAGACAGGCAAAAAGAGGTGCTTTCAGGCTGGCTTGAAGGTGCGGCATTTAGATGACACATGCCTTGAAGCCAGCAGAAGTGTCCTTATGCTGAGAAAAGCCATTTGAAAAAGAAGCAGCTTTTTTCTGCTTCTTCTTGGCTTGAAACCATGTCATGTGTTCATGACATGAGCGCTCCAGCTGCCTTGGGAGCTGGTGGTGTCGTTGGTGGGGTTTCAACATGGCTTCAGAAAAGGCAGCTTCAAGCCACTGTTTCGCCTCAAAGTGTAGCATTTTCAAGGTGGTAAAGAGACTACTTTGTGAAGGAAGTGACCCAGAAATCTCCTTCCCACAAGTGAATTTCATGCATTTTGGAGCATGTCCACATGGGTCAAAAAGCCTGTGTTCTCCCCAGCCTTGAGGTGTCCTGTTTGAATGATGTAGGTCAATACCCCTGGTCTGGGATTGGGCAGACAAGGCCAATGCCAATTTTGGTGGTCCCGGTCCAATCCCATCTTAAAGCGGTCTTGGCATGCATCCAAAAGACCTGCTGTTTGCTATGGAGTTTCAAGAAAACTTCATAGCAACACCTGGCAGACCTGATGATCCTGTGCACCCCTTACTTTCCTCTGCTGCCACCTCTACTGAGAAGACTCTTGTCATGGCCTCCGATGTAGAAAGGGAGCACCTAAAACAAGTCCCACATGAGTGTAGACACGTGCCCCATTTCCACATCAGAGGCTGCAACAGGGTCTTCTCAGTAGTGGCGAGATGGGGCGTTAGGGGCATGTGGCAGTAGTGGGTCCATGGCACAGTGGCAGGCAGGTGTGTAAAAATATGCTGTCCTTATACTGGTCTGGGATCTGACTGTGGTCAGGACCTGGGTTAGGATAGCACTGGCTTGGCCCATGCTATCCTAGCCCATCTGCTCAGCCCATTGGTCTGGATCCAACCCATGCACTTGAATTGCATACAATATGTCCATCTTACCAAATGCATAGATGCATGTTTTTTTAAATCCTTATTTATTGTGTTTCTTACAAATTTCAATATTTGCATTTTTTAAAAAAACCAACAACAGGTAATAAGGAAAATGTTAAATATTTCCAGATGGCATCTTCAGGTCAAGATAACACAATTAAGATATGGCTTATTTCATTTACTGAAGACACTGGTATGTATTTTTAAAATGGTTGTTGTTGTTGTTGTCCTATACTTTTTCAAGCCCTCATTCTGTATTGTTCATATTTTGTGCATATAGGTTAGGGGTTATAGGGGAAGGGTTACTAGCCAAGTAATAAACTTAGTACATCCTAGAAAACAATGAGGAATACATATGAAAACTATTTATGATATTTTAACATACCTCTAACCCAGCCTTCCACTGTAATCTTAACTCTGAAGACAGTTTATAGCAATGTAAGACTACAAATTCATAAAAGTTAAAAACATGATAAAGCAATACAATATCATAATATAGGTTTTTTTTAAAAAAAGATAGGAAGGTACAACAAGTAATAAGAGATCTGTCCTGAAGCTATGTATAAATGTCACACTACATAAAATGACTTATTGACTGACATAATACTCATTGTTCATGACAGGCTGTCATTTTTGTTTCATACTCTGTATTGTTAATCTGAGTCTAAAAATATAATTTCATTTTCTTTTTTATATTAAAACCAACAGATTTTCTCTCTTTGCTCTTTTTTCTGCTGCAGACATTTCATTTCTTCCAGCACACTGAAATGCTATGTAAACCTTTGCATATTATTCATATTCTGATCACATAATTTAGTTTCCATGCTGTAAAACTGGATGTGTTAAGTTTTTAAAACATGAGGCAGTGATGTTTTCCACAGTAGATTAATATATACTTAGTATTTCCTAGAATTGTATTTAGGGGGCAGCCAAATTGTTCTAGTTAACCCTTTGATGATTGTCTCTTCCGCAGCAGTGTGCTCTAAAAATAAATACTTGAATGTTGAAGCAGTCTTCTGCAGTTTTATGCACTCCAAATGTGCTTAACTACACTCCTTTCATCTACACCCATCATTGCCAGGACGATGGAAGTGTAGTCTGAAGATCACATAAGTGGGGAAACTTCTTCAATGTATACTGAACTTGAGCAAGCAAAACTGCTTGGATAGTAAAACCAAACAACAACAGAGCCTCCTTATTTCAGTAACAGTGTGTTGCTGAAAAATAAGGATTGTGAAAAGTTCATTGTGGTATGATAAAGGCTTCAAAATTATGGATGAAAATTACTTGTACTTTGCCTTAGAGAACATCTCTCATCTGCCTGTGTATTCACCTAGACCAAAGATATGCAGTGTGCACATGTGTTGTCCACCATTATTCTAGGTGGTTTAAATAAAGTAATATTTTTAAATGTGGAAGGACAATTTAGGCTGCTGTTAGCCTTTTTCTTATAATTCAGGATTATGAGTACCATAGCAGAACTCACTTTGCCTCCTTGTTCACCTTGTGGCCTGCTTGGAAGGGCTGTCAGGAATCCCTTTTGGATAAATCGGGAAGAGAAGACTCTGTCACTGAAGCTGTATGAAATACTGTCTTCCTATAATGTAGTGTCCCCTTCCTAGAGAGGAGATACTTTGTCAACATTATTTACTGCTTTCTTGGTATGAAGATCACAATATATTTAAGGAACAGACATAGTCTGAAAACAAAAAATAGTCTGGCTAGATTTTTTTTTTAAAGAAAGGTAGGTTGTTTAGGTTTTTTATTTAGATGTGGAAAGCTTCTCATGTGCTAAGGAACTTTTCATAATATTAATTGAATTTGTATCCACTCTTTAAATATATAGGACTCAAACTGAAATTGAAGTGTGCGTTAAGTGGACATACTGCTCCAGTTCTGGCTTGTGCTTTTTCCTGTGATGGACAAACTTTAGTCTCTGGGTAAGAATCCTTTCTTAATTTATGTCCTTCAATTTTACACTCAGTTTGGACTTTTTGCTTGATTTCTTAATTGCCTCTCTATATATTTATAATGTTATTCCTTTGTCATTGCTGTTGTGTGATTTCAAGTCATTTCTGACTTATGGTGGCTCGAAGGTGAACCTATCACAGGGTTTTCTTGGCAGAGTTTGTTCAGAGAAGGCTTTTCTCTTGACTTCCTTTGAAGCTGAGAGGGTGTGACCTGGTGGATTTTCATGGCTGGGCAGGCATTTGATCCTGGTCTCCCAGTATCCTCATCCAACATTCAAACCACTATACCACGCTGGTTCTCTGGCTTCTTTACAGACATTTAAATGCATTCTAATCTCTTTTTCCCCCTTACTGCATTGTTTACTGCCATAATCCATCAGAATTTAGCACATAAAATATAAAATCCTTATAAAAATAGGGAAACATTCCAGTTTCTGTGTAAGACATTCATATGAGTCTCAAAAACCCAGTGGGATTTATAAACTATCTTACATTTATAAACTATCCATTTAAATCCCACTTCCTTTGAGTGATGGAGCGGGCCAACCCACACGGTATGGGTTATCCCTTTCACTACCCAGAGAGAAGCAAGCTTCAAATGACCTTGTTAGACTTTTACTGAGGGTCCAGCCTCTTCTTTTCAACTTCTTCCCTGGCATCACCCAGAACAAAGCTAGCTGAATACCTTTCTGGTATTCAGAGAGGTATTATTTGGCTTACGTATCTGCTATTCTTAATTATTTTTCTCTTTTTTTCTTTTTAAAAATAAATGAGATAAACGAAAACAAAAGGAAAATTACTAAGCTGCCTTTGTCAAATAAAAGTTGCATTTTACCATTGTCTTTCACACAACTTGCTCTACTTGTGGTCAGGGAAAAGCTTGCCTGGTGGACCTTTCAATGGTTGCTTATTCTTAACCTAGTTTATTCACCTGTGTTAAGACCACTATGTCTCGATTGACCTCTTTACAGACATTTGCTTTAAGTGCCATGGCTCAATGCCATGGAATTTTAGGATTTGTAGTTTTGCGAGACATTTACCCTTCTCTGTCAGAGAGCTCTGGTGTTTAAACAAACTATAAATCCCAGGATTCCATAGCATTGAGCCATTAGAATTAAAGTAATGCCAAACTGCATTATTTCTGCAGTGCAGATGTAGCCTTAATGTGAGAAGAATGATGTCCCCAGGGCAGTGGTCAACATATCTAAATCCAAAAAGATGACTCTTCCTATTTCCTCCTACTATTAGCAAATGTGCTAAGAAAAGTAAAGGGAAAGTGTCCTTGTGTTGTTTTGGTGACTCACTCCTGTTCATGCATGAGATATCCAGTCTTTTTGTGGTTCTTAATCTCTTAAAGGTCAGTTTTGCATTCGGACTTGGTATAGCTCATGGAAGCTGAATAGAAGGCACTCTGGATATTAGAGTATCCTGATAACGTGCATCAGACCATACTATCTAAATCAGCAGTACATGAAACCCAGACGGCCATACCTCCTATCTTTCCTTCAGCCCGGATGGTGTATCTCTTTACATCTTGAAGCATTAAGCAGCAGAATTGCCTTCTGTTTTGTCTAGCGTGAGATCCACATCAGTAACATTTCACTTGTTCATCAATTGATTTCTGAGAAAAGCATCTCTTCTTCCTCTGACTGTAATGTAGACTTCTGACTTTGGACTTAAATCTACTGCTGAAAGCCTTAATAATCTTTTGAACCACTCTGGATGATTCCATCTCATCTGTTTTCACTTAGGGTAGTTTTTCTGTTAGCAATCACATCTACCTAAAGAAATATCAACCTCCTTGGTCAGCAATCATCCACATAATCCTCAGTAAAGACCAAATG
Source organism: Urosaurus nigricauda (assembly GCA_034509955.1). Lineage (NCBI taxonomy): Eukaryota > Metazoa > Chordata > Lepidosauria > Squamata > Phrynosomatidae > Urosaurus > Urosaurus nigricauda. Next base: position 160,188,311 of record JAOEGL010000001.1, on the reverse strand, counting down.
ACTTAAGGCTGGAGCATTCTCTTGCCTGAAGGTACTATATGGCTTATGATTTGGCAAAAAAGACCTATGGAATGACTTATTCCACCATGATGGCTGTGAATATAGATTTTTTAAAAAAAAATTAATGCAACTCTTAGGAAAATTTGTAGGGTCAGTGTCTGGAGCAGTTGTTTGAGCTGAAGTTGCTGAAAAATTATATAAAAGCAGGTTTTAAAATTATAGTCATTAGGTGTTTTGCATCACAGATTATAGCATGCATATAGGCATTAGGCACACACCTTTGTGTTTGCTGGATCAGGCAGATCAGGACACACACACAAACACGGAATTTGCAGATACTTTAACAAAAATGCTTTAAAAGCAACAAAAAGAGGTAGCTGGAAATCTGGTTCAGAAAAATATTGGTGCTCTTAATGTTAAATATTGTAAGAGGGCTGCAACCTGTGTAAGTGGTTATTAATGCTTCAGTAAGCCTCCTGGGAGATTTAGTTCTCACCCGCACCATTTTCGTTCAGGAAAAAAAATGGTCTGAGAAGTCTATAGGAGTCAAGGGCTGTAAGAACAGGATTGAGAAAGCGGGGGAGGGGGGTCGTTCATGGAACCTCATGTCCACACTTTGCCCACTCAGATCTGTGTGGTGGTAGCAAAGTTTCTGTTGTCCATATAAATTATTATTACAGAAGTGAGACCAGCTTTTTGCTGATGGATTCACTAATAATGAGTCTTCTAAAATGTTGGCTCAAACAGCAATTTCATCACTCCTGTTCTGCCATGTCTTGCCTATTCTAGCCTGAATGTATGCCCAGGTGTCTGGGAGGGATGGTGGTGGGGACACAGGCAAAATTTCTCTAGGTGTGTTAGCACTTCTTATAGCTGTTAAACAATGTTTATCTGATTATTAGATTCTTACTTGAATCTGTGGGGTTGACATTGAGTTTGTTACCTAGCATAGCACCTCTCCTGCAACTCCAGTTAATAGAAGTCCATAAAAAAAATCAAACCACCACATTGTGAGTTTGTCATAATGGCATTTATTTTATTTATTTTTTTCAAAAGTCATTGCCCTCTCTTCTCCCTCCACCTGCCTGATATTTTTTTTCTAACACCTTGCCTGATTAACAAATTTGAAGTTTGTTAAAGTCTGCACAATTCTTAATGTGCTTTGGTTGACCTAATAAAGATACTGCCACAACAGGGATTTTGGATTTTTTCTTAGTCAACTCTTGCTACTACTTCTTATTTCATGGCTAAGATGTAAAGCTGAATAACTGCCTGATCCTAATTTCTGGGTCATTGTTTCACAATTGCAGTTTTATAGTATTGCAGCTGACAGAGTTAGAACAATGAAATGTCATGTCTAAGACAGTTTCTTATCCCTGTTGCAAGTAATAGATTGCCATGTTTAGGATGAGTTTGTTTTTTTAATTTTCTTTTCTATATAAATCATTTATTTTCTTCCAATTAGGTCAGTGGACAAAACCGTGATGATTTTTGAAACTGTAAGTATTTGATAGTGTAAAAAGAAATACATTATTGTGGAGCAACAACAATGTAAAAAAAGGGGCTTAAACCATCATATCCCTGTGCTGGTTTTCTTGCAACAAGAGGTACAGTTGGCCCTTCACATTCACAGGGGTTAGGGGAATAAGACCTCTGCGAATGTGAAAAAAACAGTGAATAATCCCTTCACAGCAGTCAATTAAAGGCATGGGTGGTTGGGGAAGAGGAGCAGACATGTGTGCTCCTTTTCTTTCCCCACCATCCTGTCCCTTTAACTGGCTCCCTGCACCTTCCTGGGTGGGATAGCTGCCTTCCCCAGACAGCTATCCCACTGGGAAAGGTGAGGGAGGGAATTTATCCTCTTCCCCCTTTTCCCAGTAGGATAGCTGCCTGGGGAAGACAGCTATCCTACCCAGAAAGGTGCAGGATTGGCACATGCACCCTTCCCAGCTGCTGCCTCCCTCCTGGGCTTTTTTCCTGAGGGGAAAAGCCGGAGGAGGAGGAGGAGGAGGAGGAGGAGGGTGTGCACACCCAGCCATGACCTCATGAATAATCAAACCCACAAGTTTCAAAGCTGCAAATGTTGAAAGCTGACTGTAGCTTTATTCTTTAAACTAAACCACAGCATAACATAGGGGCGAAACACATGGCCCAAAAGGGCTGCACCAGGACTGCATGGGGCCTGTTTATGTTGGGGCTGCGGCAGCTGCATGTCCCCAGCTCCAATTCAGGTTGCTGCTGTGGGCCCTAACTGGCCTGCCAAAAAGGAGCTGCCTGGGGCGGCTTTCAGCTACATTTGGGACATGTCATATGCACACCCCGCCCCAACCTGGCCCAACAGTAGCTAGGGAATCCTGGGAATTGTAATTTGTTGTGGCACCAGAGCTCTAAGACAGAAAAGGCTAAATGTCTCACAAAACTACAGTTTCTTGCAGCACTGAGTCAGGGCAGTTAAAGCAGTCTTAAACTGGATTATTTCTGCAGTGTGTTTTGGACCTAGTCATTTGCAGAAGGACTTTTGTAACACTTTGTAGAAAGACTAACATATTTATTTTAAGAGGGAAATACTGTGTCTTCTGAAAACAGAACTTAAAGAAATAACTTTTTAAGAGAAATAAATATATTTAAAATGCCTTACAATGTAGTGCAATAAGAGTGAGTATAAAATATATTTGTGAAGGGTAACATCTAGTGGTCAAGTATGCAAATCACAGGATTTTTGAATTGTTACTTAATGTAAAGATGGAAGCATAATTCCAATCTGCTTTATTTTTCATTGTGGCACAATTCTTAAAAGCTTGTCTTCAGAGAAAAATTAATTACTAGGTGATATTCCAAAATATTCATTGATGAAATATTGCAAGTAGCACAGTTTTGTGAAATAGTTTCACTTTATACTGTATTGACATGTTTACATGTTTTGAATACTTTTCTGCAATTGCTGCTTTAGACAAACTGTGTTCCCTAGTTATAAAGTACTTCAAGTATATTCCTTACATCTGTACTTCTTCGATTAAAACCTTTAATAGAAATTTAGATTACTCGTTATACATGGCATTTCTTCTTTCCATAATAAATACATTTTTTATTGTTGGCAGAACACTGGGAACATCCTGCATACTTTGACTCAGCATACAAGGTCTGGTTTTAGTGTATTTTTTTCACACTATTAGCCAAGAAGATTATTTAACATATCATATGCATCTACCATATTGCTTTTATTTCTAGGTATGTTACAAGCTGTGCCTTTGCACAAGATAAGCCATTATTTGCTACAGGTTCAATGGATAAATGTGTGAAAATCTGGCAATTTGAACCAAAACAGCTTTTTACTGGTTAGTATAGGAATGCTTTTGTCTTACGCTTTAACATTTTTCAATGCCATTTGTTAAGCTGGTATGAAATACATGTGAAGCTGCTATATGTGAAGCTGTATCAGCTTAGACCATTGGTTCTCACTGTTGCCTTATCTGAGTGGGAGTGGCTTCCCAAACCCTCAAGCAAATCATAATAATTATCATTATTCATTTATTTATGTCCCACCTTCCTCTCAATGAGACTAACAACATATTTAAAAACAATACAGTTTAATACTATGCAAAAACTTCAGTTTAAGGATAAATATAAAAGTTAACCAAGCAATTAAACAATTAATAATAATAATAATAATAATTATTATTATTATCATTGATAATAGTTCCTATTATTATTATTATTATTATTATTATTATTTGTAGTAGTAGTAGTAGTAGTAGTAGTGTTTATATCCTGATTTTTTCCCAGATTGGGATACAAAGGAGCTTGCAAATTAAAAAATAATACAGTTTAAAAAATACAAAAAGTGGATATTAACATAAAATTAAACTAGTATAGTATTAAAACACTTAACTGATCCTGTGATCCTGAAAAGGAATTTGGACAGCTGAAAATGCACTTAAATTTTAATATAGCTTTCAGTGGTTCAGAAAGAAAAAGAAAAATGCAGAGAGACAATAATTATATCTTGTATTTAGCTTCAAGATGAATTTACATCTTTTTAAAACAATATGAACTTCTATTAAAGGAGGAAAACATGATCCAGCAGAGGTTTCCCTGCTGTAAAGAAGGAAGGAAGGAAGGGAAAAGGGAAAGGGAGACTGTCAGTTTTGATCAAGCCATCAGTGCCACATCTCATGCTTCTGAAATAGTCTGTCAACCAGGGTTTTTTTGGAAACAGATGACATTTCAGAAGAAAGGAGGAATCAGCCAAATTGCCACCCTATCCCCTTCTTCTAGCATAAGCAGAACTATAGTGTGTGCCTATCTGGATAGACCCCATTAAAAACAAGTCATAATTGAAGCAACATTTGCCTTTACTTAAGTGCACAGTATGTCAAGGAATTTTATATTACATGTCACTTTCTGATTTTGATATAAAAAAATAAGATAAGAGCAATGCTCAAAGTCTGGGCAATACATCACTTGTTTTATCTCAGATATGTAATGTTTTCCTTTTCATCTTCTCTCAGGAAGTACATTAATAGAGGAACCAAAGATAGCTGTCGATAATTGGTCTGAAGAAGATGTTTCAGCTTGGCTGTGTAGACATGACTTACAAGATCTAGTTGAGATTTTCAAAAGGAACAACATTGATGGTAAAGAACTGCTGAGTCTTACAAAGGAAGGCTTGACTGATGATTTAAAAATAGGTAAATCTGTTTTTTAAAAATAAGTCTTACATAATATTTCTTGTTTGTTTATTTGATATGTTCTATCATATGCTGAATATGATCTTTACAAAGGATTGAATTGTATTTTTTATGGTTGGTTGGAAAATATGCTAATCAGTTAGAATTATATTTATGTATGCGTGGATTAGTGCACATGTACATGCAACTTTCCATTGTATCACGGCTGTGGGTCTTGGGTTCAGAAAGGTTATGCATGCCTGCTATAGATCCTTAGTGCCTATGTCTTTTAAAATAGCAGAGCTTTCTGGTTCTTCTTCCTAATTGTAGTTGCACACAGGGAGTGAAATGTGTGAAAGAAAGCAAGAATGAGGGCCATATGCTATCTAAATTAGCTTTTCTGGATCAGTGGGTCCTGAGATGTAGCTAGATGACAATTCCAGATTCCATCATCATTGACCTTGCTGGCTGGGCCTTCCAGGAGCTAATGTCCAGTAACCTCTGGAAGCTCAAAATTGGGAACCACTGATCTATTGTTTTTTGTGGAGCTTTCGGGCTATGTAGCCATGTTCTAGAAGAGTTCCTTTCTATGTGACCCTGCGGCGGTGAGTTTACCGCATTCCATGCAGCTGCAGACAGGTCTACATAGGGACTACCAAACGCAGTGTGCAGACAAGAATCAAATAACATGAGGGACACTGCAGACTGGGTCAACCGGAAAAATCATCAGTAGCAGAACATGCCATAAACCATCCTGGGCATAAAATGCTGTTTGAAAGCACTGAAATTCTGGACCATGCCAACAACTACCATGTCAGAATGCACAGGGAGGCCATTGAAATCCATAAAGACCTGGACAATTTCAACAGGAAAGAGGAAACCCTGAGAGTAAACAAGCCTTGGCTCCCAGTCCTGAAGGACAGCAAGGTCAAGATTCAACCTATGCAAATGAGAAACAGCCTACGTCCAGGGGATTCCCAGCAGACAATGAGCACCAGTTAGCAGACATTAATCCTTGTTTGCATATCCTCCCACCTTGAGGACTGCCATTAGCAACAGAACAATACATTTGCAAATTAGTCCTTCCTATCCAGGGTCACACAGGATATATATCTCCAGTCCTTTCCCAGGCTCTCATTTTCTGAAGATGCCAGCCACAGATGCAGGCGAAACATCAAGAGGAACTCTTCTAGAACATGGCCACATTGCCTGAAAACTCCACAAAAAACTATGGGTGCCGGCCATGAAAGCCTTCGACTCCACACTGATCTATTACTATAGAATAGTAATTCAAATTAGAGCTGTATTTAAAGCCAGGTATGTTCCATCATCTTCAGAAGCTGCTTCCCCCTAATCAAAGATGGTTTTAACCAAAAATGGCATGTTGAATAGAGTTGCTTTGTGTACCAAATATGTTAGAGAAAAAGAGTAAGCTTGTCAGGAAAATTAAGAGAGCATCCTGTTTATGGGGATCGGGGGTGATGCGTTTGTAAAAACAGTTTGACATATTATGTTTGAGAATGTCACTCCACACATTACCTGAATTTGCTGCAGACCCTGAACTTAAAAGAGTCAGATATAACCTATCATATATGTTTATTTGTCTTTGTAGACATGGTTTGTCTTGCTGATATTTTACATTTTTAGATAAATAGTGTAAAATATAATATATGGAGTTACCCTTAGAATCGAAAAGGAACACTGTCCAGAGTTATGGTTGTGGTTTCATCTTTCTGTGTGGCATATTGTTGGATTAATTTGTTTATGTAACCTATGTTGTACTAGGGGCGCATTCCCACTATGAAATAGAGCGAATTGTCGGTCTGTGTAAATGACCCTCATTCCCATTTGAAACCGGTTCCTGTCGCGATATGATTGATTCATGTTGTGTTAAGTGAAGCAAAGGCAAAAAGCCCAGTTTTTCCAGACTGTAGTTTGAAAGAGGTTCTTTTGAGAAGAATCGATTCTGAAGCGAGTTCAGTCAGTGGGAATGACAGATCAGAATCAATTCATTCTGAAAGGGAGGGACTAATGACAGTGGGTGTTCACCATCCCTCCTCAGTTTTTGGCAGATCCACCATTTTTCCCCTCTGCTCTTTGTATTTGTGTCGGTGCATTTTTTTAAAAAGTAAAATTGATAGAATATTTGATTGATCAATCAATCGATTGATTGATTGATCGATCAATCAAATATTTTATCAATTTTAATTTTTTTAAAAAACCCATTGTTCCCTCCTCCCTTCATTCTCCTGCCTCATTCCCTAGCTTCTCCCTCCATCCCCGGCTTCCCCCTTCTGTCCCCGGCTGGATCTTTCTCCCTCCGTTCCCCAGTTTCTTCCTTCTGTCCCCGGCTGGCTCCTCCTCCCTCCGTTCCCTGGTTTCTTCCTTCTGTCTCCAGCTTCCTCTTTCTCCCTTCATTCCCTGGTTTCTTCCTTCAGTCCCCAGCATTCTCCTTCTCCCTCCGTTCCCCGGTTTCCTCCTTCTGTCCCCAGCTTCCTCCTTCTCCCTCCATTCCCCGGTTTCTTCCTTCTTTCCCTGGCTGGCTCCTTTTCCCTCAATCCCTGGCTTCTTCCTCACCCAGAGCTGATTTGAAGCGGCATAATAATAATAATAATAATAATAATAATTATTATTATTATTATTTCTTACCCTTCCCCTCTGTAAAACAATCGAGTTGTAAAACAACTAGTGGGGACAACAACCATGCCAGATAAAAAAAGCGATTACACTGGGGTAAGAAAAGATCTGCTTTTATAGTGGGAACGAGGGACCTTTTGGAATCAATTTCCAACACAGAGCGAGGGCGAGTCAGGAATGGGTTTAAACTGCAAGTGGCAATGAGCCCAAGGTATCTCTTATTTAACAGCTGTTCTGGGTTGTCAACTTTAATGTATGTGATGTCATTACAGTTGTGCATGGAAGAGTCTAGGATAGGATGGGAATAGGCATGTGTGATTTCAAATTGCTTTCATTTCTATAATGCTTGGATGTTTGGTGGTGTCATAAGTTATTACAGTAGATCATTCTAGCACGGCATTTTCTCTTCAGTGGAATTAAGTTGATATAAATGTCTATATATTGCCTTTTGGTGGTTTCTTTGATTTTTTGTTCTGCCTAGTGGTGCTGGTGCTGCTCTAGTGAACACCAGTTGACAAATGATCTCATTACAGACTTTAGAGTTCCCAGTTAGTCCTTACCTTCTTTACAAACTTTGGAACCCATAAACAATGTTTATAATTTGTCAGACTTTAAAAAGAAAAGAAAAAGAAAGAAGGAAAGAGAGGAGAAAGTGCTTTTATATGCATGCCTGTGAAATTCAAGGAAGTTCCAAAGTTGCCAAGTTTATCAGCTGAGACTAATCAGATAATGCTGATGGTAAGCTTATATGAAAATTGAAAGCAGTGGGACCAAAGATACAGTCCCTCGCTGAGCTGACCTCCAGCGCAAACAACAGCACTCTGTGGAAAAAACAACATAATAACTTGTTGCCTGACTACTGGGACTTTTAACGACACCACTGAGAACTAATTACGAACTACAAATAAGAAAATAAAAGAAGATTTGGCAGAGCTTGTCATAATGGGGCAGGTTATGTGATGTAGTGGGTAAACAAAATCTAAAATATTTTAGTAAGCATAATGTACTCTCTTCTAATAATTCTTACAAAATTTAATGGAATAGAAACATATCAGGCAGTCCTTTAGTTGGATGAGCCTGTTTTTCTCTCAGTGCAAAATTATTACAGATATGAGGTACCTATTTATATATACTTATAAACAATTTGTCTTGATGACTTGTATTAAATTTGGATGCTTAATTTAAAACTAAACATAGTCACGCCAAGTCACTTCATCATGATTCTAAGACCCACTGCCACACGTACCCATGAGTTCCCCTGAGTTCTCCCAGTGACAGGATGTGGGTTATAGAGAACTAAAAGCTAAAGCACAAGTTATCCTGCCTGTCTAAAAAACTCTGCACCGTATGGGTTTAGGGAACATGGTGATGTGCATCTGAAGATGCCAGCCACAGATGCTGGCAAAACGTCAGAAAGGAACTCTTCTAGAACATGGCCACATAGCCTGAAAGCTCCACAAAAAACTATGGATGCCGCCCGTGAAAGCCTTTTGGCACTGTGATGTGCACTCTTTCTGGCAAATTCACATACAATATATGAATGAATTAAAATAGAAAGAGGCAGAAATATTCCTGTGTTGGTTTTTCTTCTAGCTTTATAAATAATACTGTTCTGAAATCATGATATCCTTTTTCTGTCTTAACTACTTAATCCTGTTGTTATTGCAACTGTAAAATTCAGTGTTCATTTTCCCATTTTTGAGAAAAGTCAGGGTATAAATAGATAAGATGGTGAAGGTAATACTGTAGTGATTTCTGCCTCTGTCAGAGCACTTCTGTCAGTTCATGGGGCAAGAAAGCAGACTGATGTAGTTTATTTTTCCTCCTCCTACATATGGAGGACATGGCCTGCTGGGGTTTCCAATCTGGTTTGCCAGATTTGTGTACCACACTCCACCCATTCACCAAGACCATTCCCTTTCCCTTATCCCAGGGAGATTGGGGGATCCCCACTAACCATCATCATTATGTTAATTATTGGAGAATTAGCTTTGCAAGAGGCAGGGTAACCTTAGGACTGTTTGCTCCTGTTTATACTAGTAATAATTGAGAACTCCAGGAAATATGCAGAATGTGGAATGCAACCATACACACAGAGAGACACAATAGCAATTCACACAGACACAGCATTGAGAGCTAACTGAAATGGAAATATGTAAACTGGAGAGCAGAGTTTGAAGGATTTGCACCTGGGTGATAATTACTTGTCCAATGAGATTTTTGAAAGCTGGAGTGGCACAGACTGAGGAGGAGGGGGTCTGAGGGCATCAGAGTTGCATACTTGGAGGGAAGCCTGGGACAACTGTGAGCCTGCAGAGACTAGGTTTCTGAGACCGTACGTATACTTAAAATCTAACTCCAAGTGGTGAGCTATTTTGTCAGGTAACAAAGGCTGGATCTCCTGTCCAAGAAACTGACAATGGTATTCCAGACTGGTTGATGACATTCATTTTAGTTTGACAAAACCGGCAATTGGATCAGGATACCCCAGGATGGATGGACAGTTTGGCTGGGAACAAACAGGAGGTTGGCAGGGAGGTTGGCTTATTTCTTTGTATGCAAGGAGATCCTTTGTCTCAAGGTGCAAGAGGAAATGCAGATGACCCATTTAGATTTGATTGTCCCATTACCCGGATGTGGACATGTCTTGGGATATGTTCCTTTTCTCCTTGGAACCTGAATTAGTGTTGCTGAAAGGTCATCAGTCTCTCAAAAACATAGGTTTCCAGATATGAAAAATGAAATATGGGAACCCCAAAATACAGCACAGCACTGTTATATAAGGGATACCATTTTACTATGCCATTGTATTTAATAGGACTTGAGCATACACAGATTTTGGTACCAAAAGGGCCCACTGTATTAAAACCTGGTAGAAAATCATAGTCTATAAAGAACATTTCCCCCCAGCAATATTTCCCTGAATCTTATGCAGGATAATGTAGTAGACATTTTACTAAATAAAACATAAATTACTAGACACCAAAATCCTAAATCACTTTTTATGAAATGTAACTTCATGAGTCCTTAGCTAAACGGCAAAGGAACTACAAAACCCTGTTACTGAATCGCAAAAATTCCTACTGGGACACCAGGAAAAGTGCCCAATGCACATTGAGACCAATGCAGTGCTGGCTGTTCATCGTGTAATGTAACATCAAACTTCTACTGGATATAAATATAACAATATTGCCCGGTTGTAATTCCTGTATATGTAAGTCCACTTCCACAACTCCAATACAAAACCCTGTTCATAGTCACTATATATATTTGCTTGTTACTATATTGTGAGATCCTAGGGTAATAAAATTAGGGGGGAAATTCCTTTGATTTTCAGCTACAGTTTAGTACAGCTCCAAGAGCTGCTCCTTTGGATAGGTTTGTTGTAATAAAAGTGGCTATCTTAATTTTCATGAAATCTGTTCATTCAGAATCATTTTTAACAGCTATTACAATATATAGAGAGATCTGGCAGCACCTCACACAAGGGGGGCAAACAGGATTTAAACGAGAGTTAAACAGGAATTAAACAGGAAATGCCTTATGTTTAACATAGGACATTTCCTGTTTAATTCCTGTTTAAATCCTGTTTGCCCCCTAGTGTGATAAACCTCTTAACTGAAAGAAAGAAGGTTTTTTAAAAAGAACTTTTTAAAGCATCTGAGGAAGTAGATTGAAGTCTGCAAAAGCTCATGCTGCCAACTTCTTTCTTTCACTTAGTCCCAAAGATGCATCAAGATCTCTTTACATACTGATGCCACAGGCTAACACAGCTATATCTTTGAATTCTACAGCTATTACAATGTGAAGGAAATATTCAGTGTGTATAAAATTTTCTGTTGCAATCTTACATATGCAATTTATCAAAACTTATAATAAAGTGAGATCCTAAATGCCCTAAGCACCAGAGCCCCTGTGATCTTGGAAGCTAAGCAGGGCCAGCCCTCATTACTACTTGGAGGGGAGACCTGCTGTGATGCAACCTCCTTTCTAAGCCTTGAATTTACCTTTTACCTCTCACATATAGAAGGCCCCTGATCAATGACACATGGCCAGCATCCACCCCATATACACTTTCCCTAAATGTATAAGAGCTACCGATAGGGTCCCAAGTGTCTTCCTCTAATAAGTTTAATATCTTAGGTAGCATCTTTGTCCCTATATGGTTTAGAATTCACTCAGGCAGAGGCTTCTGTTATAACAAATAAACACTGACTTTATTTAATAACATTTAGCAAGACAGTAGTTTAGGTAGAATAGTTCAAATGTGGTATGGTTACATTAATATAACAGTTGCAGGTATTTCACAGTTTCCTCTTTACAATCCCCAATATGATTGAAGATACATAGTAAAATGTAAGCCTTTACAGTGGGCCTGCCACATCGGTGGGCTAGTGCTCTGCGGAGTGGGGCATCTGTGGCTTGTCACTCCCCATATTATTCAATGGCAACTTGTATACACGAACGGACTGATTCAGGCATGCACATATTGCCACCCGTTGAATAACATGGGGCACATGACCATCTGCATTTTGCCCATTCATGGGCTCCCCTGGAATGAAGCCATTGGGAAAGGTCCACTATAGGCTGAATGTTAAATTGGATCTATGTGGGGGAAAAGTAGATGCTCAAGTAGGTACTTAAATTTTACTGGCTGTAGTTTGTAATCATTTTAAGATGAAGAACAGATGGGGTAATTTGTGGAACAAGATGACTACTTAGAGACTACTTCAGAGACGACACCCCTGTTGTGAAAAATTTCCTCCAGACTGGGGAGAAAACAAGGGATCAACCAGCCCAGCCCCAATTTTAAACCCTAATCCTTGTGGGGAGATTGCAAGCAATGGGGATTGCCAGGGGTGCTGACTGGGTGGTGGTGAAAAGAACATCATGGACGTTGAGCTGTTTTTAAAAATGCACTAAGAGTGTGCCCAGATCCTGTCTTTGAAAAGTTTATAATTTACTGAAACTTGGATGAATTTAAACAAACTATCAGGGATAGCAGGGATGAATTCTAGGCTGGTAATAAGTCTGAGTCTGTTGGCAGAGGAGGAATGAAATGACTTTAAAATGAGAAAGTTAAAACATTCATTCAAGAATTATAATTAGTCTATATTTCAAATTGGGACAGGAATAAAAAGATAAATAAATAAATAAATGAAAATAAATCCACTCACTATGGGAAATTCCCATTGTGTGAAAACTGTTGGGGGAGCTTATAGACTAAACAAACTTGCTTATGAACTGAGTGAGAGTTTATTTGGGAAAATGTTACTGAACAAAATGTGGGGAAAGAAGAAGATCCATTTAATCGTGTAACTTCACAAAGGATCTGTGTCAAGATGGAATTGCTCAGAAGGAATATTCTCAATGAATCAGATTGAAAGAAGGAAGAAGATGCTGGAAGGAAGGGTGTATCATCTGTATTGATGACCTTGAAGATTCAAAAGGATGGAGATGATGATGATGATAATGATGATATTTATTTGTATTTCCCGCCTCTCCCTTCGGATCGAGGTGGGATTCCAACAGTGTTAAAATTCTTACATAGTTCAAATACAATTTAAAAACAATTAAAACAATTATATAATCAATTTACTGTCCTTTTATAGGCAGTGTCACTGTATCTGTTATTAGTTTAGTTTTATCTGTTCATTCATGATCCATCAGGTGGGTAGGCCCACCGGAAGAGATCCGTCTTAAGGGCTTTCTTAAAAGCGTCCAAAGAAGTAATAAGACGGATCTCCTCCAGCAAATCATTCCAGAGCTTTGGAGCTACCGCAGAGAATGCCTTATGGGAAGTTGATATCAATCTTGTGTTAATAGGATCTAATAAATTCTTCTCCGATGTTCTGAGAGTGCGGGGAGAGGCGCTTCTTCAAGTAACTCGGACCCAAACCATATAGGGCTTTAAAGGTAACCACCAACACTTTGTATTGGGCCCGGAAGCTAATTGGCAACCAGTGTAATGATTTTAGTATAGGGGTGATATGTTCAGATCTTGATGCCCCTGTTAATAGTCTGGCTGCTGCATTTTGAATTAGCTGCAGCTTCCGGACTTGGTACAAAGGTAGCCCCATGTAAAGCACATTACAGAAATCTAAACGAGAGGTTACCAGTGCATGTACCAATGTTTCAAGGTCCCCCCTGCCCAGGTAGGGGCGCAGCTGGCGTATCAGCCGAAGCTGGTACCACACACTCCTGGCTTTCGCTTCCACCTGATGTGTCAGCTGGAGCGACGAGTCCAAGAGTACGCCCAGACTGCGTACTTTGTCCTTTAGGGGAAGTGTGACCCCGTCCAGGACAGGTTGATAATCTCCATTCCTGGGCTAGGGGAACCTATCACAAGTACCTCCATTTTCTCTGGATTCAGCTTGAGTTTATTTTCCCTCATCCAGCCCATTACCGACTCCAGGCAGGCGTTTAGAGGAGAGATGCCATCCTTGGTTACTGCAGCAGTCGGAGACATGGAAAAATATATTTGAGTGTCATCAGCATACTGATAACACTGCACCCCGTGTCTATGTTGAATAGCATGGGAGACAGAATGGCGCCTTGAGGGACGCCAGATGTCAGCTCTCTTTTATGAGAGCAACTGTCTCCCAGCTTCACCATCTGGAATCTGCCCAAGAGGTAGGACCGGAACCACTGGAGCTCAGTGCCCCCGATTCCTACCCCCTTCAGGCGTTCCAGAAGGATACCGTGTTCCTATACTTTCGGAGAAGGGATGATGATGATGATGATGATGATGATGATGATGATAGAACAGCAAGGAACTTAATACTGAGAAAAGTGCACTGATAGAAGATTTTTTTTCTTTTTTTAAAAAAGGACTTTTGCACTGGAGAAGACATGACAATTTTGACAGTGGTTATATATTTTTATAGAGAAGCATAAGGAGATGAACATTTAAATTTACAAGGGTTGGTTGTTATGGATGATTGCATTTATTTAGGATTCTTCCTTACTGGGCTTAATATTTATTTTGGATCCCCAAATAAACCTCAAGTGAATTATAAACCCAAGCAATAAATTAAGGGGCTGGAATTTATTTGGTTTTGGAGAATGTGGAACTTTGGATTGTTTTACTGGAAATTATTGAAAATTTTGAAATAACAAATTTAAAGTATTGAATAAAAATGGAGCTGATTTACAGTGAAGGTAGAGAGAGGCTTTGAATGATGGAATAAAATTACTAAAGATTGTTAGTGTTTATTAGGATAAAAAGAAAATGATTAATAATGTTTTATTTTTATTGTTATATGAGTAAAAAATAGGAAGAGATGGTGTTATTTTCAAAAGTTAAATGATATATATAGAAGATATTAGACTCTTAAGGTATTATTGAACTCAACCACGGAACAGAGGGAGAAAACAAAGATAACAGGATTTATAAGACTTGAAGTTTTGATAGGAAGATATATGTCTATTTCCCCCCTGGTTTGTTTGTTATCTATATGCTTGTTTGTTATATGTTTGTTTGTTGTATGTTTTTTAATAATAAAAAAGAAAAATATAGAGAGAGAGATAATCTAATATAATTGACTTTTTGAAAAAGAGAGGGACAGTTTGAAGATTGTTTGTTTATTAATTAACATGCGTTATTTGCATAGATAGATGAGGTATAACTAATAATTAGAAGTAGAAGGGATGGAAATTAAGAGTTAAATTACACCAACAGTGAAGATAGTTAGAAGTCATCTTTTTCTTTGTTGGGTGTAACCATTTATTAATATATGTGTATTTTTATTTTTTGTAGTTTGTAGTTTTGGTTCTGTTATTTTGTTGCTGTTATTTGTACTATTCAGTTCTTGTTTTATGTAGTTTTCATTCAATAAAAAGATGAAGAACGAGGAGTTGGGCAGATTAATTAGCGTAGCTTCTGCTAGATGCTCAAGAGATATCAGATTGTACCATTTCTTATTTGTTGCTTGGGATACATAGGCTGAATATCTGGACTTCATGCACTAGAAAATGGACTTCTAGGGGTTTTTGCTAACAGCATGCCAGCATTTGGATGTCATACTTTGCAAGCATTTTTAAATTTTGTGTGCTGCGCATTGTTTTTCTGTTGCTGCCTGTACGAGATTAAACATGCCTAAGCCTATGGCAGTGATGGCAAACCTTTTAGAGACCGAGTGCCCAAACTCAGAGGTGTTCCCACACTGGGTATCACCGGGTGCTGGGGGGGGGGGAGGCTTCCAGGGGGTGGGGCTTCTGGGAGCGAGACTTCTTCCAGTTTTCCAGTGTGGGGGGAGTGAAGGAAAGAAGGGCTCCATTTCTCTGCCTCTCTGATCCTGGAAATGCTGAGGGAAAGGGTGGGAGGATTGGAGAAACCTGGAAACCACCTTGGAAAGATTTTCTCCTGGCATTTTCAGGATGGAGAAGTGGAGAAATGGAGCACTCCGTCTCCCTCGCTTCTCTTGGCCTCTGCCATGACAGGGCTAACAGCGCACATGCCTTCAGAGAGAGCTCTGCGTGCCCTCTCTGGCATGCATGCCACAGGTTCGCCACCATGGTCCTATGCGAATCACACAGGGCTTTTAGTATCCTTTCAAAAATATAAATTTTCCCAGTTTTCAGTTATGATTTTTGATTTGTTGTGTTTTTTTAACAACATAAACGAGTGCCCTTGAAGTTTGTGGACTGTGGGAGTGCACGCCACGGACTTCTCTTTTCACTGTTGCCTGGTAATTGCTTGGTTCCTCTCCTCATATGTTAGTTTTCTCTTCTCCCAGAGGCTTTTAATTGAAGAGAAGGTGACCAGCAGGTGGTTCACATGGCATTTCATTAGGCTTTGATTGTTTTTGACACCTCTTTGGAAGAATATACTTCATTACCATGCAAATAGAACTAGCCTCTCTTCCAAAGCTAATTGCCATATAACAACATTAACAACATTTAAATTAGGACGACAAGGTGCATCAAAACAAAGTAAGGTATTTTTGCTTTCATTCATACCGTATTCAATTCTGTTACATAGTAGGATTAATGAAAAGTATATGAATACATCCCACTCACCAAAATCTTTCTCCCCCTCCCATTTATTATGATTTTTTTGTAAAATATCAGCAGAATATTAGGTACTGAACAAACATTGAGCACATTTGCATCTTTTTATGCATGGAAGTCTATCAAAGAATTCAGGAATTATTAGTATCGCTACGAGACATAACTAGCTGATTCAGTTAAGTTCAGTTACTTAACTACGTTCTAAAAGTGAATTCAGCTTAGGTTGCATGAATTTTTTTTTCATTATGATAAATATAAATCAGGGTCATCTAATTTGGTCAGATTTGGATATAGTTTTTATTTTCGTTCAGAAAAAGTGCCTCCTGCGTTGTGATTTCCTCCAGTTTGATGTTATTGGCTGAGGATGGTATGTCAAATTGGTTATGCTGCTGCAGTAGTTACATTCATTTTGGCAATGTTGAGAAGCATAGCGCTTTCCAGTCTATGTGCTGATAGTTGTCTTTCAGATACTGAAGCTTAAATTATTGCTAGTGGTTTGGATTTGTGTACACAGGAAGAAAATCACATAAAAGGAAGCTCTTGCTGGCACCACATCCTCCAGATTCTTTTTAAAAAAAATATCTGGTTTCACTTTTAACAGTCATTTCACATTCTTGTTGTGTAAATAGGACTTGAACCCTGTATGCCATATTTGATGGAGTGATAGATATTTATCAGTGATATAGAAAAAAGAGAAATTTCTGTATTTGACTGAATTGGTCTGAATTATTTTCAAGTTTATTCTGGTCTAATATAGCTAATATGTAAATTCCTTTCCAGAGTCCCTAGGTCTTCGCAGTAAAGTGTTGCGTAACATTGAGAAGCTGAGAAATGAGATGGAGTCAGCCTGTCTGGGAATACCTGATGAATTCCTGTGCCCCATAACAAGAGAGCTTATGAAAGAGCCTGTCATTGCTGCAGGTAGGCAATCCTTCTCTAAGGCAGTCTAAGAGCAAGATAAAGCCTCATCTGTTAATGAAGATGCATATTTAGGACAGGTAAACAACTGAGGAAGAACAGAGGCCCACTTTGGCCCCCAGGAGGCCTTGGGAGGCCACAGGTCCCCACCACATTTCTCTCCGGAAAAAAAAGTTTTGGCCGTTGGGGGGGTGTCCCCAAACTCTAGAGAGTTTGGTAGCATTTTCAACATTTTTGGGGAGCTTCCTGGGCCACTTTAGCCAGGAGATGCCTTTTTCGAACAACCAGTCGGCAAAAGTAGCTTTTTGTTTCAGAAAAACACTTTTCCAAGGCAGAAACAGGGTCACTGTAATGTATGTCCTCTGTGGTCATTAGTTTTGTTTTCTTTATATTCAGCAGCAGGCCTCCCTTTTCACATTCTCCCCTGACCTTCCTCAGTAATTGTTCTAAGAACATGATGTTTTCTGCTACTAATATTGTGTCATCTGCATATCTTAGATTGTTACTGTTCCTTCTTCCTATCTTCACTCCCACTTCTTCTAGGACTAATGCTGTTCTTCGTATGATGCTTTCTACATACCAGTTGAACAAGTAGGGTGATAAAATGCAGACTTGCCTGACCTTCTTGCCAATCGGGAACTATTCTGTTTCTCCATATTGAGTTCTAATAGTGGCCTGTTGTCCCGAGTATAGCTTTCTCATCAGAACTATCCAGTTTATTGGCACTTCCATGTCTTTGAAAACATTCCATAGCATTTCATGATTGATGCAGTCAAAGGATTTGCTATACAGTGGACCCTCCTTATCTGCAGAGGGCAAGCTCTGTTATTATAGTGCGCCTGCTTTATAAGCAGGCACGGCTTATGCAGTTTCCAGCATACGCTGGAAGCCCAGACCTGGAAGTGGCCGTGCGGCGCCCATAGGAAGTAATGGGGCATGCAACCGTGGTGCACGTGTGCATGGCGTGCAGTGTGCACAAGCCCCATTACTTCCTATGGGGCTTGAGCATGTGCAGGATTTCCCTTATGTGGAGGGGTCCAGAATGGATCCCCCATGTAAGGGAAGAGCCCACTGTAGTACTGTAATTATTAGTAATGGTGGTGCTTGTGTGCCTTCGTGCCACCATTAGGGACCACATTTGCAGTCATGCCTGTGGGAAGAGCCTGAGCGGGGAGGAAGACCAGCAGGCAGTCCCAGGCTGGCTAGGTAGGCATCCACTGCCTCGAGGAAGACTTTGCTGGGCACTGGAATCACAGGTGGGCGAGAGTACCAGGCAGGAGTGGGGCGTGGGGTGCCCACAGTGTCCTTGGCAGAGGTTCTGCTGCTGCTATGGGACTTCCAGCTGACCTGGTTGTGGGACAGCCTCCCTCCACTATCCCTCACAGAGTCGGTGGCATCAACCTTGGCACCCCAAAGCTCTACCTACTCCCCTAACAGCTGTCCTGTGACCCCTTCTGCTCCTTAGGCATCCCAGGTGCCCCCTGCTCCATTGGGCAAGGAGGAAGGAGGTGGATCCACATTCCATCCCTTTTTTATACTGTAAAATAATGGGGAAAACAGTGTGCTTGCAGCATGTTGGCAGATGCTTTACTGCACCTTTTTCCAGGAGCAATCTCTTCTCTCAGAACTCCTGAAGTGCAAGAAATATGAAAAATATCAACAGGGAGATGAGAAGTGAATTCTGTGACATAACCAAAATCAATAGCGACCAACATCCAGAATTGTTGGTGATGTTCTGCCACGTACTGTAATGACAGTAAAGCCTGGGAGCCTGGGAAAGAAACAGGCCTTGAATGGAAAAGAAAAACTATAGTGGATTCCTGGGAACTGAGTGAAAGTTGAGACTTGTGGAAAAGCCTGTTTTGTATAATTGGAATTATGTGAATGAGAAGAGTGGAACTGTAATTTCTCTTGGGATCCAGCAGGACAGGATGATATTCGGGTCATCTGGAAGGAAACTTGGGACACAGGAAAGTACATGAAGAAGAATTGCACTTCCAAAACTGGTGTTATGATTTATGTTGCTGCTGTTGGAAACTGTGGAGAAGCACTGGCAAAATGGAATGCTTGTGCATCAAACATCTATAAACAATGAAAAAAATAATTTTAAAAAATTAGAATGCTCAAAGAAGCCAATGAGGATCTGGCTGGAAAAAGGTGGGGCCCTGCCTGAGGAGCAGATATAAAAGGAGCTGAGCCAAGAGAGCTGAAGAGTGTGTGTGAAGCCTGCTGAGGTGGGAAGGTGGTTTTTAAAAACTGCCAGAAGGTGCAGTTAGGAACAGAAGTTCGGCTGGATGGGACCCATATTCCCAGAAAAGATTTTTTTTTAAAATGTCAAGTCTTTTCCCTTCTCTGATGGAGTGCTGTGAACAAAGGGTTAGGATCTGGATGTGTGAATAGGAAAGAGACACTTTTTGGTGAATTCTGTATAAGTATTTCAAACAGCAAGAAGTAGAAGTCAAGGAATCAGATTTGAGCCAAGATTTAGTAACACCTCCTGCAAGGCTGGCAGGAGGGATAGCATTATTGGCACATTGTCCTGTGAGTCCACAAGTTGGAAAACTGGATCAGCAACAGTAGCAAGAGATGAAGAAATGTCAAGTCCTATAGGTTTTGCCATGTGTAACACAAGTTCAGCATAAGGTTGTAGGTCCTCCAAGGGAGAAAGAGAAGCTCAGTCCTGGACATCCAAATTGGGTGAAGAAGCCAAAGAAGCCAGAGTAGATTCAGAATCATAGTCATCATCAAAAGAATCCTCCAGTTGTAGAGGATTGCCAGAAGGAGCTGGTTGAGGTTTGAGCAATGGGACTGATTATGACTGAAGCCAAAGTGGTGGAAGCAATGGTCTGAGTGGAGTAGAGGGAGCAATGGTCTGAACAGTGGCAAATGAAGGCAGTGCTGTGTATATTGTGAATGTAGGTAAATCAGTGCTGTGCATGGGAGCTGTTAAAATGATACCAAGGGGAATGCTTCAGTCACCAGTGGCAGTGGGTCTGCCTTCCATTTCCATGGATTCTTTACCCATGTGTTCAGATATCCACAGCTTGAAAATATTGAAATAAATGAAGAAATTCCAAAAAAGCAAACTTTAATTTTGTCATTTTATATAAGGCATTTTACCATGGCATTGTATTTAATGGGACTTGAGCATCCATGGATTTTGGTATCTATGTGGAGTCCTGGAACCAAACCCCACGGATACCAGTGTGCAGGGTATCAATCACAGTAAGAAAGAGACATGTAAGGTGAATCTTCACGGTAACAGTAACCCTTGAATTAAAAATGACAACTGGCGTAAGATTGTTCACACTGAAAAGAAAATTGGTCACAGTATGGCAAACTTTGATGGTGTCGAAGGAAGCATGTCAGACTGGAGGTGGTTGATTGAAGCCTGCAGAACTGTCAGGTAAATGTGGCAGTACTTCATGAATGCCTAGCTGGGGTATAGAAGGAAACTGCCAAATAATGGGTTCTGGCAGTTCAATGGTCAAGTGACTTTGGAGATCTCTGTGTTTGGGATCATTAGATTGCTGGTACATGTTATTGTCAATGTGGATGATACTACAGAATAAGATGTCAACAATGCAGGGGAGATCAAGGTGATGGCTTTGTGTAAGGAACTGGAGCCACAGAATTAAGTAAGATCTTTGACTATAGTTTTGTTTTGTCCTTAGACATGGCATCCTTCTCTTTCTTTTTCTTTGGTTCTGTTGAAGGAATCAAAGCCTGGCTTTTGGAGCCAGAGGAAGAATTTTGAATGCATGTCACCTCTGACTCTTGCATAGACATGATCAGTGAAACAACCCCTTGGTTAGCTGAAGAAGTAAAAGAAGCCAAAGTTCTGCCAAGACTACCCTGATCTGGGACTTTCTTGAGTGGGCATCTCTGCACAGGCACAAAACCCAGAGACCACAACAAAGAACTGCAACTTTGTTGAAGTGGGGGAAGCAAGCAAGCTTCTCAGCCTAACCAGGAGGGGGGGGGAAGGGAGAGAGAGAGAGAAGGTTCTCCCTCCCTCCCTCGCTCCTGGCAAAAGCTTAGCTAAGAGAGGGTGGCAGCAACCTTTTACACACTTAGCAAAGTGCTAGCAGATGTTCACTGGTCTGTAAACCACCTTGAGAAGCACTGTCTTAGAACGGTTCTACTCAGAGTGGTGGTGACTGGTACCATTCTGCAAACCCTTAGCTTCTATATAAATTATAAGAATACAATAATAATATGGTACAAATACAGTAGCAGTCACTGGCTCATAGGCACAAAAAACTCTATTAATCTGCCACATCAGATAGCTTGAGACAATTGTGTGCCTTCAAGTCATTTCCAACTTGTGGCAAACCTAAGGTGAATCTATCACAGGGCTTTCTTGGCAAGATGTGGGTTTAATGGCCTGCCCTGGTGGCAGTGGTTAAATGCCCTGGTGGCGCAGTGGTTAAATGCTTGTACTGCAGCCACACACTCAAAACCATAAAGTGGTGAGTTTGATACCAGCAAAAGGGCTCAAGCTCAACTCAGGCTTGCATCCTTCTAAGGTCGCTAGAATGAGTAGCTTACAGTTTTAAACTGCTTAGACACTGCTTAGGCGGTATGAAGCAGTGTTTAAATGAAGCTGTTTGCTTGACTGCTATAATTCGCTTTGATTCCCCACTGGAAAAGGCAGAATAGAAATAAATCATCATCTTCTTCTTCTTCTTCTTCTTCTTCTTCTTCTTCTTCTTCTTATTATTATTATTATTATTATTATTGGAGATTCGAACCTTGGTTTCTAGAGTTATAGTTCAACACTAAGGCCACTACCACTCTAGCTTGAAGCAAACTGCCCCAGAATAATCAAGACTGTGCATACAGTGATACTAGTACAGTGGTGGGCTGATAGCAGCCTCTATCATGTCTCTTGTAGTGCAAGTGGGAGTATGGGTCCAGGAGGTGGGATTTCTTTTCCCAGATTTTATCTGTGCCTAACTTTTTGGCACAAATAATTGATTGAGGCCTATGTAAAAAGTGTAACATTCAGATCTCTCGCCCACAAGTCGTTCAGAGGGAGTATAAAAGACATTTCAAACAATGTCAACATGGAAAAAAAAAGAGCGAGAGCTGTTAACAGCATACATTTTTGTTAAAACAGTCTACAAGATTTTTAAAAAGCTTGTTTGAATTTTTTTTAAGGTCAAGTTACATTTTTTGTTTGATAATTTTAGATGTGTGATATAAACTGAACATTTAAAGAAAGTGACAGTTCTGGATTTCAAATAAAGGCAAAACATTCAGAATAATGTTGGGAATCAAAATTACATTAAAGCTGCCAATCCCTTGCTGCTTTAACCTTAAATATCAAAGACCAGACAATTCAGATCGCAGTCCTTGGACCAAGCATATATAAAGGTGCTCCTTCAGGTATTAACGTCCAAGCTATTTAGTGTTTAAAAGTCATCACTAGGAACTTTTAATTCATGCCAGAAGTGTATTGGCAGCCAGATTTTCCCTGTTCAGGAAAGGCTGTAACTGGCTGACCAGACAAAATTGGCCCCAGGACCTCTGAGACATGGGGTCCACCTGGGCCTCCAGTTAGAGGAAATGGATCCAGCAAAACTTGGAAAGTATGTTCCTGCTGCTTTGGGGGAGTTCAACCCCAGTGAAGGCTGGGTCACTTAGAATTCAGCATCAGCCCCATTGAGCCCATTGCAGTATCTCGGCACCTGCATAGACTCAGCTAACGCCAACAAGAAGCAGCATCCTGAGAACATCCCATCTGTGGTCTTTGCTCTGACCCTGCACAAAAAGCAAAGGGGGTGGGTGGGTGGTCAGCAGCTGTGCTTTTGCTGCTTCTCTTGTCCCCAAGTAGTAATGGGTAGGAGAGTCCCAATGTGAAACAGATTGCTGAACCTGATGGAGAAGGAAATGTTACAAACCAAAGATGTCTCTTCGTCCTCTCCACACCTCTAATAATTGAGTGCTACTGCATCTCAAGGATCTGGCAATATTTGGTATGAGAATTAACATCCTCAGTTACAGGTCTTAGTGCCTTAGAATATATAGTTATTCATACAACTATGTGGTATATAGTTCTAGCACTGGACTATGACTCTGGAAGACTAGGGTTCGATTCCCCATTCAGTCAAGGAAACTGACTGGGTGACCTTGGGCGAGTCACACCCTCTCAGCCCCAGAAAACTCTGTGATAGAGTCATCTTAGGGTCACCATAAGTCAGAAAAAATGTGAAGGCACACAACAACTTAGTGTGCATATTGCTCATAGATAACTTTATGGGGACAACCCAAAAGCACAAAATACATGTCGCAAGCTTTTGAAGCTCCACTGGCTTTTTCATCAAAGGTGTTAAAATCATACAGGAAGGAAACTGATGTTAGTCATACACCTCCATTTTGTAAAGATGTTGTGGTTGTTGTACTCAATTCAGATGGTACGAAGGGGTATTAATGCAGCCAGGCTCTCCTCTTCCTAGTTATGTGGGTACTGCAAGATTCTTAAAGTCCATGAAATAAAATTTAAATTTCATTAGAAAGGCAAAATGCTACTCCTTTTGAGATCGTTTGTCTCCATTCTTTTGTGAGGCTACAAGCCCCTTTGTTTGCCAACAGGGCTAGCCCTAGATATGTTTGTTTGTAGCAACTCCCTATTTCAAACTCCCTATTCACTATCCAGTGAAATTTTACTACAGTAATTGTTGAGTCAGTAGAGGGAAGGCTTAGCAAACCCACAGTTTGCAAGGTGTGTCTTTGATAAATGTTTATAAACACCTGTATCATCCACATAAATACACATCATTGGTCAAACAATTATCATAGCTCTGTTGGGTGCATGTACAATTGCAAACTCAAGTTTGCTTTGGCCTCAAAAGAGGCAGCCCTGGGAGGAGAAGTAGTGCACACATGAATCATCTATTGGATGTTCACAAGCAGATATGAATTATCTTCAGTGTAGATAAAGCAGATTCATACATTCATATGACAAAATCCATCTAAACTAGGATGATATATTGCACTCATGGTGCTCCTCCCAAATTTCAGGTATCAGTGATTTTCAGCTCTGTTGCTTTCCATAGGTTCAACATACATACATAATATATCCCTTCTGGATTATCTACTTTTCTTACACAAAAATTACATTTGAAGTAGCTCTTAAAATGTGAGAAAATTATTGTATGTTCTTTCCTTCAATGGCTTATTTATTTGACATGACTGAGACAGAAACTTTAGTGAATCTATTGATTGTAGCATCCAACAAATACAGAGAGTAGTTGTGGAGTAGGCTGTGCTAGGTTTTTTGTTAAGTTTTTTTTAAAGGAAAAAAAAAAGATAAGTTTCTGCTAAATCTTTGCAAGAGTACTTCCTGATGGTTCAACCCACTCAAGGTATGCTACACATGCAAAGCACCCATTCTTCACTTGATGTTTGATAGTCATCTGAACTATTGTTAGTCCCAAGTAGGATGCACACACTCCAGTAGTAGGATTTAAATACTTATTGATTCAGCGGCCGATTCAGTGGGTCTAGGGTTCAAGGCGACATCTATTTAGCACAAAAGTCAACATAGTTAATATCTCTGAGCTGAAATCCAGATTAAAGGGTGCTCATGGGTTCCCAGGTGGTTTTCATTTGTATAATTTGTGGTTTTTAAAAAATATTGTTCTATGCTGTATTCAGCTTACATATGCAGTATCTTCCAGTCTGAATGTGAAACTTTTCATTTTGTTCTGTTAAGCATCTTAGCTGCACTGAGAGCCTTAAGGCTGAAGAATGTGGTATAAATACTCTAATAATGATAATCTTTCTAAAATTTAGTTTTTAAAGTTAGGTTTTTTTTAATATAGTACCTATGCCTGTTTTCAATTCTCTTTTCAGATGGCTATTCTTATGAAAAAGAAGCAATGGAAAACTGGATCATTAAAAAAAGGCACTCCAGTCCCATGACAAATCTCCCTCTTCAGAGACTTGTACTTACGCCAAACCGAAGTTTGAAAATGGCTATCGATCGTTGGTTAGAAACTCATCCAAAATATAATGAAAATCCATCATCGTAAAAAATGATTGAGCTGTTTTTTTAATGAATGGGAATGAAACTGGACCATAGGTATATGAAATCAAGTCAGTTATAAGCTTCTTGAACTTTATAAATTAAGTACCTTGACAATGAACAAAAAACAGGTATCAAGATTTGTAATTGTTATATATATTTAGATACATAGGGAGTTTTTTTACACTTAAAAATGTATACTCCTATACATTTACCTGGGAGAAGGCTTTACTCAGCTTGGTAGGATTTGCCCCTGAACAGGGCTGTATACATAGGGCTTAAGCAATATGCTGCGTAATAGTTGATAAGAATACAAGTTACACCCATGACTCCTATGTATTTATCAACTAAGTGCTTTGATGTACTGGCATCTAATGTGAATTACTGGAAGAAAGATTTTTTTTTAAAAGTTTAATTTTCATGGAATCTTGTGTAAGTTAATAAAGTATTAATTGAAAAACATTGTTTCAAAATTAGTTCTATTGGGAAGGGATAAGACTTTCATGTCCCTTTATAGTTCAGCACACTGAACCCTTGTAGGATTTAAGTGTTTCATCCTCAGCAGTTTAAGTGACAATCCTATGTTCTGGCTAGGCAGGCAAAGAACAGGACTCTGAAAAGCTTGCATGTCCTCCTTATGAGTGGCACAGGGTCCTAGTCAGAAAGGAGTGGCAGCATTACTCTTGCTTAAGAGACAGCATTGACAATGTTTCTTTAATTAGCTGTTACAGCCTATCTTCAGTGAAGCATAATTAAGGACTAAATGGCAAACCTATCAAACTAATTAAATGAACAAGTTATCACCAGTGAGATTTTACAGAACCGTGATGGTCATTAATATATTTTGCAGGTTTCAAAATGCACAGACTGTACAAGGAGTAAGCAGGTCAATGAAAATCTGACATGTGATGATAATAAAAACCACCAGAGGGCCAACACCAAACAAATCACTAATATATGAATTGAAACAGTAGGGCAGAATACAGAACTTGCTCATGTATGCTCAGTTTTGGTCTGTAACTCAAATGCAGTTCATTGCACCTTTAAAATATCTAGTCATTCCTGACACTAATGATGGTTTACATTGTCTGTGTTATACTAGCGAAAAATCATATAGTACTCAACTAGAAACTACTGTATATTAATAACTTTTTTATTTCATATGGGAAAATACAGTAGCTGTGCAAAAAATAGATCTACAGAACAAGAGAATAAAATAAGATTTTACAAATACCAAGAGAAACAATAAATAAGCTAGAGAATAACAGTTCATTTCAAAATTGCAAATTCTTTTATGGATTTTTATTTTTAAAAAATCATGCGAGAATGCTATAATAATGTACATACATATTGTACACAGAGGAGTTATTGTTAAAAGGGCAACAGACTACTCCAGCTTATATAACCCCAAACTTTGTTACTTACAGGAATATCCCTCACAAACTAGTCGTCTCAAAAACATTCTTGTAATTTAAAAAAGCATTTCTCACTGAGGAAAAGTATCAGATGTCCTTCCTATAAAAAATGCACATACTATACCACTCTCCCAGACCTTCATTGCTTATAAAAACACTAGCAACACTTGCATTCCTTTTCCTTATTCTCCATCTTGTAGTGACATAGCACCTCAAAATGTGTTTTAGACAAACTATGTAAAGTGCTGTTTATATGTTGTTAACTTGTTATAATCTTATATTACTCAGTGCAATAACCAGGATGTTGAACAAAATGCATGCAAAACCCCATGTAAGTCACTTCCTGCCTGGTAATAACTAAAGTCAATGTCAGCCAGATAACAGAATCAAACAGGTCCGCGGAATAATTTGCACAGATGGGATAGACTTCCTGAAGTTACACCTGCATCCTTGTAAAGCAGAAAGAATAAATATTTCCTGAAAAGAAAAAAAAATTATGGACAGATCTGCATCCCACCACTGTGTATGAATTAACTTCAAACAATCACATAATATACTGACTGTACAAAGCACAATTCAATACATGTTTGCTCAGACATAAGTCCCACTGAGTTCAATGGAACTTAGTCCAAAATAAGTATATGAAGGGTTGCAGTCTTTTCCACCACTCATCTTAAAAAAAGAAAGACTTAACTTGGAATACTGACCAATCTAATTAGGCAATTCTAAATCTTCTTAGAAAGTTTTCCAACAAATGATGGAATTCTTCTGCTGCTGTATAAAAAAAGATCTTAAGAATGTAATGGGTGTCCACCATCTGGTTAATACTTCCAGTCATCCTAGTCTGCCTGATAAGATTCAAGAAGTGGCTGAATGATCATTTTTTCATAATACACTCTGTAATGAAGTAGCGATTAATATCAGTAACGTTATCTGCCACTATGCACTAAGTTTTACAACCAAAGAGACATGGTTTATCCCTATGATTACTTTGTGATAAAACACCTACAACTGTTCACACATTGGACTCTACAAATGATCGCTTTGGCTTTGTAGAAGTGATGTGACTCGATGCATTAAGCTGAGAGTGTTGTTTAGAGAGAACTTCCTGGTACAAATGAGCCACTGGCTTAGCTATCCTGCCATCTTGGGTGCCGGCAGATGCTTGGCACTTCAGTTCCTCAAGTTCTTTACACTGAGTTCCATTCTGGATACTATCTCCTTGAATTACAATAGAAGAAGGGAAATTTACAGTTTGATAGCCAGAACTACCTGGCTGCTTGGCAGAGAACTGCTCACAGCTCGAAGACAGAATTGCCCCAGCACTTTTTAGGAACACTTCAGCAGGCTGGCCATGCCAACTTCGATTGGATGGATTTGTCATCAGCATCTGCTGTTGCTGCTGCTGGAACCGTACAGTTTTATCCATGATCCCCATGAAGGGAGTATTGCGAGGCCTATGTTCTGCCGATCCAGTCTGACCTTGGCCAACTTTGTTCTCCTTCAGCCGAATGTCTGGGCCTTGTCCTTTCATGTTCTCAGAGAAACTACTGCTTGAAGATAAGCTGCTTGTTGAGCTGGAAGGTACCATACTGACAGAAAGTGGACCAGGGCAGAGAGAGCTTTGCTGCCTTAACTCACCAGTTCCTTGAGCCAGTGGTGGACCTCCTTTTTCCAGATTTGGAGGTGTGTGGACAGCTAGCCTCTCATGTGTTTTGGACTTACTCATGAAAGAGTAAGAATTTCCTTTGTCACCATGCTGCACATAAGGAACCTGGACAGCTGTTAGTTTTTCGCTAAATAGTGCAGAGCTACTGCCTGAAGTAATGCCTGCTGACAGTGTGTTTGGCCCTTCAAAATGCTGATTTTTATTGTTGTTTGGGTTTGGGAGGTGTCTGGCGGCCACAGGGCTTGGTGGAAGATACTGAAGGGGCTGAGTCTTTGTCCCAGTTTGGCCAGATCCAGTTCTTGCCACAGACTGGATAGAGTTCAGGTGCTGGTTGGTTTTTACTATCTGGGCTTGTTTTGTGGGCTGCATGGTCAAGCCAGGCTCTCTTAGGTATTTATTCCCTGCTCTATTTGGTGGGGATATTGGCCTAAATTTCTGCTGGTTGCCTTCTTGAGCGTTTCTGCTGCAGGTTAAAGCAGCTTGGGGGAGAGGAAGCCTCTGTGTGGATGGACCAGCCTCCTCTTCATGCAAAAATTCCTCCTCTTCTATCTCTTCTAGGCTGAAGTGATCCTGGACGAGGGTTTCCACTTCATTGTCAGAGTCGTTGCTCTGTTGTGTTGGCTGAGTACATGGCTGCTTCTGCTGCTGTGTTCTCTGGAGTTGTTTGCACTCCTCTTCAACTCGGCCTAACAGCCTCTTTATTTCTTGGTTACCAGGGCACAGTTTTATGGCTTCTCGAAGATCACTGAGGGCTGCATGAAACTGCCTGAATGGGGGGGGGGGGGGGAATAAATTTAATTAAATCAATTATATTTAATTCAATTAAATCAATTACAATTTAACTAGTGCATACCAAGAAGCATGTTTCTCAGGAGCATGTTCCTACCACCACCTTTTCCTTTCTAGTTTTGTATGATAAACCTCACACATTTTCTACAGTACCTCAGAGGAATCCTTAAAAGAAGTGACAGAGAAGGCCTTCAGGGCCACTAAGGGTTAATAACTTTGAGCAGCATCTCTGGCAGAGAAAAGTATAGTGGGGCCAAGGCTGCTCCCAAGCACCCCAAAATAAATGTTGTTGTTGTTGTTGTTGTTGTTGTTGTTGTTATTATTATTATTATTATTATTATTTCTCTGTGTTGAATCGAATATTCTTAAACACTTCCCAACATCCCCTGTAAGGTCAATTCCTGTTAAAAAATCAAAACAGAGACAAGAGGCTTGGGTGATCGTTAATGGAGAATGAACTAAGAGGATTGATATTCAAAATGGGACCAGACAAGGGCGTCCTCTCTCTCTGTTGTTTCAGATGGTTATAGAAGTTTTGAATAACAATATCAGAGATGACAAAAGAATAAAAGGGGTCAAATTTAAAGGCCAGGAATTTAAGTTAAAAGCATACGTGGATGACTTGCTCATCACATTATCAGACCCAAATGAAAGTTTGGAACATCTATTAAATATGTTAGATGAGTTTAGTAAAATCTCAGGGCTGAAGATAAACAAGAATAAAATGTCGGTCTTAAGCATGAATTTGTCGAAAGAAGAGAAACAGGTTAACGGAAATCTTGGGTTTTCAAATTTGTAAGAAAACAAAATATTTGGGTGTAGTGTTAACAACAAAAAATGTGGATTTGTTCAGGAACAATTATGAAAAGATATGGAAGTAGTTAAAGAAAAATCTAAAGGTATTGGGCAAATTGAACCTTTCTTGGCTCAGGAAAATTTCTGTAGTCAAAATGAAAGTATTGCCAAAATTCATGTTTTTGTTCCAGAACATCCCCATTATTACAAATTATAAACCTTTGAAGCTATGGCATCAAGAGCTCTCCAAGTTTATTTGGAGTGGAAAGAGACCGAGGGTGAGTTTTAAGGTAATGCAAGACATGACATCAAGATGAGTCTTAGCCTTACCGAACTTGCGGGTCTATTACAAGGCCTGTTGTATGGAATGGCATATGGAATGGTTTTTACTGAAAGATGGGAAAGTGTTATGTCTGGAAGGGGTAGACCTAAGGTTCAGATGGCATGGCTACCTGTTATATGAAAATACAAAGTCCATAAGGATTTTTTGAACCATTTTGTTAAAAAAATCACTCATGAATTTATGGTTAAAATATAAAGCAAGGTTATGTTTTGGACTCCCAGAATGGACCTCAACTAGTGAGGCCTTCCATAGAGGAGAAGTAATTGCGCAGGGAAGATGGGTCACTTACACAGACTTAACAACTAAGATTTCTGCGGGCAAAAGCTTGGAATTTAAAAACCTAGATAAACTGCTGGAAGACAGCTCTTCTTGTGGATGGCTACTTTACGGACAGCTTAAAGAAAGATTTTTTGCCTATGTTAAGTTTAAAGGTGTATTGGGCTGGGAATCCTAAATTTGAAGAGATTCCGACTTCCGATAATACAAATAAAATTGCTCAATCAAATAAATATTTGATGGAATTTGAAATGGAGGAAGAGGTCATTAAAGAGCAAATGGTTAAGTGGTGTCAAGATCTAAGACAAAACATCTGGCTGGAACAATGGGAAAGATCTTGGAATAGAAGATTGAAGTATACTTTGTGCAATGAGTTAAAAGAAAAAAAATTTAAAATGCAGTTCAGGCGGTACCTGACACCAGCAAAATTAGCTAGAATAAATAAAAGGATCTTAAACAAATGCTGGAAGTGTAACCAAGAAGTTGGTACTTTTTACCACATTTGGTGGAACTGCAAAAAAAATTGCAGTTTTTAAAAAAAATTCCCCCAAAATTGGAAAACGGTTCATGGGACAGTTAATGAAATCCTTCGAACTAATTTATCATTAGATCCTAAACGTTATTTGTTAAGAAATTGAATATAAGTATGGAAAACTGTTATTTTATATTACTACATCCATTGTATGTTTTGTGTTATCTTTTTGTCTATGTATGTATTAGTGTATATTATTTTTTAATAATGCAATAAAAATTATTTAAAAAACAAAAAAGAGAGAGATCTAAAATAGTCTAGTGGTCCAGTGAGATCAAAATGTGGCACAATTGTCCCTCTATCCTAGGGTTATTGGAGAGGGCATTTCGGGCCCAATTTTTTAAATTGAGGGTAATGTAGACCCCAACAGTTGCCCATCCCTGGTCTACAGCTTGCATTCTAGTTGTTGTTGTGTACTTTCAAATCATTTTGAACTTGCACTATCATGGGATTTCCTTGGCAAGATTTATTAAGAAGGAGTTTGGTGGCCTGCCTAAGGGAACCCAGTGGTCTTCCATGGTCAAATGGAGATTTGAACCCTGGTCTGTCAGAGTCCTAATCCAACATTCAAATCACTACACTATGCTGGTATCCTATTAGATAATTGCTAATATAGGAAACTCATTGAAACAAGTGTTGAATGGTGAATTCAATGAGTCTACTGTAGTTAGAACTTAACAGTCAGATTCAGTTCTTTGTTCCTGTTCTTTTCTCCTACATTTAAAATACAAAGGGGACCTTAGTGCAGGGCTATGAAATGCTTCCTCTTCTCTGGGATGGCAGCTGTTCCAAGCATATCCATATTTTCAGCAGGATTCATTCTATACTTGCAAACACTGTTCTTGCACTACAGTGAGAGTGTGGTTTCTACTGGCCTAAACCTTACCAACACAGTGATCATGAAATTAAGAAAAGTGATGGGCACAGGTTAAGACACGAATGGCAAATTCTTTCCTGTCTAGTCAAAAAATAATAGGACGAAATAATGAAGGGCATCTAAGCTTACATGGGGACAGGGCTGCTTCCTAATGACATTTCAAAAGATTAAGCTAACACATCCTGCTTGAACATTACCATGATAAATTGTTGCTGAAAATTGGGCTGTCAGTACCTGCTGTTCCTCTTGGCTCTTGCTCTAGCATAATATGCTTCATAGGACGTAGGTTTGATATCAAGTGCTTTGGTAGCAAACTCCTCTGCCATGCCAAAGTCCTGCCAGTAAAGCAAATAAATGTTTCAAATCTTGACATATTTATTTCAGAAAATTATTGCAATAATACAGTGTGATACTAAGGAGTTACCCAGCTCTATACTTCTGTGCTGGGCAAAGTCAAGTCTTCACAGCTAATTGTTGATTATACTTCTGCTGAGTACTCTGTGTATCTGTATTGTAACTGATGTGCTTTGATCAAAACACACCTGTAAAGAAATGCATTGCCATCATTGCAGCTGCGGTACTGATGTTGCACATTGCCCAGTGGGCTTTCAGAGAGTGGTGAATTTTCCTGGATGGCGGTGGACTCTCCTTCTTTGCAAGACTTTTTGTGAGTGTTTAGTTTTAGGCTATCTCTTTGGAACGTTTATCCTTGAATGGCAGGGAAGTGGACTAAATGGGGTCTTTCCTATGATTCTATGATGTGTATTAACATTGCTTCACATGCCACTTGCTTAAGTTGTATAACCTTAAGCAAGTGACATCCAGACACTTGAAGAGGCAACTCCCAACCCAGGACCTGTAACATCATTGCCATTTGCTACAAAAGGAAAAAACCTTACATTTGTTTTTCTACGGCATCTTGACAGGCTCAGATATAAGGAAACCCTGAGCTCATTGAAAGCTTTCATTTCTTCTCCAAAGCTCTCTCGAGGAAACTTCCGTAAGGCATACTGGTACCGCTGGGCTGCCTCCTTCATTTTACCTTTCTGCAACAGATAAATTTGACAGTTTGATTTGTAAATGTTTTTTTTTTTTAATGACATATTAACAGTCGCCAACACTTTAAAAAACAACAACAGAATGTTGGATTTTATAGTAAAAAAGACAGTAATGCTTATTCAGACATGTCAGTAAGAAAATATTTATGTTAGCTCATGCAGTTTCAATGCCAAGAGGTTTTTATAATATATACAGAGGATAGCACAGTGTTTGGAACTGAAACCTGATGTGGAATGTAAATATTGCAGATTAAATTGCAGAGAATTTTAAAGATTTGTTATTGTTGTGTGCCTTAAAGTTGTTTCCGACTTATGGTGACTCTAAGGTGAACCTCTCACGGGGTTTTCTTGGAAAGATTTGTTCAGATGAAGTTTGCCTTTCTTTCTCTGAGGCTGAGAATGACTTACCCAGTGGCTAAGCAAGGATTTGAACCCTGGTTTCAAAGTTTAGTCCAATACTCAGACCACTACACCATACTGGCTCTTAAATATAAGGATCTACCAACATAAATAACTGTTTTATTTTAACAAACTGTAATCCTGTATGGTTTTTGAATCTTCATTAAATTTATGAAGTACCATGGAAGCTTCTAGCTTCCCCTTGTATGCATGAGGGAAAACAAGCATTCATCTTCCTCCAAAGAGATCTCAACTCTGACAGCAGGTCAACGGGATCTTGGTCTGCTATCTACTTTGACTTGTATTTCAAAGAGTACTGTATCTCAATTACAACCCAGATCAACTACTTAAATGTTTAGACGGTCTTCAGATCTCTCAGCTCCATAAGTTCTAAATTCTTACATTTAGCTAATAATTTATATAGAAAAAAACCATTAAGATCTCTAATGATATTTTAAACATTTTGTATAAGCTTCCCACAACAAAACCAACAGTCAAGTATTAAAACTGCACAAAATTCTAGCCAACCACACATGAAAATATTACTGGTTTTAAAAGAGAATGAGAGCATGAAAAAATTATTTTATTGAAGGGCAACAGAATACAATATGGACTTTCCCACCTTAGAGATCTGGTTCTGCACAATATAGAGAAGTATATTGGAAGTGGTGTCTTTGCTAAACAAAACTAAACAAAATAAATGAGGAATTTTCTCCAAAATGGTGGTGTGGCTGTGAAGGCAAAGGTACAATACTGCCCTATGTAGATAAACTGTCCAAAGGTTGCAGAATTTTGGACTGAAATCTTACAGGTTCTAAGTCAAATAACAAACCAAGTTATCCACAATTCAGAACCATTACTGTTGCTGCCTTATTTTGAGTCAAAATAAGTAGCATTGCTACTAGAAGCTGCAATATTGGAAATTTCTAAGCGGTGGAAAGATTTAATAGTCTTAACTATCAGGAGATGCATAGATAAAATGTGGTCACTAGCACTTTTTGAAAAACTGGCATTCAAAATTTTAAAAAAGCACATGAACACACTGAAAAGGACATATCTGACATGATTTGGTGGCCATTCATTTTATTTGCTAGTGAAGAAACATCACCTCACTGTTTGTCAGCCTCACAACTCAAATATTGAAAAAAAAATCATTTTTTATAATCTCAAAATAACTCTATACCTAGAACGTATGGCTCAACTATTATGGTTTTATATTCTTTTATCTCTCTTTGCTGCTCATCTTTCCTTGTTATTCTTCTTGTTCAGATACTTTGTTAGTATTTTTAATAGATATGTCAATTTCAGTATTTTCCATATAATTACCAAAAAAACAAAAACAAAAACAAAACCTAAATAAAGAGTTTTTAAAAGAGTTTTTATTTTTGCATGAGCTTTTGTGGATTTCACAAATCTACTTCTTCAAGGACACCAATGGAATGACAGTAAAGCCACAGGTATTTAGGAATGACTATATAGTTGCAGGAGTGGGATCACAGTGTAATGACATACAGAAAGGTATCTATCTATACCTATACTGTACTATATCTGTATCCATATAAAATCCACGAAACAGTGATACCTTTATTGGCCAACCAAACTGCACCATATACATGCTGCAAGCTTTCAAAGCTTCACTGGCTTCTTCATCATTGAAGATGTTATCATAAGCCTGCATTTTGCTGTTTTTCTTCTTAGTTAAAATAGTATAGAGGGGCATATCTTGCAGGCTGGCACCTTCACCTGCAAGATATGCCCTTCCATACCATCTCGACTAAGAAGAAAAACAGCAAAATGCAGGTGTATGACTAACATCTTCAATTTATTTCTCCTCTTTGGTTTGTAACACCTTGCCTGATGAAGAAGCCAGTGAAGCTTCAAAAGCAAGTAACATGTATATTGTGCATTTTGGTTGGCCAATAAAGGTATCACTGTTTGGTTGATTTTTTTATTGGAGTTGTTATATGGCCAACATGGCTACCCCTGGACGTTTTCTGTATCCATACAGATATAGAAAGTTGTACATTGTGACTCTGGTAATAAAAACCTTCAAGAGCTATGTAAGTTGATACAAGTCTACCAAGCAGGTTGACAGTGTTAAAGTCTTCAGTCTGTAGTACTGAGGTGTGAAAGCAATAGATCATGTTTTCCCTTTTCTATCATTGTGATAAAATTTCCTGGGGAGAATTCTATAGTTATATACATAACCTGGGATGAAAATGCATATATTAATATATGCAGTGTGCCAAATTTTTCCTCTGAAGGTTTATTATCAGTGTCATGATTTGCACATTTCTGTATCCCATATAACATTATCACCTTATCGTCAAAACAGCGTGTTTAAATACCTGTGGCTTAATATTGTGCTCCCTCAGTGTTTTGAGAGAGCAATTTGAAATCTACACAGGCCTGTGCTAAATAAAGAAATAGTTTTAAAGGAACTAGATTCTCCGCCTGCCCCCAACTTTGTTTCTCCCCCCCTCCCAACTTTCTTTTTATGATTAAAATGACTACAAAAAGCTAGATCTGTCAGAGAGAAAATGATGGTAACAGAGTACCTCCCCCCCCCCTTCCCCCGAAGGCTGGATTATATTCTGATGAATCCTGGTGAATAGTTGCTAAGAGTATGACTGCAGGTACCACCATCAGAAAAATGGTTATAATATGAGCCTCTTATTTTACTTACATTTGAAGTTACATTTTATTTATATATATCCTGCTTTCTCCAGGCTTTAAGATGATTTGTACAGTAAGGCTGCAATCTAACAAACATTCACCCCAGAGTAAGCCCTACTGCACTGTAAGAGATATTTAGCAAATGCTGTCTCTGACTGTCATGTTAACAGTTTAGCTACACCACATCCAGATCTCAAGCTTATAAACAAAAGCAAAGACCACCTACTTTGTACATTATGTTTCCTTCTTCAATTAGCTTTTGCAGAAGGATAATCAGAATATCAGGTTTAGAAGTAGCCATGGCCCATGCTGCGTTTCCTGAAATTTAGAATAGTCACATTTAATCACATTTCTGATAATAACACTGAACCTTTCAAATGAAATTTAATAGGTATATAATATAATTCATATTCTGCACTGAATTTCTTCTGTTTTAAACAATTGAGTACCAAAGAGCTCAAAAGAATAACCTTTTTAGACAGTACACTATCACGTTTAATAGCAACAACTTAAGCAGACCTAAATTACTATTCAAATATTACCAATGACACTACCTTTAAAAGTATAAGCATGAACACATGACTCATTAATCTGTTGCTCTGGTTGCTGCTATTTCAACATTGGGGCATATCCACACTACAGCTGTCATGGCTCCATCCTATGGAATCCTAGGATTTGTAGTTTGGTGAGGTACTCTGC
Organism: Urosaurus nigricauda; assembly: GCA_034509955.1. Taxonomy (NCBI): domain Eukaryota; kingdom Metazoa; phylum Chordata; class Lepidosauria; order Squamata; family Phrynosomatidae; genus Urosaurus; species Urosaurus nigricauda. The sequence goes on along the minus strand of JAOEGL010000001.1, from coordinate 160,151,517 downwards.
TGAAGTTTAGGGTACTGCAGTAGAGCTTTATAAGCAGCTTATCAAACTGCATTTCCCAGGATTCCACAGGAATGAGCTACAGCAGTTAGGAAATATATCATCTTTTTCGATGCACTAATTTATGATCACCAATCTGTATTTTATTCAGCAGTATGCTATGGAAGGGATTTTAATTTATTTATTTTTTGTATAAGCAATAACTTAAAAAAAAATTTGTTTTCACTGACCTAATTTGGCTCCTTTTCGAAGAAGTGTGACAACTACTGATGTATTTCGACATCCAATTGCTCTGTCCAGTGGGCGCATCCCACTATTGTCAACATGTTCAATAAGTGCCCCCTTCTCCACTAAATATTGCACCTATGTATGATGAAGTAGAAGAATGATTGAGAAAACAATAAAATACATTCGTATAACAGTGAATACAATTCAAGAGAAATATCTCCTGCACCAGTTTCACTAAATTAATACACTGTTGAATTGTCTTTTCTTTTGTTCTCCAGCTTGTCTATAAGTTCCAAAATCAATTTTATCAATTCCTGTCTTGGAAATCAAGCAGACATTCCATGTATAAGTGCTAACAACTCAGAAAGTTTTTAATCATTCTTACAAATGCCAACGACTTGAGTGAATTTGTAAAACCTTTAATTTTCCTCTTAATATGAAAGGTTTGTTAATGCTTAAATACATGCATACTTATTGGCGTTTTAGAACTTTTTCCTATCAGAGAACTCTTGTTCATGTCACAGTAGAACAATGTAATGTCATTGTAAGACAGTACAGTGGTCCCCCGGGATCCGAAATCCCCGGGATCCAAAACCGCCGGGGGAGAAAAAAAGCCCCCGGCCAACGAAAAAAAACCCGGGTTGCGAAAGAAATTCGCAACCCGGAAGTTTTAAAACAGCGCGCTTCCGGCGTGCTGTGCATCCGAAAATGCAGTCCCCTGGGTTGCGAAAACTTCCAGGATACGAAGGTAATCCCGGAACGGATTACCTTCGTAACCCGGGGGACCACTGTAGTTATTTTTTATCCTGTACTGTATTTTGATACTCTATTCCTTTTCAAAGTTTCATTAGGCAATTTATTTAACAGTCAGGCCACGTTTAGAGGAATCAACTAAAAATCAAAATAAAAGATTGTTTTCCCCAGTAATTCAACATTAGATGTGAGAAAAGGCAGGCACACCTCCACCATGCCTAGGCCCAGAAGCAGATGAAAGGTCCTCCCTCCATCATAGCTGCCATCACCCTGGCCTTTGAGGGGAAGCTGTGCCTGCCTCTTCTAAGCCCAGGCCAAGAAACAGAAGAACCAGCAGTATCTGCTGGACTTAATCTCCCCTTACCCACTGCCATTTCCTTCTCCTTTTGTGTCATGCCTTTTTAGATTGTAAGACTGAGGGTAGGGAACAGTCAAGTTAGCAATCTATAAATCACTCTGAGAGCCTTTGTGGCTGAAGAGCCAGGTATAAATACTCTAAATAAATAAAAATAAATACATTAGATGTGTTCCTACACATTCCATTAAATAAAAGAGTCATTCTTTCTCTTGACCAAACATTTCTGCTGAAAACATCAGATGCATGAAAAGGGGAACCTGAATTTGCTTAATTAGCATTCCAGTTGGCAGCAATAGAGTAGTGTGGCTTGGTTTCAGATAGTGCAAACTTATAGCAGGCACAGGATTTGACTTGACTTACAATATCTGAGTCTCCATAGAAGGCTGCTAAATCCAGGGGTGTTCGTCCATTCTTGTCTGTCTGGTCTATTGCGGCATCTTTTTCAAGCAAATACTGGACCACACTCTTGTGGCCTTTGAGGCAAGCCCAGCTGAGTGCTGTCAAGCCTTCTTTGTCCAGCGACGAAATGTCTGCACCTAATGAAGAGCCAAAGAAGCATTCTTTCAGAAAGAGGAATACTCTGTTAAACCAAAATGTAAATATGATAGCCTGTCTTTAAAAGTACATTGATTATTCCCTTCCATGCTCATAGAATAAAATATAATTTTAATTTGCAGTACATATTTCAACATTAAATCATAAAACATATCTTCAGCCACTTTGATTGTTATGCTGTCAAGATGGCAAATTATCTTAAAAATACACAAAAACAGTTTTGTAAGAATCCTGAACATTCATTCTACCTTTGGAGATCAGAAATTCAACAGTGCTTAGATGTCCTTCACAAGAAGCCACCATGAGCGGTGTCCTGCCTTGTTTGTCACTTAAATTTATATCAGCTCCATGTTCCAACAGAAGCTTTGCAATCTGGAAAAAAAGGGAACATACTCCCATCACAAAATTGTACAAGTTACTACTATGAAATAATAAAGATCATGGTTTAGATCCATTATCTTCCTCCCATGGCTGGAAGGGCTTCATTTGTTTGTGGAAGACTTCAGAAACAGTAGAGCAAACAGTTATGGAGGGATGATGCAAGGAGTAGGCAACGATCGTCAATGCAGCCCATCCTTCCTAGAAACATACTTTGGGGTGTTGTAGGACCTCAGGAACAAAAGGTGAGATGATTTTGAATGCTGAAAAGGGGAAGACTTGATTAAGATCCCCCCTCCTGTTGTGACAGGCAAAATGCTGCTTACAAAATGCTCTTGAGCATACAAAAGAAGATCCAATCTAAATGTACCATAATGCAACAGCAGCTCATGCATGGCTCATACTCCACAAAGCAGCAATGCTTGGGTCATATACAACCACTAGCTGCATTTATATTTCTTTAATTTGGATTGATCTGTGCAATTGCTGCATGTCAGTACAATATTTTCACTTTAGAACCACAAACCCTATGGTACTTGGTAGTTAAAAATGCAAAATCAAAGAGTTACATATCATATACACTCTTGTACAAGTCAATCTCAAATGTAAGTTGAGGGAAGGTTTTAGGGCCAAAAGTATAGGTTGCTTACCTGTAACTGTGTTTCTTAGAGAGGCCATGTGTGCCGTCACACAATAGAGTTTGCGCCTGCGCAGATACTCCATCCTAAATGCTGAAAAGCTGAGCAGATTGGCGGAAGCCCCGCCCCTCCCACTCCCTGAGCATGCCCAATCCCACCAATCTAGCTCCTCCTTCAGTTCAAGTCCGCTGCAAAAGCAGGGGCCTGACCGAAGGGAAGTAGGGCGGGACTTGTGTGAGGGCACAGATGACCACTCAAAGAAACAGTTACAGGTAAGCAACCTGTACTTCTTTGTGGTCTCTGTGCCTCACACAATAGGGTGACCAAAAAGCTTACCTGTTGAGGTGGGAAGGTCACTGCAGAATAGAAGACAGAACAGCACAACCAAAACTGGCATCACTTTGGGACCAGGAATCCAGCCGGTAATGCTGAACAGACGTGGATGGCTGTGACCACGTAGCCGCCTTGCAGATCTCTGGCAGGGGAACACCTCGGAGGAAGGCGGCAGATGAAGCAGTAGCCCTGGTTGAGTGAGCACGGACACCAACCGGTAGAGGGCGTTTAGCCAGTTCATAGGCCAAAGAGATGGTCTGGGCAATCCACTTTGAAAACCTCTGTGAAGAAACTGGGTTGCCCTTCCTGGCACCATCATAACAAATAAACAACCTGGTGGACAACCTGAATTCAGCAGAACGTTAAACATAAAACGCCAAGGCACGGCGAACATCAAGAGTGTGCATAGTCTTTTCCAGAGGCGAAGAAGGGTCTGGATAGAAGTTCAGTAGCACAATCTCCTGAGAAAGGTGAAAGGGTGAAACCACTTTAGGGAGGAAGGAAATGTCTAGTCTGAGGACCACCTTATCCCTGTGGAAAATGAGGTAAGGCTAATCCGAGCGCAGGGCCGTCAGTTCTGAAGCACGTCTGGCTGAGGTGATGGCCACAAGAAACGACACTCAGCAGTCTTAGAGAAGCTGAGCCCAAGGGCTCAAAGGGAGGCCTTGTGAGTTGTGTGAGCACCAAAGAGAGGGACCAAGCCGGTGCCAGCGGAGGCAGTGGCGGGTAGAGATGATGAAGTGCTTTAAAGAATCTCTTGAGTGTTGGCGATGAAAAGGGTCGAGCCAATGGCGAACCAGGTGGCTGATTAGCAACAATAGCCGATAAGTAGACTTTAAGTGATGAAAAGGCTAAACCTTGATCCCTCAGATGCAGCAAGAAGTGAAGTGCTGTATAAAGACTCACAGGGGAAGAAGGTTCTGATCTGGCATCTGCAAAGGCACAGAAGCGCTTCCACTTATAGGCATATGACTGCTTGGTGGAGTCCTTCCTGGAGGCGGCCAAGACCCTAAGAAGTTCTGGAGACATCATGGCTTGATCCTCCATGCCGTCATTCACAGATTGAAAAGGTCCAGATGTAAGACTGCCCCGTTGGAGTGGGACAGAAGGTCCGGCCACCTCAGTAGGTGGAAGTACTGGCCTCTGGCCAGATGGAGCAACGGGGTGAACCAGGGTTGTCTCGGCCAGAAGGGAGTCAACAGTATGGCGTTGGATCCATCCCTGGCCATCTTGGCCACTGTCTTGGAAATGAATGGAAAGGGCAGAAAGGCGTACAGGAAGTCCCGGTTCAAGTTGCAGAGGAAGGCATCTCCCAGGGATCCTGGTCCCTTCCCTGCCCTGGTGTAGAACATCTGGCACTGAGCATTCTCCGGAGTAGCAAACAGGTCCACTGAGGGAGTTCCCCATCTGGATGTCAGAAGATGGAAGGCCGGGGCTGACAGAGCCCATTCGTGTTGCAGCACCTTGTCCCTGCTGAGGGAGTCCGCTAGGATATTGTCCTTGCCTGCCAGGTAAACCGCTACCAGGTGAATCGAGCGGCGGTGGCACTACGTCCACAACTGCTGAGACAGGCATAGGAGGACTGGAGAGTGAGTTCCTCCCTGCTTGTTGATGTAGCAGACTGTGGTTGTATTGTCTGACACCACCTGCACAACTCTGTGGAGGAGATAATTCTCGAATGCCCTGAAGACTTTGATAACTGCCAGCAGTTCCAGAGCATTTATGTGTAGCTCTGCTTCTTCTGCAGACCACTGTCCTTGAACACACCAGTCGTTGAGATGCACGCCCCATCCAGACATGGATGCGTCTGTGGTGACCATCTTGGAAGGTTCCGGCATCTGAAAGGGTGTCCCCTTGAGAATGTTGGAGGGAGACATCCACCACTTGAGGGATTCCCGA